>VZTG01008820.1:512676-639098 GCA_013397845.1 Melanocharis versteri | reverse complement strand
GGCGGGCGAGGCCGGGCCCCAGGAGCGTTCCCCCGGCTGCGCAGCGGGTCCCGTGTCTCCCCGCGCCGCTCTGTGCTGAATTAAACTGAGCGGAGCGGGCAGCGGCAGCCGCCGTGCCGGGGCCGGACGTGCCGCGCCCGCAACTCTGCCCTGGGCCCCGGGAACAAGTGCGGGAGCGCCGCGGCCGCATCCGCCGCTCAATGCTGCCCTCTGCGGGACAGCGCCCGCCCGGCCGGGCTGCGGTTTGGGGGTGCTCCTGGTGTTCCCTGGTGCCACTTACGATGGGTGACCCTGGACAGCCTGGGAGGGCAGCGGGGCTCTAATCGCCCTGCGCTGGCACTGCCCTACCCGAGCAGACTGATTGCAGCTGGTCAGAGGCGAAAGCGCCACGGGAGTGCTCTCATCTACTCTTCAGGTTAAAATTAAATACTAAATTATACTCTCGTTTGGATTTGTATAGGACCAAACACGGGATTAATAAGTGGGAGGCTTTTCTAATGCATCTGCACTGCAGAGTTGGCTGCTGCACAGATCATGGTCATACGATTATTTGAGAAGAGCAGTTACGTGGTCAAAAGGTGAAAAATTCCTCTGAAACAGTTGAAACACATGGAGAACCCAGAAAGGACAACAGGCAGCAGCACAAACTACCCTTGCATATTATCCAATAGAAAACACCATTAAGCACAGAATGATGAAGGCTGTTTGCCGAACACAAGATAATTTCTAATGCAAGAGCAGAGTCCAGCTGGTTAGTGAGAAAAAAAGACAACCCATGCTATAATAATAACCTGTATGGTCACCTCATTCTTTCCTCCACTTCACACCATAGCTCATCACGACAAACCCAGATATTTGTATTGAAAATAAATCTGTTATACATACCTTGAGATAAAGATTAGTACAAACCAAGTGTTTTTCTATCCTCCAACAAGTAGGACAGGAAAGTGCTCCCCCAGCCCACACCATGGAGCTTTGGGATAGAATTGTAGCCCCAAGGCACATTAAGATCAGCTATCAAAGCTGTCATTAATGACAAGGTATGTTCTGTGAGAAGAGGGCACCACCCCCATACCTCTATGGCTAAAGGATCCTGTGGCAGGAGGATGGCTCCTAAACTTCCACTCTCCGTCTCTTCACAAGCATGGGAATGCATGTCTGTGCACAGAATATATGTGCTACTTTTTTAATTAAACAATTTGCACATAGTAGGTAAGGTTATCAATACTAAATAATAACTTTTATTTGCTCTGCCCCATTCTTTCTCTTGGCAGGTGTTACACTGATGAGCACATGTAAGTGGAATGATCTCTTGATGGAGAAAAACCACCATCTGATTTGTATTGTGTTGCGCCAGGGAACATGGATTTGAGGGTAAGAGCAGGAGACAGTCCTATAATCATAGAATTTCTTGAGTTGGAAGATACTCATACAGATGATCAAGGCCAAGTCCCTGCTCCTCAAAGGACTACCCAAAACTAAACCATATGACGAAGGGCATTGTCCAAACACTCCTTGAACTCTGACAGACTTGGTGTCCTGACCACTTCCCTGGGGAACGTGTTCCAGTGCCTGACCACCCTCTCAGTGAAGAACCTTTTCCTAATGTCCAATCAACAGTTTCATTCAGTTCATACCATGTCCTAGCCACAGCTTGTGGGCAGACAGTATATTTAAATGTGCTCCATTCATCATGGGAACATTCTCTTCAATAATAGCTGATTTTGCAGATAAAATAAAATCTGGTTGTTCCTATCTGGTTATCAAGGGGATTCAGTAAATGTCCCAGAAGTGTTTTCAAACTTTATATATAGATTCATGTCCTTCGCCCAGCAGAAATAACATACTTCCAACATATTCTGAAAACTATTTTTTGAAGTTAGTTTCCATCATGCCAGACCACATCTTGGAATCGTTTTCTTGCTCTTTGAGTTCCAAAACTCTGAAGTACTGTGCTTCTCTGTGAGGTACATAAGTTGAACACCAGGACACCAAAGAGAAGAATATACCCTTACTGTTTCTATTTAAACACTCCCCCTGCCTTTAGCATGAGTGACTGAGAATTCAGACTTTGTAATTAATTGCAAAGGGGTTCAAACCAAGACATTCAATTCTCTGTATACCTGTAGCTATCACACTACATCACTGGTCACTCCATGCAAGAAATTCAGCTTCAATAAACAAGAACAAAATTGAGGTTGCTTTTCTAGCACCCATGTCCAAATCCTAATTTTCATACAACCAAGTTTCTGGAGTACCCTTTGACCATCCCCCTATTCCGATCACACACCTCAGAATATATATATATACATGCATGTATGTATGTATATATATCCATATCCATTCTCTTGGAGACAACATGATTATTTGATATAGAGAAGGGAAAGGAGTGTAATAGAACAGATAAGGATCAAAGTTCCTAACTTTTATCTGTCCTAGTAAGTGGTTGAAAGATTAATTTAGCACAGGGTATTCTCATGAGGCAGAAAGTGCTTGAGACAATTAGTTCTCACAGTGTCTCTACTGAACCTAGCAGAGCAGATCAGTAAGGGCCGGGAGATAATCAAAACTTGTGTTTTGGTAATGCTCTGTTGGTGAAATGGCATCCCAGGAAGGCAACTGCAAGGATCCAAAAGTAACAGAAGAGGTAGTGCTGCTCCAAATTACAATGAAGACTGGTTTCTCTTGAAGCCACCTTTACCTGTTCACATAGAGATTCTCAGCTAGCTGCAAAAATAAGTGCAAGTAGAAGTTAAGACTCAACATGCACTCTTAATGCAGAAAGGAAAAAAAACACTGCTCATTTATCTTTTCGGGTGACTGTCATAGACTGGTGATTTTTTTTTATGGCTCTTTTTCCCCAACCTTTCTCTTCTCAGACACATCTCTACGCACTTTGCTCACTTTCCTATGTATCTGACTGTTCTGTTAAAAGGGTGTTAGACTTGTTATTAGAATCTTCTAGAACTTCAGGGTCCACTAAAAAAATCTCTCTCACAAGCATGCAAACCAAAATAAAAAATTCCTGAAAGGTGAAGTTACATCTCTGTAAGTCTCTAAGAAAAGCAGAATGACCCTTGTTCACCAGCTTCATCCATTCACCTTGCAGACACAACTGACCTACAAGTTGCTCCCTCTAACCCCCACTCCCAGTTGCTCCTAAAATGCTTGATCTCATTTTCCACACCCAACCCTTCAGTTGAAACAAAACACCTCTATTTCTAGGCAGAATATCATGAAAAAAAACCCCAAAAACCAACAGGTCAGGAAATCAAAACTTTTTGAACATTATTTTCTTCCATTTCCTACTGAGTTGGTATCAAGTTGTCCAGGAGCAGGAAGAATGAGCTGCTCTGCCAGAGAAGGGGAGCCAGGTGCCAAGGGGCAGTGACCTCCCCAGTTGCAGCCCTTTCCTATTGTACCCAAATAAGGTGAGCAGGGAACACTGGTGCTTTCTTGATGTAAAATTTCTCTTACATATAAATAGAATTTCCTATATTTCAGTTTGTGGCCATTGCCTTTCGTCCTGACACTGGGCACTGCAGTGAAGAGCCCAGCTCTGTGTCCATCACACCAACGCAGGAATGCTCTGGGCCTTGTCCCAGGGTTGAGTTGATTGCATGTTTTATTTATTTTAAGCTCATTTGTAGCATTTTCTTTTCTACAATCAACAGTCGTTATGAAATTTGCATAACTCCTCCTTCAAAAATCATGGGGCTGACTCTAAACTAGTTAAATCATTACTTAAGTAAACAAGATGTTTAATTTCTCTGTTAAAGGAATGGTAGTAATATCATGATTACACATTTTGTATCACTGACTTCTACTGTCATCTCTCTTTGAGGCAAACCAAGAACACATGGAATGACTAATTAGAATCTTCAAGCGTATTATATTAAATTGTTATGTTGACAGCTGTATCCTACTGTATCACGATAATGAGAAATAGAAAAGTTCAAGGCATGTTTTCTATACTTCATGTATTAGGAATTTTTCTACCATGTATTCTCCAGTTCATGTGTAAAACACTGTTACTCACAACAGCATTTAGAGCAAATTAATGATATGAAATATTTAAGTTATGTTCTAGTGATCAAAATTAATTCATATAGATTACATTTTTTTGTACATTACTACTTCTCTATATAGCTTCATGTGTCTTTGTTTAAAGAAGCCAGAAAAGATAAAACATCATTCCTACCCTTTCCATTGGGGAATATGGATACCCCAACTGAAGTATCACTAAACTAACACAAAGCTCAGTAAGACTTTTGGATAATTCCCAGACTACGCTGATCAGCCTTCAGCTCTGCATCTATTATCTTTATATTTCCATGCTGTAATACGTTCAAAAACTGTAGTGATAACTCACAGATTTTTTTTTTTTTTTTTTTTTTTGGTGCTTTAATTCTGTCTCCTTCACCACAGACAAAATTGCCTGGAGCATGAATTTCAAAGGGCAAGTTACAGAATCTTTTATCTAATTTATAATAAGTTTTGTCTGTGCATGGCTTAAAGCAATGGTCTCAAGCAGTTTTTGACTGAGCGAGGAAGTTTCATAGGTCCACAGGGGTTTGGTCGGGGTTTTTTACCACTGTGGCAAAGTCCACAGAGGTATGAAAATTAAAGCCAAATAGAAGGTTTCACCCATGGTTACTTGGTGACAGCAGCAGTCTCAGTCTTGCTCAGTCAGCTTTATTTCATCTTTGAGGTGTCAGTGTTTAACCCTGAATGATAGATAAAGCAGAAGGCAATGTGCCTGCTACTGCCCACGGTGCCATTTAACAGCGACAGAGGAAAAGGAGGAAACGTTAATCCCTACAGGATCCCACGAGGGAGATCCTTCTGAGGCAAGAATTCGCTACCTTTTCCCGTGCTTTGCTGGAGAGGAGTGAAGGCAGCCAGGCTGTGCTGAGCCCCCTGCTCCAGTCCATGCCATCAAGCTGGGTTAACCGGGCTCTGGGCTCCCGTGGTGGAAGCACGCGGAAAGCGTGTGGCCTGGAGCCAGAGCCCTGCCCTGGCCACCAGGACACTGCTGTCACCAGCTGCCTTTGCTGCTGGCCTTGCACTCAGTGTGGCTTCAGGGCTGGCTACTTCTAAGCAGGATGCGCTGCAGGTGTTTGAACATGAGTGATTCCTCAGTTGTGTTTGTCAGGAATGGGAGACTGATAAATGGGATAACAGAGCAAAAGAGTAAGCAATGGTTTCTAGAGAAAAAGGAGGTTTACTCTGGTTTTCTTCAAAGAGTTTAGCAGTGGAGCTTATCTAAAGACTCGACTTATGTCCAGTGATAGTAGGCAAAATTTATTGATTTTTATCAACCTGAGAAGACATGGACTCATTTCACAGGCTCCAGCAGTGATTCAGAATTCCTTGAGCTTTCCCTTGTGTGATATGATCAGGCTTAATCATGTCCTGCTGGTCGTAAATGGAACATACTTTCTTGGTCTCTGCTCTTTCAAAGAATTACTGAAGGTTCAAAGAGTTGCAGAAAAGCCTCCTTGCACTATGTGATGCTGGGCAATAAAATAGTGAGCTTAAAAGCATGCAGGAAAAAGCAATTCTGACTTTACATATTTAGTGACATGCTCCAAGTTAGTTACAGCTACTCTCAAAGAGGGTATTGGAATTTTAAGAGGTAGCTCTTTAAAAACATCATCTCAAATATTTTGCAGTCAAAAAGCAGATAGAAGATTAGAAATTATCATGTAAAGGAAAGAAAACAAAATAGAGAACAATTTTTTTTTTACATGTGCAACCTATTGTGCATCTTGTCCTTGCCTACTGTGGAAAAATTCTACTTTCTGCTCTTGAAAACAATAATAAAGAATTGGAAAAAGATAACAATAAATGATCAAAGACAGTGCAAACTGAGCTAGCAGACTGAGATTTTCCAGACTGGATAAAGACTCAGACTGTCTGAGAAGAGATGTGACAGATACCTAGAAATATCATTACAGGCATGGAGAAGGTGAAAATGATTGATTGTACCAATACAAAAGATAAAGAATGTGGACTAAAACTAGAACGTTCAAAACAAATACAAAGATACTTTTTTAATGTCAATGTATCTGTGAACTTATTGCCACAGGATGCTGTGACTTGAAAAATCAGTGGACAAGTACTTGGGAAAGTCTGTCCATGCAATAGAAAGACAGCACAGCCAGCTCCGGGACTGCAGACGATACAGAAGCTGGGAGTATGCTCAGGGAGGTGCCACTGTTTATGGATCTTATTCTTGTAAATATCTTTGTCACCAAGGAGCACCTAGATGGACCTCGGTATGATGCAGCACACATGCTTATGCTTTTAAGATTAATTTTACTTGGTCCTGTAAGAGTTGGTTGATAATTGTTCACACTTTCTGTGTTTGAATCCATAGCCTGGGCTATTCTATTTAAGAAATAGACAGGGTTCTACACAGTGATGTTAATTCTACATTATTTAAACAGGAACATCTAGGCACCTGCAAAATATCCTATTCAGTTACTGCAGTAAGAAATCCAATTACCTTCTTAAAAAAGGTTGTTGGACAGAGAATGATTCAATGACTTGCTTAGAATCCCACACCTCTCCTAAACCATGCTCTCTCAACAGTTTCTGGGACGAGACCCAGAGAATATCTGTATGCTCGTGTGTGATGCAAGCAGCGCTGGGTAGTAATTACACTATTTATACACCGGTTTTCATTACACCTTTCAAGCAAAATGCCTTTGCATACTGGAATAAATCTCCCAGAAAAAGTAATTGGGACACCTTCCATAGCAAAGGACTTTTCTGGGATGGTCTAAACTGGACTCACCTTCGAACCACCTGAACTGGAAAGTAGTTGTTACCAGTCTTCCTCTGTTACCGCTCCCTTTTTGCAGATTCCTGCTGAACATTTTTTAACCCCTATTCCATGAGGAGGCCTTACATCAGGGATGAAGGTATATGGTAACATACTCAGGGGCAACTTGCCATCCAAAGCCTGTTTTCCCGTGATTTCTGCATGCACCTGCAGCTGATTCAAGTGCAGGTCATCAGATGCAGGTTTTCAGCAAGCCCCCTTTTAAATATAAAAATATGGCATAAGCACACTTATGCATGTTAATTACTGTGGTTTATGTTTTAGTTCTCCTCAGCTGCCAGAAGGTTTTATCTGCAGAGTGGATGGTAGGGGGGTGTTTATAAAATACTAAAAATATTTACTTTCATATATGCCCACTGATGAGTAAGTATGCCTGCAAGTTCATACATTTTGTCATGCAAAGGAAAGCACTAAAAGAATTTAAAACCCATTTTCACATTATTCAATTTTCTTCATACTTTCAGGACTCAACATTTTCTTGACTGATGTCAGACAAAAAGCAAATTTAGCAAATCTTAGACAAAATCCAATCAATTGTTTTGAGTTCTGTCTGCATGAAAGAGCAACCCAAACTACATTTCTTTTTTTAACACCATTCAAATTTTTCCTTTTCTAGCCTGTTCTGAATAGTCTAGTCAAAATCCATTAATTTCTCTCAACTTCTACCTCTACTTGCTGCAGGTTTGCTATTTAAAATGAAAGGCACCCTATGCATTTAAAATGTTACCACAGTAATTACCACTCAAACAATACATGCCAAATTAGAACAGTCATTTTTAGGGACATCGCTGAAGAAATTGTTTTCAGCCTAATGGAAGTTAATAACTGCTACTTACCTGGAACATCATTACTATTATTGCTTAAACAAGGTCACATTTAATTAGTAAGTCATGAGCAAGAATATTCTTTAAAATGCCTCATCCTGGCTCCTGCAAATGTTTTATAGACTCAGTTGAAGGTGCAAACCAGCAAAAGGAGGGAGGTCCTGCATGGACTGGGGATGCTTCCCACCAGCCCTGTGCAAACACTTCAGATGGGTGGGCACCGCAAATGGCAGCAGCCACTCAGAACTGCCCACCTGCCCCATAACGTTTAGATGTCTTGGTCACTCCAAAGGGCTGGTTAGAAAACACTGATTTCTCAGATTAGAAATACTAATCTGATTCAAGGGACAGAATAGCTGGTTGTGTAGTAAGCAATGGGGTTTAGGGTTTTGAAGATCAGGAAGGCCAAACAATGTGGATTATATTTCCATAAACATATGTATCAGTGGGGCTGAATCAATGGGGATCTGCTCTTTGCAATGGAGGATTTAGTAATGGTAATAGCAACTTCAAAAACCAACGAGGAAGAAAACACCACATGAAGAAATCTTAAGCTTTTCTGCCGCCTTACAACATTATTTGTCTATTTTTAATATGTCAGATAGCTTAGAATTGAGCAAGACACTGGTCCCAGAAAGCCAGCAGTTTTGCCCTGTAAGCTAAATTTGGTTGTGGGGTTTGTTAGGGTTTGGGTTTTGGTTTTTTTCAATTATTGTAGAATTGTACATAGATTAAATTATTGAAATAGTCAGAGTTTGGTTCATTATATGTCTAATATGTGCCAGGCTCAAAAAAAGACTGTGATAAAATGATAGGGTTTGGTTTTCATCTTCTTTCCTCCATCTGATGTGGTTTGAATTAGAAATTATTTAGGACTACCATAAAAAAGGTCCAATTTTTGTCTTTTAGGAGCAAAGCAAACAACTTGAATGTAAGCAACTAAAAGCTGTTTACCAAACCAGTATGTGTGTTTACCCCTAAATAAATCTGTCACAGGGCTGTTACATAATTTGTTTCTAGTGAGTACTTTGAAAAATTGCTATTTAACAGATACTGGAACTTCCTTCCAAAAATTGTCTGTTGCGATTTTTGTGAACTTAACAGAGAAATATATCCTTTCTGAATATGAGAAATAAGGAGATAGGAAACAATCTGCCATCCCAGTACAATGTTGATCTGGCCACAAAACAGTTATTCAGCTCTTTTTTTTTCTTTTTTTTTTTTGTAATATCAGTTCAAACTCTCTTTCATTAGTAAACTGAGGAGATCCAAGTTACTGTAAATTCCAGGGCCAAGGTAAACTGTTCCTATTAACAGTGAAAATATTCCAGCAGAAAGAAAAGAGTATATATAGAAAGAAAAGGAAATACTAATTTATGCACATATGTTTATATAGGAAAGCTGTGTTAGTCGAATTAAGGAAAATCTCATTGAGTAGAATGAGACAAAAGCCATTAGCTGAGAACAAACATTACAAATGAAACCTTCACCCAGGAGTTTAATTTTTTCAATTCTGATAGCTCCTTTAGAAGACATGGACCATGTCATGTCCAACTGACAGAGCCTCTGAAGTTACATAACAGGGATCAAGGGCTCTGCTCGTTCTGTATGGGAGTCCTCAGGCTCTTCTGCTCCTCAGCCAGGATCTGTACTCACCCCAAGACCTGCATCTTTACAAACCCAACTGCTACAAATAAAAGAAGTCTGACTAGCTGTTAGCATTGTCAACTGTAGCCACTTCTCTCAAAAATTAAGCCAAATTATGGAAATGACATCTGATCTCCTTCATGTGTATGCAAATATTAGAAAAAACTATTTGCTGCTCCAATACTGCACACAGCATGACACAGGTAATAGAAAAAGAGCAGGATTTCCACCACTTTCAGACTGCTCCTATAAATTGAAATTTAAAAAGATGACCTGCCAATTTCATTTTCTTAAAATAGCATTTTTTGTCAATTTTGGACACCAAAAGCCAGACTTCTAAATAAATGCAGGTAACTAATTCTCTTCAATTTCAAAGAGAAAAAGGAAGTTTGTTTCAAAAAAGATTGACCATGAAAATGCTAGTAAGTCATTTGTAATGCTAATATTCATTAATGAAATAAATTTATTTTGCTATGTACTCACATGCCAGCACACACAAATATTAATGATAGCCATACATTTGAGTTAAATGCAACAAATTGCTTGCATTACTGCTATCAGGTGATTTTCTAGTGCTGACAATTATTTTGTATCTACTTAGCATGCACAGAGCTACAGGAGCTTCAGCCATTTCCCAGTCTCTGCTGACAAACAGGAGAAGGTCTCCACACCTATTATTCACTGCTGGCTTCCCTAACCACTTTAATGCATTAATTCTTGAGGATGTTTTAGTTAATTTACATAAATACATCCTCCCCTCCTATTATGTTATTGCATGCATTAGATTATTTTTCACAAAGCATTACTGGGGATTATTTGCAGCCAACAAATTCAGAGAACACTGTCCTTGCCATACAGTCCAGAAAAAACAGAGTTGACAACCATACAACCACCCTGTTTCCATGGTCTCCCTATACAGATTGACATGCTGGTGTTCACACACAAAGTACAGCAAGCAGCTGTTTTAACCCAAGACATGAGCCCAGCTGTGGAGAGGAGGGTCTCACAGTAGGTAACATCTGCATCTGCTTTTCTGATATAGACAGGAAGAAAACATTTATCAATTGATGGATTTAGGTAGACTGAAAAGAGCCAGTAAAGCCCAATTGCAAAATCTGGGAAAATCAGGATGGTTATTAAAGGGGAGAGAGGAAGTGGTAAAATAGATTGCTTATGTTTGTTTGATTTTCAGGATTTCCCTTCATGTAACCACAGTGGGATTAGGGAGGTGTGCTGCTCAGCCCAGTGGACAGGCTGGCAGGGCCACACTCTTGACTTCCTATCCTGTATTTGCAGAAAACCAGAGCTAAAGGCCCAAAATTCAAGGGCTGAATTGCAGAACACAAAGCTGAGGTTTCCTCATTCTAGAGAGGTTTTTACATATGAAGCTCCAGGAGTCTTATCTTCGTTCTTTTCTTTGAATGCTTAGTCCAAGGACCAGATTTCAAGTAATAAATTTGGAGTAGTTTCAGTTATTTTCACACCCAAGATCTCCCCAGGTCTGCAGAAGTTAGATTTATCTAGCTGTTTGGATCACTTCTGTATTTGTTGTTTCATGTTACAAGCACAAAACTAGTGTAAATACTGTGAAGTAAAAAATTTGCATTTATTTGGAGTTTTGCACCCTCTCATTTCCTTGTTGTTACTGTCAGCCTCCGGAGACTGCTTCCAGACACCCATTCGGTGCCCATTTGCAGTTCCTCTGCCTCTCAGAGAGAAATCTTTAAGGATCACACAACTTTCCAATTTTAATATTTTCACCAAAAAGAAAATGTGAACATGCTACTAAGCATATTCCAGTTCCTACAGATTGCTACAATTGCCTTACTTATCCCCCTTTCATAGGATTAAAATATAAATATGAATATAGTTACTGGAATGATTTGTCTGGTTTTTCTGCTATTTCTAAAAATAGCACCCAGGAGATAGGAACAAATGAATTTGGAATTTCATCCAGGGACAGGATACCTCTTGGGCTTTTTAAGCCTTTAAAAATTATTTAGCAGTGATGACAGATGCGAGACTGACATCTCAATACAATGAAAACCTCAATTTATCCATGCTATCAGCAAGGCTCCAGTTATTGCACGATTCTATAGCTATGCAGTTTGTTACTGAATTAAATCCTTCCTATAGGATAGTGATTAATAATCCCTGCTTTTGTTGTTTAAAACAGATGTTTCAGGCCACAGAATGACAAAGATCAACTTAAATACATGAACAGAGTATAAATGTCTTCCTGAGTCTGCAGAACAACCTGAAAAAATTTAATGGAGAGGTCTGCTTCCCCCTAATCACCTGAAAGGGTTGTCACGTCTGGAATGGAAAGATAACTTACAACACTGCCCTCAGTAATTATTTCTAGATGGAGAATTCCAGCAGAAGCATCCAGCTTTTGTTCTTAACCTCCAGTCCAAAGCTGGCCATGCAGTAGAAAAAGTAATAAAAAATAGTATCTCAGAGGAATTAATTCTCATTATGAAACAGTTTCATATTTAACTAACTTCAAATGTCTTAACATTAATTAAGCTACTGTAGAATACCCAGTTTCTTCTGGTACATTAGAGTTCTGTAGCAAATTTGGTGTAAAACATGGGTCAAGTTTGCAAAATAACATTAATGTCCTAAACCCGCATGCACTAAGGTCCTGCAGGTATGTGCTACAGCAGAGCACAACATCACCAACCAGCACAGTCCTGCTCTGGGTTTGGCAGGAATTCCCCTCGCCGCCTTTCTTTTGGGGAACTCTAAAACCAAGGTGTGAAAAGATACATCAGACCCTCCTTCTGAGCTGAGCCTGCTGACTGATACCAGCATCAGTCACTTCAGAAAGAGAATAAACCAGCAGTTCCTTTATTGGTGTCCTCTTCATGAGGATTACAGCTGATAGATTGCAATGTCTCTCCCTTCTATCCAGCTGGAGATTCATGCAGCGCTTCTTGTCCCAACACAGTAGTGGCACAGCATGACTGCCTTTCCCATGGTTTATAAATCCTGTGGTTTTTATCCATGACCTTTGCACATCAAGGCTCAAAGAGAAAGCACAGTCTATATAAAATAACTTTACACTTTGAGGACTTAAGACTTGCAAGTGAAATATATCTGTTTAGAGGCACAGTCTTCACCAAAAAGTAGAGGCTTCTCAGGGAACTGGAAGTTGTCTCTGTGGAAGCAGCACTAAAGAGCCATTTTCTTTTAATCTCTGATGACAAACTTCCTCAACAGCTGCATTCCTCAGAAATGAAGTGACCAAACTCCTGGGTGAAACTCCTGTGAGAGGACAAAATCATCCAACCCTACTGGCTTGAATCTCCTCATACAGGTGAAATAAGGGCCACAAACTCAAGTATAAGTGTTAAGTAATTCAACTGTGCTTTCCCACAGTAACAATTAATAGGAATAAAGGATAGAATACAAAAGTAAGAGTGAAATAGGAGCTAAGAAATTCAGGAAATAGAGTCTAAAAACAGGCATGGGAAAAGTCTGGGCCATACATGTGACTCCTCTTGCCTTGTGAACAGGAGAGATCGGACCATTGAGTTCTTCAGTTTCAGTATCTGAGAACTGGGATATTATGCTAATAGCTGCAATGATAACATTTTATGTTGATTTCCAGGTCATTAAGAATGCCATCAGGGTCGTCCACTAAAGGAACACACAATTCCCACTGAAGACACCTCACTGGAAGGTCAGATATTATTCAATCTAAGAAACAAGCCCTCTCTCTTGCATACCTGCCTTATTCAGGATGAGAGTTGCACAGGGAGGACTGCAAAGGGCATGAGCCCACTGGCCAGCTCCTGGCTAAATCCTTTCCCACAGCTGCATGAAAGGTAAGTAGTTTCAGGGGAATCAGCAATGAGTTTACTGGTGCAATATTCAGTAAATGTCATCTCTAGTGCACAGTGTGAGAGACAGATCTGTTGCCACTGACCTTAATACTACCGATTACTGTGCGGTTTGTTGAGTAAGCACTGTGTAAGTGAGCAAGTCAGAAGCACAGCCTCTGAATAAAGATAACATTACATCAATATTGTGTTATTTTAAGCTTATATTAGCAACCCAAAAGTATTTGTTAAACTAGCAGGAACTGCGCCACGGGAAGCCCTCTTTCACTCCAGTTCTAATGCAAAAATACCCTGCAGAATAATCTCACCAGCTAAGACTGCAGAAGCATATAAAAGCAACATGGAACAGCTAGGGTTTGCATGCACATTTTTAACCTTATTATTCCCAGACCTTAATGATTTTTTTAAAATATATTTTAGTTCTGACCATGTTTAGTTTTAGTCCACTAACACTTATGCCTCTGCAGGAACTACTGTCTCTTAAGAACGCATCCTCTGCAAAGCCAAAAATTTTGCACTGGTACAGAAGCAGGTAACTTTCATAACAGTGCTGAATTAAATAGTTTTAAGTAACTTTGCCAGAAGAAAAAAAGATGTGGCAGATTACTATTCCCAGTTTTAATTTGTATACACAAAACTAATGATCCAACATGACCTAAATGGGGAGTGCCACTTTCTGTTCACCAAAAATGCAAATGGTTAAGGACCTTGGAAAGTGGCGCTCCTTGCAGAGGTCACCTCGCTGGTCTGTTATCAAAGCTTGCATAATGAAGTGGATGACACAGCCATTAACTTGCACATGGGCTTGTATATGTCAAAGCAGACCAGCTTAATCTAAAGGTGAATTCAATAATGTTATGCTGAATTGCAGTACAAAAAAAGCCTGCAAAAGCCTGTGATTAAGGGTCAGCACATCTGGCTTCTGATTTGATGTCAGCTGCTAACCCTTCTTTGACCTCATCCCCTGCAGACTTTCTAACTGCCTATTACTAAGGATATTTTACAATGTCATCTTGCTGACTCTCACTGTGCACTGAGAAATACCATGGATCCTCACCTTTGCTAAGTTAATTTCCAAACCTCTTCAGTACACCTGGAAAACTAACATTTAATCTCCTAAACCTGCAGTAAATTATCATCTCACATTGGGAGATAGTGAATGAAAATTGTAGGAAAGCTTATTTTTCCTTCCAAAATAACCATTCTGTCCATTAGCCAGTGTGATTTCTCAAATTTGAATGCATTTCATAACAGCATTGGTGACAAAAATTTATTCATCCTTAGTGTAGCTGTGTGAAACAAACAGCAGAAAAAAACTTGCTTACGCTATATAGGAAATCATTCACACCACATGAGATTTCCTACTTTACTGACTTTTATTGTTCTTCCATTTATTCATTTCCCTGTATTTGGCAGGTTGGTGTCCCATTTCTGTTGTTGATAGGCTGAGGCTTGTTTATGCTTTTGAGAAGGGCAGTCCAATTCTGCCAAAAAATAAGGACAAAGCCTGTTGAGAGGCTGCATCCTTCTGCATAAAAAAAGAAAAACCTCTCTCAACTTGGCTTTCCATTTGCATCAGAAAACAATCTGTTCATTAGAAACAGTTCATAATCTTAAATGTTTTTCTAAGCTCCATACCAACTGATTCTTGTTACAAAACAAACAAAAATTACAATTTACAAAAGTGAAAGGTAGATAATTGCAGCAGAACACCCAGTTATTAGATCATTTCCAAGCACACAAAAGGAAGGAAATGAATGGTTTGTGAACACCCATATGCAATAGCAGACATTTCTCAGTGAGAATAAATGAAAAGTTTTTCGGTACAATGAATGCCCCAAGGCACCACAAGAATTTACTTCATAGGAGAAAAAAGATACATGAATTTGATACCTAAATATTTTAGGAACACCAATCAGTTAGAACACACCTTGCAATTATTTGCAACTCATTTTTTTTTTTTTGAGAAGAATGTGCTATAGGCTGACATACAGGAAAAAAGAATTTGACTATTTCAAATAATACACTAGCATTCATATTTTTTAATCTATTCAGAGTTATAAAAGCCTCAAAAAAAAGAAACTATCCAATACTTGAATTATTACATGCATCAAGATACATAACATAAAAGACTTCTTTTAGAATTTTACCAGTGATCAGCATTTTGTACTTATTTTACCCTTTCCACCACATTTAGGGAAAATGGGGCTTAATTATGGAAGCTAGCAGCTGTTGTAGCTCCATAATGCATATAAATAAAATGCCAAAAGACTGCAGGGCCTCCTTTTGGGGTTACTATTTTAACAAAGCAGTATCACAGTTCTAGCTCGTTCCACCCCTTCCACGGTGCATATCAGCAGTAAATCTCATCGACTGCATGCTGCATCGCTGAATTAAAGATAGAACCTACTGGGATGGAGCTGAAACCAATGTGAATTTAGAGCTGTACCACACGTAGCAGGAACTGCAGTCTTGAGCAGGGACTGGGCTCGTTGCCCACATCATGGCCTTATCAAAGTATCAAGCAAATAATAAACATAAAAAATAAAGTTCAATAACTTCGTTATCAGTATGACTAAACACAGCTTTCATAAACATATCAGGTCTATGCCTGCAAAGCCTTATAGTAGCTTTTTCCTTTATTCCTCTCAGCAAGAAAGCAAACCTTCATTATCACTTAGAGTCCACCTGGTTTTCCAAACAGCAATTACACCACCTGCGCTGCCATTCCACACTAGAGCAAATTTGGTCCCACTTCACCATCACTTCTGCTAGACTCTAGCTGCCACCCAGTCTATCTGCCTCTCATTAGCAAGGCAGACCCTGCTAAGAAGCAAAAGGACTCCTCGTGTATGGCAAAGACACAGTGAAGACATTTGATGGATGCCACACTGCCTCTGACTCCTATGTCCATCTTGGCAATGCAAGCCTTCCATGAGCACCAGTAACTGTGCATGCACTGAACACACGTCTCCCCTGCTTCCCGAGCAGGCTGGGGTTGGCACATGCAGCAATCTCATTCTGTTTGTGTGAAAGTTTCATATTTTTCCCCATTATGAGTCCCCACAGCCCAGATTGATAGTAGACCCAGCTGTCCTTTATAATTACATTTTAATGACTTAGGATGGTTGTTTGCATTTTGGCAACTTGTTTAATAGTGATGACATTTAAATTGTCACAACTAGGCTTCAAAGTTATCAATTTATTAGATGATCAGGAAACTTCACACCTATGGTGGTGAGGTTTTCTGGCTGCAAAATCAGTAATCCATCAGCACACTGATTTATATAATGAGGGTTATTTCATAGGGATATGCTTTAGTTAATTCAGCCCTGAAAGGGATTTACTTGCACAAATTAAAAAGGTTCTGTTTACTTATTTATTACTTTAGATTGACAGATACTCTAAAAACACACATATTGTGTTTTGTCTTCTGTTGCTTTTTCATTTCAGTACATTGACTTTTTGTGCATATATCCATTTATTTCTTCTCCTTCTGCAAATGAACCTGGGATTTGCAGAATCACATATGATTCCTTCAGAGAAACACTTCTCTGATACAGCAACAGAAGCACTCAAATATTGCATAGTTTATATTCTCGGTAGATTTTTTTGCTAAGTATTTCAACACCCATCCCCCCATGGTGCATCAAAACAGTTGTCCAACTCCTTATAAATGTAGAAGTCATGAATAGCAGAAAAACTAACTCTGATTGCCTGGTCTGAATATCAGGTTTAATCATAGTACTGGCAGCTGCCTGGCACACTCCCTACACACTGCTTATTTACCTCTCATGTTCCTCGCTTCCCATTTCCAACCCAAGGGTTTCAAGTCTCCCACCCAGCCTTATTTGACCTGTCATTTAGAAAAGAACCAGCACATGGTAGGGGCAGGTAAAGCTCATGAGTTTCCTCACAAACCCACTGCTGCACAGCCCCAGCTGTGGAGGGGGCACAGCTACAAATGAGAAGTGCTGCCCAGGCCCTTCAGAACAAATTGGTATCCTGCCATGTCTCCAGAACTGGAGCTCAGCTCCGGGACTGGCAAGCACACCCCAGGCATTCCCATCAGTGGCACAGAGCAGCTCCCCTCACCAGGCAGGCTGACCATGGATGGCAGCTGCAGGAGGTGGTGGGGCTACAGCCCACAAGCAACCCACACTTCTCGCAGAGGAGACTGAAACTGGTCAGTTGATTCAGAAGTTACTGGGAGAGCAGCATGCAGGTAAAATTGTCACCCACTGATTTTTAGGAAGTCAACTAAAACATGCTCATACACCTGACTGGTGATTGATATCAACAGGCATATGCCAGTCATCATGAAAGAAAGTAGCTCTGGCAGGAGCAGGAGGGGGATTACTGCTCACTGCCAAGTCCCTGATGTACAAATGGCACTGCTGACAGGCACCACGCAGATGCAAGCGAACACCCTGTGAGCTCCCACCCACCTCAGGGACTTGGCCCAGCATAGGGTGTGCCATATAATCTCTCCTCCAAGAGAGAACTGGCTGTAATACACAAGTAGGAAGAAAAAAAAAATCTAATGAATGTACTTCTCTTGACAATTTTGACTGCCTTTTTCTCCTTATCAGCGGTATTACCTTCACACAAGCAATCATTAAGTAAACAGATCTCAAAGAAAAGTCATTTCAAGTACAGATTTCTTCCACTAAATTCCCTGGAGTGCCCACTCTGTAGCCCTTGGGCAAAATCCAGGATGAATTTATCTCAAGAACAGGCCAATGCTCATTAATCAAGCAAAGGCCTGGCTGAAATCCTCACAGGCGGCTGCGCAGAACGCCAAGTCACCTTGTTGTAACTGATCTAGGTACTCTGCAGTGCCAAAAGCCAGAAAGCTGCCAGAGACCATTACATTACAGATGGAAAGCCAGTAAAGAGAACAAGGAAAGTAATTAAAAAATATATTTCTCAAGCTCATTGGACATGGATCAAAATTCGAACACAGAATGAATAATTGAAATAAATGTGACAGGTAGCAGAAATACACATTAGTGAGCTGCTGAAAGCAAATACTTCAAATAGACTCTCACAAGTTTGTAGAAGAGGAGGAAGAGGTCCCCAGGGCAATCCCCATGGGAATTCTTTGACTCTGGGAAGTGGGAGGGTTCATCTAACTAATGGTTGAAAAACTTGCCCTTCTACCTAGAAAGCTGGAAGATCCCCAGAAACCTAAACAAGTCCTAGAAAGTTTGCATAAACACCCCTGCAGATGGCTGAGCACTATCTTTATGCCCTTGTTGGTGCTCATTCCTTGCCAATTGCAAGCCCTCTGCTCTGCTTCCAGGGGTGGCCTTTGAAGTGTGTGATTCCTGCAGTGGAGAGGGCTTGTGGGACAGCGCAGCCCAGGGCTCTGTTACTTGTTCTAGCTGGGAGCTGTGCTGGCTCCCAGCACATGCAGAGCACGATGTGAATCCTGCCTGCTCCAGCCCCACCCAGCCCCTGGAGACAGCCTCAACCCGATCCCAAGCACCTCGCTGATTTTGTTTAAAGAAGATTAGAGAGCACTATCAGCAGAGGACTGACAGGCAATCATCTTCAGCAGAGTGAAAAATAAACTGGAGTAGTAAGACAGCAACCTGTTGCAGCTGTTTGCTCAGTGAGTGCACTGTGTCAGAGCATTTCTCAGCTGCATGTCACAACAGGCAGTCACAGGAGGACAGCGTGGAGCCATCTCCTGCTGCTGCTCCAGGTCTGAAGGAAGGCTTCCACCTGTTTTTCTTGGTCCGACAAGAAACAGCACATCTGTCTTTGTCCTGAGGCGATCATTATGGCCACAGCAGCACTACCACAAAAATGGGAAAGCTGCTATTTGAAACCATGCTAAAGACTGAGGTTTATTTCCTATACCTACACAGCAAAAAGCGTCATTCCCAGCCAGCTCACCATTTCCACCAGCTGCTATCAGTAGTTTCCAGTGCTCTAGAGGCAGTTTAAAAAAAAATACACCTCAGTTTTTATTGAGCTTTGAAGACAAGTGCTTCTATTTAAGATCTGAATAACGCATTGTGCTCATGAAGGCTTGTCTGCTTTTCCCACCTATACTAGCTGACCAAATACAATATATTGTATTTGCCAGAAAATTCTACTTTATCAGGTTAGAGTGAAATTTCTCCTGAGCTGAACCTGGGTAACACTCAACTACAAAATATAGGCTCTCAGGTTTGGTGATATTCAGTAGTTTTACATAGTTTGGTTATAACTCATACATTATTTTCTATGCTAAAAATGCTTAAATGCTTCAAAAACCCAATTTGATCTTAATTTATTTTACTTTACTGCTTTCTACAGCAGCCTTGTAATTTCTACTGAATGTTGTAAAAACCAATAATGAAAAAAGGGAAAATAATGCTTCACTAGAGCTTACCAGCTTTGAATTGCCACTTTCAGATTCACTGGCTTGAAAGTAGAATTCCCCCCTTCCTTGCTCTGGAACAACCTCTGTGAAGGGGACCCAGCCCCAAGGTACCTGAGCAAGGGGCAGGCAAGGTCCACGAGCAGCAGCTGGTTCAGCCAAGAGTCCAGAACACAAGGCAGCCCACGAGGACAAGGCAGGGCAAAGGGAAGGGCAGGAAGTCAGAACCAGGCATTGCACCTGGATGGAGCTGTTTGAAGACAGATCCATCAGCCAAGGGCCCAGGGACAGATGGAGACCAGCCCTGGTCCAGGCCTTCTTCAGGAAGGGCCCAAGGCCTCAGGCTGACCTTAAATGGGGCTCTGGGCCCACGGGCAGGGGCTGTGGCAGGGGGGACCCAGATGAGGCTGCTCAGCGCGTATTAAGGCCTAATTAAGGCCTATCAATGCTCTCTGAGCTGTGACAGATGCCTTAATTAGGCTTAGTTTTGTTAGGTAAAAATACATTAAAGACAGCTTTAGGAAGTTGAAACCAACAAAACAAAAAAAAACCCCAAACAAATAATAACGCCCATTTCAATATTATGGATATTATGAATATTATGGCATACCATGTCCCCTCACTACTTCTGGGATTCAAACTTCCAAGGGAAATAAGTCTTCTCTCTTTGTATGAAAACAGAAATAAAAAGACCAAATTGTGAAGTAAAATTTTTGAAGCAGTCTTCTGCTGGTATCAGCCCCTCTTCCAAATGCTTCCTCACTGCTGCGTCTGCCTCAGCCTCTCTGCAGGGAACAGGAGTCAGGTTAGTGAGCATATACGATGTAGGACCAAGGTTACCATAAAAGACAAAAACATGCAGAGCCTGAATTCTACTCATATATCCAGAAGAAAATACAGAGCAAGAAAAGACTTCCAAGAAGGGGCTTAAATGTAATTTCTGGAGAAATTACTGTACTATCTGACAAATCCTTCTTTACAAGGAGTGCCAGATAAAGCCCTCTGGTATTGCCTCCGGATTAGCCCAACTTTGAGAGCTGGGAACCTGGGAGTACAGCAAATGGACATTTCATCTCCCTTGGGAAGGACATTGCTTCCACTGTCCTGGCATCCTGCAGGCCAATGGAGCACACAAATGTCACCAGAATACTGACACATCCTTGTTATAAAGTAGTTCAAATTTCATGAAAAAATTGGATCAAACCCCATGTTTCTGTAACGGAAAACATTATGTGAATGCTTTATACGAATGGGAAATAATCACAAAATTTTCACAACTAGTGTATTAAGAAAAATTCCCTGCCAGCAGCAGAATATACTTTAACTTCATGATTTTTATAAACTGTGAATGATGAGATGCTGCCACTGAAAAAAAATAACTGTATTCAACAGAATATTTTCTGCCTACAGTATTATTATGAGTAACAGCTTCTTGACTGTTATTCCTGTGGTCAAGCAAAATGAAGATAAATGTTTGCATATACAACTTTTAAAATCAGTTTTAAATGACAGCAGGCTACTCTTCTGTTACTTCATACCAAATAACTTTTTCTATTATAGTTTGTTTTCATCATTGATGTCACATTCTATTCTCTTTGCTTTTGATACCTTTTTAGAAAGCCCTTCAGTTGCATAGAAGGATTGCCTGGTACCATCTTCTTGGCATAGTTCACACATTCGTTTCCTTAAAACTGCCTTTTGATCTACTCACTTCTCTTCTGGTTACATACAACAGCTCATGCTTTTGAGCTTTTTCAAAATGCATTGGCTTCACTGAAGTGTCTCACTGCAGCATGGAAGTATCCGGATAAGGAGGAGGTGACTGATCATCTGATCAGATGCCTTTGGCTGTAAGTGTTGGGAAACCTTTTTGATGTTGGTCCGTTTCTTCCAGCCCACATTAAGACCAAGACACTCCTTTAGTTTCCATCCGATTGTTTCATCTATGTCTTCTGGGAGTCTATATGAACAAATCAAGAACCTCCAGGATATATTCTGTTTTATCTCTGTAAGCTGGAGAGAAAGCATCTCTCTTTTTCCCTCCATTTGTCCATATTGTATTATAAAGTTACTGTATTATGATGCTGGCAGCTGAACTGGAGAAAGTAACCTGCCAGCAAAGGAGAAGTTAGTAGAGGTGGACTACATAGGAAAAGCAGAGTTAATGTCAGATCAAAGACTCTGAAAGAGTAAGCCCTGAATTCAAACAAAACATTTACTATCAGATCTTATTTCCATCTCTCTCAGAAGGGCTTGTCTCCACAGTTTCCAAGGCATTATGTTGTTTTCAGAACCAGAATGGTAGCAGTGGTACAACAGCTGTATATAAACTAATAACATGTTTAAACAGATCCTTTGATCATCTGTATTTTGTTAATTTTCTGACAGACTCATAATATTCAGTGTATCAAATTCTGGGTTACCGCTTCTCTCTTCTTCTGCTTTTTGTAAACACTGTCACGTACTGACAGTCTAGGAAAGCCGCAGTTCCTTTACCATAACTACGCTCCGACATTCTTCTTACATTTGTAGGCTAGTCCTAACTAGTTCCTTCAAGATTAACATAAACAGTGTTTCAAATGTGCTGCTATCAGATTCCCAGCATTAATTAGAAAAATAACCTTCAGATATGGATTTAATTTGCATCCATGCACTCATAGCAGGATGTTCCTTTGCAATTGTTACATGTTGAAAAGCCGCAGTATAAACCTCAGAAAAAGTGAGTATTCTGAGATCTGCTCTGCTGCTTCTAAGACATGTTTCTGCTATTTAGCAAAGATCTCAATGTCACTTTTTCATTATGGGTCAACATATGACTAAGCTGTATGTTTACACTGATAATAGCTGTATGATAAATATTTACATGGATTATATAGTTAGCAGTAAGGCGTAAGCAGTGCTGACCGTATGCGTCACTCCTGTACCAAGAGTACATGGGTTATGAAAATTATGCTTTTGGTTTTTTCTTCTTTATTTTCCTTCCAAGTATTGAATTCTCTTTCTAATCAGGTCAGACATAGCCAGGAAACAGAACCTATACTGTTAATAGTTGCTTAAATGGAAAGGGATATTGCCTTACATGAATTCAACCAACCTTTTATGTGTCAGCCCTTCAGTTATTCTTACTCAAGAACATTATCTATGTTGAGGAAAGCTGAGTAATAGTTTGTATGGCACACGTATATAAAATTCAGAATTCGTCAAAAAAAAAAGCTGTAATATGTGAACAGTGTTTCTTATTTCATTGAATTTTATTGGTAAGAAAAATTAACATTCACACAAAAAAGTAAAAGAAATCCATGAAGTGAATGGTGGCATGGGATTAAAGAAAGAGAGCAGCAGGTGTTTCTTTTTTTCTTCTAACCAGCTATTTATGTAAGTATAAAATAACCCAGAAGATCTGGTGGTATTTTAGAAAAATTTGTGTAGAACAAGGAGAAAACCCCCAATTTTAACAACTTAATGGGTATAAAGTCCCACACTTGGGTAAAGAGTACAAGAACAATGGTGGGGTTTTTCTTTAAACCTAGCTACATATGTGGCCCATTAATTATAGCATTAGAACACATTATTCATTTCCTTAGCCTCACATTGTTCCTGTGACTTTTGTTATCCCTTCCATATCATCAAGGATCTGAAAAGAGAGAATAGTAATATATGATTGCACAGATTGACCCACAAAGGGAACTGTGATCTTCTAGGTCCAGAAAGGAACCACAACCTCAGGACTTGCACATCCAGTAATAAGATCTGGGCCTGTATTCAGGTAATAAATATGGCATCTTTAAGAATTATGGACTGAAGTTATGATTGCCTGAAAATGGAGTATGCTGTTACAGGAAATGGTGCCAATTGTAGAAAACTTTTTGTATGATAAAAAATTTATCAGTTCAGGCACTTTTAACTCCCACATCCTGTGATTTCTATGAATTATTATGATTAGCATTAATTGAGGTAACAGATCTAAATGTGCCAAAAGTAAGGAGCTTAAGGTAATGTGTCTAAATGGTGGCACACACTGAGCCTTGCCCGCCTCTTTTGGCTTCTGTTTATTCTTGGAAGCGAGGACTATGCTGAAGTTGCTTGTTTTGGCAAAGCCTGCTCCTTTAACTTGATCTCCACCCTATTTCTAGGAATTCAGCCCCTTTCATGCCTGCCAGTCTGCTGAGCTGTGTGCTGTTTTTGGAAGGGCAGAATGCAATTTTCTTATAAATTCTATGACATACTTGTACGAGTTGCCAAAATGTTCTATGAAACCTGAGTGCCACATAAATGACAGCAAAATCAGGCCATTTACATGTAGCTTTGGCTATGGGTTTTGTATGATTCATTTCTAGTCACATATTTGCACCATCAGCTTGCCAACATTTCTATGAGAACCTATTATTTCAGGCATTTATAATTTGCTCAGTGTATTCCCTACTGAAT
Organism: Melanocharis versteri; assembly: GCA_013397845.1. Taxonomy (NCBI): domain Eukaryota; kingdom Metazoa; phylum Chordata; class Aves; order Passeriformes; family Melanocharitidae; genus Melanocharis; species Melanocharis versteri. The sequence continues at coordinate 615,128 of VZTG01008820.1, read as the reverse complement.
ATTAATAACAAAGCTCACAGTCTGGATACCTGTGTCAAATTTGGGGAATAATACAGTGACACCAGTGACTAGTACTCTACAAAAGTGAAACTAATACAGTCATTAGCTGCGCCAGGGGAGGTTTAGGTTGGACATTAGGATGAAATTCTTCACAGAAAGGGGGATTAGACAGCGGAATGGGCTGCCCAGGGAGGTGGAGTCACCGTCCCTGGAGGTGTTTAAGAAAAGACTGGACGTGGCACTGAGTGTCATGGTCTGTTTAACACGGTTGTGTTTAGTCCTAAATTGGATTTGATGATCTCAGAGGTCTTTTCCAACCTTACCGATTCTGTGTGATTCTGCAATGTCTTCATCTAATTGCTTTTAACGCTTGGAAAAAAAAAATTTCCTCGAACTGTTAAACTTACAGAACTAGTTACTGTTTTGCATGCGCAGTAAAACGCTTCCAAAGGAAACCTGACTATGTATTTTAATAGTGGGCAGTGCCAGTGACCGATACCNAGCCGCCGCCGCTGCCTCCTCCCCGTCCCTGCACGGCGGCTCCTCCTGCCGTCCTCTTCTATTCTGCTCTCCTGCCCTCCTCCTCTCTTGCCTTTGCCGCCGCCTCCCGGCGAGAGCGGCCCCCCGGCCGTGAGGGGCGCGGCCCACTCCCGGGGAGCGCCGCCCTGCTGAGCCGGCGGTGCCCGGTGCAAGCCCCAGCAAGCGGGGTCTGGGCTGGGTAAGCTGCCCTCAAGCTGCGCTCTGTAGGAAGTTCCCCTCCCGAGCTTAGCTCGTTCCCCGCCGCTGCAAGGAGTGGTGGTGGGAATTACGGAGGTGAAGCGGCGTCAGAAGTCGGATGCCCGGTATTTCACGGTTTCACAGCTGTTATCTGTACACACACCGCGTGTCTGTGGGCCCCGGTTCCTGGGAGCGCTCTGGGTGCGCAGGAGGAGCCGGGTGTCGGGAACCCGCGGGGCTTATCCGCGGCCACACCTGCACGTGTGCTGCGCTCCTCACAGCCTCCGCGCTTCGGGGTTATTGCTTCCATTTACCCCATTTGCTGCAGCGGTATTTTTTACAAATTCTGTAAATTAACTTCTTTAAAAAAAATCAATAACTGGCCAGAACTATATCCCTTTCTTTGTTAAAACTACAAACAAAAAAACTTACCCCCAAAAACTGCAAATAACTTGATCAAAGAAGAAGCAATGGCAAGTGTATTTGGCAAGCTTTCTTACAGTTGTTAAGACACCGAGTTTAACTAATTCAGGTGTCTATAAAATGTAATTAACAATACTTGAGCTGCTATGATTTCCTGAAATAGCACAGTGATGTTCTTCCTGGAACTGTTTTTTTTTATTGACGTAGATTGGAGGTGTTGACAACAGTAGTATAACGCTAATACTAGAAAGCATATTTCTGAATTGTTTGTATATTTAACCAGTATTACTTAAAATTGAGTTCTTCAAAAAGTGAGTTTCTTGTTCTTCCTTTCTCCTACACACTGCAGACAAATTTTCCCTCAAAGGAGTGCTAGAATTGTAAGAGGTGTCGTGCTTCACACCTCTGAAGTGGAGTCAGGCAATCCTTGATGGTTTCATTTTACATAATATTACAAAATTCTTTAGATAAAGGAGGATGCTCTTCTAGTGTGATTACCCAGTTTTAACATTATACAAGTGTAACAATTGCAATCAAGTGCGAAAAAAAAAAACAGACCGCAAACAAAACCAAAATCTCTGACCCTAATCAGACTTGAACGTCTGTGAAGTTAAAACTCAGCTGTGGCCTAATCTGAAGTTCACTGTTATTTTGAAGTATTTTTGTTTTAATCTGTGACATTTCCCTTACCTTTACAAGTACAGTGATATTAAATATTTATGACTATTTCACTTCTCCAACTGCAATTAGTGTAGATGTATCCTGGTGTTTTGAGAGGCAGTTACTAATTACTGTTTGAGAGAGATTTGACCTAGTCCCTTGGGTTCTTTCCTGTGAAAGCTGTCTCATTTATTTTGGGATAAGGTGGCTAAAATGATTCTTGGCATGTATTGTTTAACGTGTATATTTTATTGTGAATAGTAATTGTTACACCCTTCAGAACACAATTTTTAGTTTTAAGTTGAAGTTCTTAGTTTAAAAGCCTGTTTTGTTAAGGACTTCCTCTTTAGCAGTACTTAAGAGGATTGAAAATCTATAAAAGATTTTCAGTTTTCATGCTGAAGCAGATATAAGAGGCAGAAGAACTTCTTTATTCTCACAGAAAACTTTGAATGAAATTTAAAATGTTGCATAATAAAAAAAGACTGTGATATAGGCATTTATGAAGTCATCTAATGTTGAAATTTAACTTTGTATTGTCTCAGCAAGGGAGTTATTGACTTAAATTGTTTTAAAACATTTTTATTACAGATGTGTGACTTCTCTCACCAAATTCTGAAATGTCTTTTCAGTTCACCATTCAGTATTCCTTTGTGAAGGGAAGCCCTTTAAAGGCACATTTGATGAATCCAGAGGTTGTTCTTTATGAAATAATTAATTTTACACGTAAGTCAGAACCTTGTCTTTGTTACGAACTGTGTAATTGTCTGTACATTTCAAAGCTTATTGTAGCTGACAGCTTCTGGCTGACCTTCTCCTTGCATACTTATTAAATATAAACAGGATGATTTATTATGTTTCAAATTTTTAGGGTTTTTTTCCCTGCATTGTTTTTTTTTCTGTTAGGCGTTTTCCCCACCCCCTTCTAAAGTTTGAGGGCCACAGTAAAAGCGTTTACAGTTTGCTCCTGCTTCTTTTGCGCTCCTCTTTTGCCCTAAAAACACTGTTTCTGTCTTTATCTGGAGAAGCCTTTGTATCCTGAGACTGTATTTTCACAGATAAGTGGTGGGGGCCTGTTGAGGCTTATCTGTATAGTGGAATGCTCTGTGCTGAGGATCTGATACTCACCCTTCATGTTTCAGGTGTTTTTGACATTGGTCTAGCTCTAATCTGGACATGTAGGCTGAATGCACAGTTTTTTTTTCCGGAGTGTACTTGGTTTTGCATTAACATAAATCAAAATTTCAGGGTAGTTTTGTCTGGTTTAGGGGGAGCAAGAGTATGGGGAGATTCTTTTCCTCTAAATTCAAATTACAGCTATAGGAAAAGACAGTAGAACATTCAATTTTAACTGGTATTTACTAAAATACTTACTTTATTATATGATTTTTTTAGTAATGTGAAGTCATAATATTTTTGGTTGCCAAGTGAGTGAGGGGATTGTCACAGTAGAAATAAGTTTAAATGCTTTTTACTTGGTTAGTACACAAAACAAACAAACAAATTCCAAGAATATTTAGTTCAGACATTTATCTTGAGTAGGTGACAAAAATGCAGACACGTGGCAGCCTGGATGCAAGACAAATGTTCATTTCAAGTCTGTTCTGGAAATTTGTACATTTTGAAGTGGGTGGCATGTTTTCAAGAAAAAGGAAAAAGTGCTTGATTGTTTCAAGCCTCATTAGACTTTTAATAAACAGAGTAGAGGCTGAGGAGGAATGTTCAAACAGTTGCACGCTCTATGTGTTTTAAGGGAGTTGCATTCCAGAAGGCTCTCAAATAACTACTGTTTTCTTTCTTATATCTTTTTCCCTTCGAGTCAAACACATAATGTGTTTTGGCTGACATTTTTGATTGCTCTCAGTAATAGGAATCGTTTATGATAACTAGAACAGCTGTAATCATGGTGCAAAGCATTCCCAGTCCTGTTCCATGATTATTGTCTGGATACGTGCTGGATGAGGGTTTCTTTTCTTCGGTGCATGGGTGTTGAAAGTACTTAAATTGGAAATTTAAGAGTATCAGAAGCAGAGATGGAAACTTTAAAACACAGGACTATTTGGCAATTTGAACAACATGGTATGGCAAGATTTTGAGGTTTCCACATAACTTGCATTTAAAGGATGATGACTTTTAAATTCTACCAGTTTTTGTGTTGACTGTTTTGTGATGAAAAAGATGTAATTGTGTCAGTGGTACAAGAAAAGTTAGAGGTCTGGGCAGAAGACTATAAGAATATTTGGTCTACCTGATATCAGAGCAAGTAGTGTGGAGAAAGAAAATTACATTGATTAAACTTTGGATTAACTTTTTTTTTTTTTTTAATGTTGACTTTAAAGTCAAAGACTGACAATGTTAATTATCTGCAATGACCAATTTACACTTTAACAAGTTGGTTCATTTGAGCTTTGTGGGGACTACAGCTGTGGTCTCTGCAGTTAAATTGTGATCATTAGAAGCTGGTTTTGGAAGGCACCAGTGTAGGAAGTTATACGTTCAAGAGGCCTGGTATAAAACACATTTCTGTTGTTTTCACTCCGTTTTGGACTAGGCTGGCATTGTGTAGCATCTCCAAGATAATAACGTGGGAAAAATGCAGTGACTTTCATTGTAATGTAGCAAATACATTTTACTTGCGTTCTGTTTTACGGCAGTGGTTTTGAGGATAAAAAACCAACCAGGTTGGTTTTTTCTTCTCTTAAATTGCTATAATAAGCATAAATGTGATTTAAAGAGAAATGCAGAGACTAAAATGCTTAACTATAAGAAGTGGCATTAATTAATTCTGTGTGTGAACTAGCATGGAGCTAGTGTGCTCCTCTCACTTCAGGATAAGCCGAGAAGGTAGCCTGGCCCCTGCATGGTCATCTGTGATGTTCCACCCTGTGCAGGTCTCCCAGGTCCTTTTGCTGTTACAGGATAACATCATCCAGAGGTGCTTTCCTTCTTTTCTGTGTGTTCACTGACTTCGTGGAACACAACCCAATCAAATTATTAAGAATACTCTGAATACCTAAATAAAAATGTGAAACTTCATAAATCCTAACAGACATAATGGGGAAGGTTAAATTTTGCATCCTGAGCTATCCTTTAGAAATGTGTAATTTTTCCTCTTGTCCTTTAGAAGAATTAGATTGTTGCTTTTTTATCTAATAAAAATGTTGAAGAGGAAGCATTTCATATGATAAGTTGGAAAGGCATTTAAATAAAAAAGAAGTATATTATCAACTTTAAATAATTTGTGTATAGTGAAAAAGAAAGTTAGTGGGATGATGAGATGAGAATTTTGTTTATATCTTGATATTTCAGGCAGTTTCATTTGAAACCTGCTAGCAAAGCTTTGAAGAGTAATTGTATTTTGCTGGTTCTACATAACTGATACATGTGGAATAATGTGTAGTGTATCTTCACAAAGTTCTGCAAAGAAGGAAAACCCTGGAGAGGAGGAGAGGCTGTGCTGTTGTTGGGCCACTTTGCAGAGTTTTCAGAACTAAAAGCAGGACTGGCCAAGTTGGGGAAGCCCCTGGAACAAGCTTGAAATCTTGGGTCTCCTTCTGTCTTCCACTGGTGGTTCCACGCTCTGGAAACTCCACATCCCCCTGGGCTGTGTTGTCCAGTGCAGCTTCCTCCCTCCTCTGTTGTCAGTTCCTGTCAGAGTAACTGTTTCTAGCCAGAACTGTTTCTGTAGCCCTCTTTAATCCCCTGGCTCTTTCTGGCATAGATAAAGCAGAGATGAAAATTCAGTTATAACTCATTAAATTTTGTATGCTGGTTTTGTATATGATTTCCCCCTATAGTTTTCTCCATCACTTCTAAACGAACTCTTTATTCTCATCCCTAGGAAAGCAGTAACAATTTTCAAACTGCATGTAGGAGTACTTGGCTGTGTCTCTGTTACTTTTTTGAAATTGTAACTTTTAGTTTTCAAGTTTAGCTTGTTTTGAATATTTGTAAAAGTTGGAAAAATGGTCATAAAGAAATTAAATATGTAGCAAAGATAGGAATCCTGGAAACTGAGACTCTAGAGAAGAATTTTAAACTGTTTTCCTTCCTGAAATTTTAATTATTCTGAGTGAATCAGAATTAATGGAAACATGTCTGGAACACCCAAGTATTTTAATGGGTTAGGTAAAGGCCTATCCAGGAATGTGAAAAAGAGGTTGCAGACTGCTTTTTCTCTCAATGCTTGTCTGGATTACCTGGATAAATCTCCTTTATTTGTGATTTATATCAGTTTACAAATTCTGGGGGTTTTTTCCTCCCTTGAATTTTCATTCTGATATATGAAGGGTCTCAGCTGGTTACCTTGATGATTTTTTTTGTGTTTAAAACCCTCCCCAAAACAGTGATGAGCTTTAAAACACACCTATATGTATATAACAAGTTATATTTTTTCTTTCAGAATTTCCAGAATTTCTATGGTTTTGAAATTGAACAAAAGACTGGAAATCAGAATAATCTTCACATTTCTTTGAATAAGAAGTAAGAATGGAACGAAGGCAGAGGGGAGTCAGTGCTGGACTGCTTTTGCTGCTTTATCAAATTTCTCAAGTTGGACTCCAGAACATTCCTGCTGTTACCCTTGGGGTACTTGTACTGAATATTTTTCTCTTTCTGAATCCTCTGAGGCCACTGTCTGAAGTGTGCCTCAGTGTAAATGAAGCTGTCCACAGAAAGAACTGGCAGCGTTTGCTGCTTGCTCCTTTCCACCATGCAGATGATTGGCATTTGTATTATAACATGATTTCCATGCTTTGGAAGGGCATAATGCTGGAAAGAAAGCTGAAGAGCATATGGTTTGCCTACATAATTGCAGTATTTTCAGTACTGATTGGAGTAGTTTACATGGTGCTGGAGCTCCTGCTTGTGATAATTCTGGATGATCCTTCCTATGAAATGAATTGTGGTGTAGGTTTTTCAGGTAAGACAGAGTTGGTGCAATTTACATATGTAAAATAATTATGTGTAGTTGCTATACAACAATAGCTGTTAATTGCAGAAAGAGGACGGGTGTACGTCTGTATAGATGTATGATTGTCATGTCAGTAAGGTTATCCTGTTTTTTAATTTAAAGCACGTATACTGGGTATGAACATAACACATATGAGCATTCAGTTCGTGTTCTTCTGACTGACAGGGACTTTACCTGAGAACATGAAAATATCATCATCCTCGTAGAATTGTGTTTTCTGTTTAATATCACTGGTTAATTGAGGTCTGAACTCTTAATTTTCTGATGTTAATAATGCTCATTAGGTGGCTTCTAGAAAAACCTATCAGTTTAAAATTACTTGTGCCTCTCTTTGGAGAGACTCCCCTAGATTTGCTTCTGCTAGCAACATCCAAACACCTGATTTTAGTCATCTTCCTTCCAATAGTGGTCTTGTCTTCTCCTTTAGGAGATCAGTTTCGAGTCAATAAACTCCTTCTCTTTAAAAAAATCTGCAGTCAAATGGAAAAGTAGCCATGCTATTCTAGATAACTAGGGGATTTCCTTGCTGTCATTGGGACCTAACTGTAGAAGGCAAGCCCTCTCTCCTAGCATTTAAGAAAGCTGTTTCAACACTTCTGAGGTTTTCTTCAGATATTCGAGTGGGTACAAGCTGGAACATCATGGGAGTTGCTCCTCTGGACCTCCAGATATTTTCTGGTCACCCCCCTTTGGTAACAAGACATGCCCAGTTCTAATATCAGCCTTTCTGGGGGCTGTAGAGGCCCTGAGTGCAGCCTCTCTCCCTGAAGGGCTTGGCTGCCTGTGCCAGCCTCGATGAGTCCATGTCAAAACATTTACTTGTTAATTTTTCAGGGTTTTTTTCAGACCACTGTGAGCTTTCTCTTTAAAGGAACTTTTTCATGAACACTTCCAGTAAGTTCTCTCAATTCATTCCATCATATCGGCTGATGGTTGCATGATAAAACAGTTGCAGTCAGTTAGAACTGAATAATTACTGTGATTAAAGGTGATTTGCCTACTTTTTTTTTCAGAAACAAGTGATTCTGGAGTATGTGTAAGATGATTTTCCGTTAATTCCGAATTTGAGCCTACTGTTGAGCTTTACACGTGTTTGTTTGTCTTGTTTTCAGTAGTGGCTTTTCTCAACTCACAGAACATTTTTTTGAGTTCACTAATTTTGTCAATTATTTCAACTAGAACTCCCATTTAAAATTATGTTTGTATTGTTTTGAATACCTGAACAGCTACACTGAGCAGGCACATTAAAAAGCAACTTAGATTGGCTGTTATACAAATACATAGTTTTTGTATCCTATTTTTTTTGAGTCTCTGAAAAGTATCACTGAAAAACCAGAACTGTTCTGGCATGCAGCAATGTGCTTCATGGTGCTTTGACACTGCATGGTACTTCAAATTGTTTCCATTTCTTTATTATCTGTGCACAAGTACTTCTCCCTTCATGTGATTTCTTCTTGTTTGCAGGAGTCTTGTTTGCTTTGAAAGTTCTGAACAACTATTATAATCCAGGAAGAGTGAGCAGTGTCTTTGGATTGCCGATATCCAGTAAATATGCTTGTTGGGTGGAGCTGGTGGCTATTCATTTAATCTCCCCAGGGTAAGTGCATTTAATATTTCAAATAAAGGAGAAGAGATTTGGGCTGTCTGGAGGAGTTTGAAATGTCTTATGAAGTGTGAGTAGTGTTAGCTGGTATCCCAGCGCAGTATTGGGGCTGCAGTCTGCTTTTTTCCTTAAAACCCTCTATTTTGAGTACATCTGAAAGTAAAAACCTGAAATACTGTTCCCAGAAGGTGTAACTGAGTATTCTAGGGATGATAACAAAAGTTGATGGACAAGGAAAAGGACTGTGCCCTTTCAACGAAGTAAGTAAACTGCTACACCATAGTGCCAAGGGCTTCATTAGCTGAGCAGCATTCTGCTGTTTGCTTGCCATTTCTGTCCTAGCCCACTCTGGCTTAGTCACTCCTCTGATTTATGATCAAACTATCATCCCATATTCTGCAAATTTTGTGCAGTGTCACTGTGCTGCAGTGCTGGTCATCCCTCAGTTGCCCTGTGTGCTCTGTGCCAGCACAGTTCATCTGCCCCTACCTCTGGGAGAACAGGGCCTTGCTCTTCTTTGGCAGTTGATTTTTGCAGTCCTATTTGCAAACCAGTCATTTTCCTCTATAATATTTTATAACTGTGCATCACATTGCTGAGTATATGCAAAGTACAGACACAAAACATATGAACTACCAAATCACAGTTTAAATACAATTTCCCACTTTTCAGAAAGATTAAAAAAAAAGAGCTCAGCAATAATGAGATATTCCTTGTCAGATGCTATGGTACAGCAGATAAAACATTTCCTAGAGCAGAAGGAGAATTCAAATATTGCTTAGGTTAAGCACTGGTTTTATTGTTTTATGCCTGGCTGCTCGATTGACTGCAGCGAGGATTAAAGACAGAAGAGTGCTCTGCCCAAATGCAATTTTATTTGTGAGCTGCATGATGTTGCTACAAGTATAAAACTAAAGCTTTCAGTGCATAAAAATCATTTTTCTGAGAAACAGAAACTGTTGTTTTAGCTGAACACAGTTTTCATTTGGTGATATGTTTAATAATACTGGTTGTTTTATTATTAAAGAATAGTGAAAGAGCATTATGTATGAAGTAAAACCGTGTCATACTGTTTATGGTAGAGGAAAAACTTGATTTCAGATGGTGAGTGCTGTTCTTTTTCAGTTGAATTACTGTAGAAGTGTCTTTGGGTAGAGAGTGGATGGGAAGGCCAGAAATAATATCAAAAAATGTTTCATAATTTCATGGAAGTTTAGATTGCTGCTTCATCTAAACCTCTACAGTGACCTCTACAGAGGGCAATTTCACAGCATTTCAATGATAATAGGGGCTACAAAAAACAAGAAGTGATCTCCAGAAATTCATGTCCTAGAACACAACATGTTTAATTAGTAACTGCCAACTGCCTTGCAAGGAACCATAGCAATTGTAGCTCTCACGGCGTTGCTCCTACATGCTCATCTGTGTGCTCAGGGCAGGTTATAATATTTGAAGTGTATGTTTAACTGGTTCGTTTTGTAGACCAAGTTGCATAATTTAGTTTTGAATAGATAAGAGGTCAGTAATTAGTGCAGAATTCTGTCCAGTCAGAAAGATATACAGTAAATTTGGAACTGCCTTATTGGACTGGTGTAGCAGGTTCACCTGAGGATCCATAACCAATGAAAGATCCAGAAGTAATATTGATCCTATTGAAAACCTTGATTTGTGTGCTGGGAGAGGATTTAGGAGTTTACTGACATCTAATCATTTTCTTCCTCATTAATGTTTTTGTTTTGGAAAAATTTTAAAGTGCACTCAGTATCCTTCTAATCTTCACCTTCCATAAAGGATATTGAGATGCAGGCTTTGCTTAGCAGTCCTTGGGATTATTTGCTTAATGGAAGAACAGACATGTGAAAAGTTACTTTCTGTTTAATCTGTGTCTTTTCCAGAATCGGGCACATACCTTAGGTGAATCAATATCATGTTGATGATTTCTAGAGTTAGTGATTTTTAAGTATTTTTAGTTTTCTGAGGTCAGACATTTTCCAAGTCATGCATGCATTTTTCATAAATTTGGAAAATCTGTTCCGGAAAATCTGTTTGGAAAATTAGTTCCTTATAGATAGCTTATTTTGGTAAGTACCTTTCCCCCCTAAATGTTCACATCAGCATTTATGTGTTACTCGTAAAAGAATTGTTGGTTACCGACAAGAGAGCGCTGCAGCTCTCCATGGCAGGACACAAGTTTGTGGTTAAGTAGGTGGCAAAAGAGGGAATTTAGATTTGATCTTTACCTCCCTCTAGTGACACGTGCGTTTCCCTGTCTCTTTTTACCACTGATGCCTGGAAGTTGTCTTGGCTTGAGTACTTGTGCCATCATCTGTATAACTCCTGTGGATCGCTGACCTGAATGTAAAAATTGATGCAAACATTACACTTTCTACATTAAACAGAGGTTTAATTTCTACTTTAGGAAAAAAAGCTCATTTTAGCTCATACTATTTAAATTTTTTGACAACCAGTATAAATGAGTTATTTCTAATTGCGCATACTAGGCAATGTTAATGTTTAGTGTATTGGCTTCTGTAACTTCATAATAGAGATGAAAAATTTGCAACTAGTGTTTAAATCTGCATAAATTCAGCAGATTTTACTCTTAATTTATATTTAAATCTGTTGAAACACGAAAGAGTTTAACTCTTAATTTGAATGCTGAAAATTGATTTTTGAATTTATAGAGTACCCCATAGTCATGGCAATAACTGGAGCAAATCTTATTTACTGTAAATATATTCTTCTGGGTCGATTTCTCAAAAGACTGCAGAGCCTTTTCATTCTGTATACAAATGGTAATGATATTTTTTAAAATAAATTGTTGGTATGCATAGAAAAGAATTTGGATCTGAGCATTTCAATTGTTCTTTCAATTTTGAAGGCAGTATGTTACAAAGATTGCAGTAGATCTGCATTCATGCTTGTCTCAGACTAATTGTAGGATTCCACTGATAGTGCAGTAGAAAGTACTGTGTTTGTGCTTTCACTCAGAACTGTATGTGGTTTTGGTGAGATCTACCCAGACATTACAATGTAAATTACCTTTATTAAGCGTAAAACCAGTTTATTCCTTTGGTAAGTCTTTAAATGCTTTTAGGGAAAGCATATTCTGGAGCAACTAAAATGATCTGTCCAATTACTTTTTTCGGGATGTTTGTTAAATACTTTTCTGTAACTGTGTATTCCTCCCAATTTTAAGGTAGTTACAAAGAAAGAAAACTTGGCATTATATCCTTGCAGGCAGGTAATGTCTTTGTGCTTGGTCTCACTCAGGGACTTTCTATTTACGACAAATTCTGCACTCTCCCTTTTGTATCCCTACGAAAATAAGTCTCCCTTTGCATTACTCACAAGATGTTTTATTTTCTAGGACTTCTTTTGCTGGGCATCTGTCAGGGATTCTTGTTGGATTGATGTACACTATGGGACCTCTGAAAAAAATCATGCAAGCCTGTGCAGGTATATGATTTTGTTGAATTTACAAAATCTGCATAAGAAACACTTTTATTTTTTAAAAGTCAGCAAGTCTTGCATATAGAAATTCAGCCCATTCCAGCAAGTTTTTAGACAATTAAAGATACGCTAATTTTATGGAAGTGAATGCAGAAGAAAAAATTCAAATTTTTTTCTTAAATATGGATAAGAACAATTAATAATCAATGTGACTTTCAGATCTTTTTACTTAGAGGAATACCTTTTTCTCTTCTTTTTAAGTATTTATTTAGAGTATAATGTTTCAATGAAAATGTCACTTCAAGTGAAGTGTGGTGAAGCCATAAACATATGCCAGAACAAAATGTTTCAATCTTGATTTCTACTGTTGTGCCCGTTCTAATGGAAGTCCGTACAGTTTGAAAAAGGTGGTGGGATGCTTAAGAAATTGTTACTGGATTTCTTGAGCTTTCCAACAATGTGTTGTTACAGCTTTTCATATTGCAGTAATAGTTATTTTGTAAAAAAGATTATAGCTTTAGACATCTTTAGTCTTAACAATTGTTTTAAATACAGCCCTGCGGACTTTTAAATGAACACTCCCATAAATGTCAGTGTTTTAATTGGAAGTCTAAGCCCTGGCACAACAGCTGTGCTGGGGCTGGTTGGCAGAATATTTGGCTTTTTAAGTCTGACTACTTGTTAGGTTGAGTGCTTTATTCATAACTGTTCTATCAAATTGAGCATGGGTATGGTGTTTGTATAGTGGGGGATTATTTGTTCAAATGTGTGTGCGCTCACTGGGGGTTTGATCACAGTTTGGGGATAGTCTGTAGGTCATGTATGTTCAGCAGCTGGAAGGGAAAAAGGACACCAGAGCATCAGATTTCCTGCCTTGCTGGAGGGAACAGACGTCAGGTGTCCCGTTAGTTAAAGGTTAACCTTGCATGATTCTGTGCCATGGGGGAGCTACCTGATGGCTATAGAACAGGCCAGCATCAGCTCAGCTGCCAGGGCAGCTTCAGGGTGTCCAGGCTGGGGCTTGGCAGGATACAGCCCTGACTGGGTAACCTGCTCTGATCTCCTCACTAACCCTGCTCTGGTTTGGAGTTGGACTGGGGACCTTCTGAGGTCCCTTCCAAACAGAATTTCTCCGGGGTTCAGTGATAACCCCCGCAGTACTGATAGTGAAACCTGCCCTGGAGACGCTGCTGCTGTGCAGGTTCTGTGTGACCCAGAGCTGCAGGAGGCAGTGTTCCATACGCAGGGCATTTGTTTTCTCCTACGTAGCAAAGCAGGAATAATGCAGTGTTGCTCCAGTCCTGTTTTCTGTGCATTAAACATTATTACTAATGAACATTCTCAGAGCAGAAATTGTTCATTGTGTGTTCTGGGGATAACTTTATAGGTTGGTTTGCATTTTTCTGGTCTACATGGATATGTTGCTTGAACATGGCACACTACTATAAAATCTGGAACAGCATACAAGCTTGCAATAGTATCTTGTCTCACTGATGCCAAAATAATCCACGGATACCCATGACTGATTTCCTGCTTGTATCTTATGAAACAGACTTTTAAAGAAGGGGTACTTTAAATTTGAATTTTGTATTCTGTAAAGAAAGTATGGTTATTCTAACAGTATATGCATTATTCTTTCATTTAGCTGGCCTTTCTTTCTTCACTGAGCCTGACAGGCCAAGGGACTACTATTCAGGTAAGTACTCTCGTCCACTTAACCAAAAACTTATTTCATCTTTAAAAGTAATTTTTGCTAGTGTCAGAAAACCTATGGGAGAGCTATACAAATGGAAACATATATAGTATACAAAATATTCTGCATATGTTTACTTGCGAAACTTACATTACTTCTCTGGGCATGTCTCACCTTTCCTCTTCAGGCAAGTATGTGGATGGATTTTGTACAAGAGGCTTAAGCCTCAAATTAAGGTCATGACTTCCTAAAATGCTACCTCAGGGAAATATCATCCCTTTTGCACAAGGTATAGCAGTGGGGAAATTGTGTCTGCTGAAAGCAGCCTTTTGGACCCTGGTAAATCTGTCCTCATCTGGCAAATTTATCTGTTCCATTCTAGGATAGTTTTTCCCTTCCAACAAGGATCTTCTTCCTTTGAAGACTCCTTGTAAATGAAGTCATTTATGTGCAAAAAGTCCCTCCTCACCAGACTGAGTTTAGGCCATCTTCCATTTATAGATGGATAGTTGGAATACTGGCACACTGAGCAGAGCATGTTTGATTCACTGCTACAGAACACTGAGTCGTTGCATGTGAAGTGTACAGAAATAATAGGTGGAGTCCTTGTCTGTGAGGGCTGGGAGAGGCTGGGAGAAGGGCTCTGTGTTGGATCTGAGCTGAGGATGCATATCCTGGCATCTCTGATCTCCTGCAGTGATTTATGCTCTTTCCTCAGCATCTGCTGGAAGAACAGGATAAACACATAGTGATAACTCTCTCCGATATCTGCCAGTGTGCAGTGGCTTGTGGCATAAAGATGTTCTCAGCAGAAAGTTTTATGGGAGAATTTTGTCTTTAATAGCCTGTGGTGGATCCTTCTTCCGTCAATTTGTCAAAAGCTCTTTGAATCGACATGAACATTTTAAACACTTACATCATCAGAAAAGACTCACAGTTTGTTTCCTGGTTTAGAATCTGTCATTTTTTGTTTGGTTTGAACCTGCTAACTGCTAATTTCTTTTGATGCAAATTAATTCTTCCTTGGGGAAGGGAGACTAAACCTTCATTCTTTATGTACTTCCTTCCTTAGTGGTTTTTTAGGCTTCAGTCCTGTGCTCACAATGGTCATCTTTTCCCTCCATTTGGAAAGTTGGAGTCGGTCTGGTTGCTTATAAGAAAACTATTTCACACATTTGATCATTCTTACTGTTCTCTGATGTTTAGTCAGGCAGGGTTTTTTATTTTGTGTAGTCTTTTATAATTGAGATGTGCTTACTTCGACCCAAGTTTATAGCTGCTTTTATTCTCCCTGATGGACTTTGTCTTCCATGATCTATCTCCAATTTTATTATTACATTAAATAATTCCCACAAGCAGGATTCTGGACCCTTGAATATTTTTGAAACATCTGTTTTGTAATTTCTAAACAAAAGATCTTAGCCTGCTTTCCTCAACAACAGCAACAGGGATTGTTCCAACTTAAAAGTGTATTTACCCAGGATTTTCATTACTCTAATTTACTCTCAAGTCAAAAAACATTTGATCTAAAGGCCAGTAAAGAAGTAAACCAAGTTACTGCTGTGAAGTGGAATGAGGGGTGAACACAGCATGTGCAGCAAGCACGAGTTACCTGTTCCCATGGCTGGCAATCCCAGCCCAGTTACAGTTGTTCACCCAGCTGCAGGTGCTGCCAGCCCAGCTGCTCACAGACACTGAACCTCCCTTCAGTATCCCAGAATAGCAGGGTGGATGGGAAAGATTTATACTGGAAAAAGTACTTTAATAGCTAATGAAGATAAGAATTTGTACTTGACATTTAAACTCTGTAATCTATTACAGCCACTGTACAAACACCAGCTGCTGGGAGCTTGGGTGGGTGTACAAGACCACCCTTGTGGAGGAGGAGCAGAGAGATTCTGAATAGCCCTTTCTGTTTGCTTTTCCAGCTTTTTTCAAGTAGGGAGAATGGAAGAGATTTCATGTAGTAGATCTGCCATGATGGGGACAGAAAAAAAAGCTTTAGTATGCTGACAACAAGGAAGTCTGGGCTTTTTTGCATGTTTTGGGCAGTCCCCAAAAGCTGTTACTTTGAGTTCTTTTGGACAAAAGGGAGATGAAGAGAGTTAACCTGAATTATCCTGTCTTCCAAGTTTGCCTTTAGATATAACCGTTTAATTTTTTTTTGTACTAAATTAATTTGTCTAAAATGACTTACAACTGCACTTAAGAAAATATATATTTGTTATGTTCATTCCTTGTTCATATACTTTGTAATTGTCTTTCATCCTATTTGCAGAAGTCTTAATGGAAGATTTAACCTTTTGCTTGGTGTATGATATATGGAATAAATTTGGCCATCCGTGAATGGAGAAAACTCGCTCTAGTGTCATAGGCTGATGATGCATATCTTGATTAGTTTTTCACTTTCTGGCATTGCTGATTTATTACTATGTGCCTTTAAATACCAATTTAAATAGAAAAATAGATGAAGTTGTGGTTAGAACAGATTTTATGAAACAGAGCAGGGAAACAGCTTTAGAAGAAAAAAGGTTTTAAGTGTAATTTTAACACATTTAGTATTTAGCAGCTGAAATAGGTTTTCTCTAAGTGCAGTTCATGAATAAAGTATTAGGACATTTATTTTGATTAATAGGAACACCTGAACATGTCAATGTTACCAAACTGTGTCTCGTTTTAAAATAAAAGATTACAGCTTTCTGAGCATTTACAACTTGCTGGCAGTGTGAAACATAAAACATAGAAAAAACTACAGCAGTAGGACAAACCTAAAATACTGCATCCTTTTGCTTTCATCAGACGATTTCATGCTTTTAGTACCAGGATTTTTACACTCTTCATGCGTGCAGTTTTGAAGACTCCAGAAAATAAACTTATAGCTGAGAAAATTTTCATTCAGATTAGCATAAAGCAGAGAAGAATGATGGGAGTATATGAAGATTGCATCAAAAGTGTATAGACATAACAGCTAAATGCTGTCCCTCAGTCAGATTTCACTGCAGGTGTAGGAAAAATATTCCAGTGTCAGTTGTGTTCCAAGACAAAAAAAAAATTGGAAACAGACAGAATGTGTGTGTATAATGTATATGTGTATACGTACATCTGTGTGCACATACATGTGTATATAAAATCAATGGAGGGTTATTTGCAAAAACATAGAGGAATATATATAATTCTGTATAGAATATTGTGCAGTTACTCTGTTCAATTTTTCCTGCTTTTCCTGTATAACTTTCAAGACAGAGAATTGCTGGTTTTATTTGTCTAAAGGTTCTAGACCTTGGAATATTTTTCTTTAGCACAACCATTTTAAAAAAGAAATTATTTATTTGTCCTCACTTTGTCATCTGTATTTGTTATTAACCACAGACACTTCACAAGTTTTACCTGGAATTTTACCTGGAAATCTCCACTTTCCTAATTTTGACAAACCTTTGTATAATTTTCTGTCAGTTGGAAGAAACTGGCAAGCTTTTTGAACTTTGGTTCTTCAAAATCCCTTGTTCAGCTGTCTGGAAATTAAAATACCACAAAAGCTTTGTATTTTGAAAATACAAAAATGGAATAGAAAAATGGGACTTTTCTGCATCGTTTTCCTTAGTTGAGAAGTGGGACTTTTTTCCACAGTTTTTCTCAGCTTAGGTTGTCTGTGCTCAGACAAGATCAGATTGCGTTGTTAACAGGAAGAGAGTCTTGCTCAATTCTCTAGCCAAGTAATTTTTTTCCTTTTGAATCCCACGTGTTTGGGTAGATGATGGCCTGTGCTTGGTTTCAGCCAGCCTGGCAATGGCCAGAAAGGGTTGTCAGCAGTGCAGCAGCAGTGAGTGGGACACTGCTGAGATCTGTGCTCTGCTGGCTTTTTGCAGGGCAGATTGAGCTGTGCCAGAGCACAACATGAGCTGTATACAGCACTGCAGGAATTTGCAGGAGTCTTTCCCCATGACTTCTCTAGGTCCAAAGATGACTGGAGTTTATGATGGCTTTGGTTTATGGGCCCTAGGCGAAAGAGGTGGGGAGAAAAAGCCTGAACTGTACCCGTTTTGTGTTCTAGTGATACCAGAAAGGTGTTTAAGTATTGACAACTAAATGTTAAAAGGAGATGAAAACTGTCTTTCAATTTCTGTGTGAAACTTCTTAATAATAGCAATTCTATGACACTTACTTTTAACAATTATAAAAAATTGAGGTGTTTGGTCCATCTTTTTTCTGTTGTTTTTTTTCTCTCCTGTTACCTTGCTGTGGCTTTGTAAATTAGAAGTTAATTCATGGTGTATATTGTATAAGTAATCGAACCTCAGTAATTTTTTTTTCTTTCCCAAATTAAAATAATTTGTGGAAGAAAGACAGCAAGAAGATAATATCCGATTTCACACTTGCTGAGTAACAGCAATTTACTTTATTTTTTGATTCATTTTACAGAGTATTATGGCTATTATCCAGATTATCAATACAGAACTCCAAGGAGCTACTTTGATTATACAGGTGGGCTCACTGAAGAAGAACAGCTTGAAAGGGCAGTGCTAAACAGTCTTAATGAAAGAGGTAGGAATTTTATTGCATTTTTATCTCTTAAGTTATGATTCATACTGAAAGGAACTCAGGAGGGAAAACAAGATGTATTCCTCATGACTTATTTTTGGACATACCTTGTAATTTTGGGAAGGAATGGATATAAAATGAGCTTTATTTTAAGGGATAATGTCTATTTTACTGTCTTTTTAAGATGATATTTTACAAAATTTTTAACTCTGAGTTTGAGAAAGAAATCCTTCAAAGCTTTTAATATTAATCATTTTGTGATGTTACTTGAAAGAATGAGCCATGTTTGTGGAGTTTTTTGAAACTACCAAGAAAACAGAATACAACTAACAGTGATAAGATTATAATAAAAATAAGTAGACAGTATGCATTTTAAAAGCTTTAATGTATCAGTGTGAAACATCTGCAACTTTCATCTGTAGCCTTAAATAATCTACAGCACTCCAGGTAAGTATGTATTTTTTGTCTGCTTGTGTTTTTGAACAAAGGTAAGTTTTGTGCTATAAGAGGGAATATGTTTTTTAGGAGAATGTCCTTTGATGAAACCCAAGGATGAATTTCAGTAGTACTTCACTAGTAGATTGCTGTGGCAAACGAAGTTTCACTTTAAACTTCCCTGCCAACAGCAGCGTTCCTTAACGCTGTGGTTGTGCCTGGTGTCAGTGCTGGTTACACGTCTTAGGCCTCACGGGCAAGTGAAGCAGGAAGAGTGTATTGTTTCCAGTGTAATTTGCTGTGATCAGATATATAGAGATCTTGCTTTGTTTAGTACCTCTTTCTCCTACCTGCTGGAGCACTTGAGTTTGGACAAGCAAGACTTAAGATCTGAGCTCTTAAAATACCTCCTTAAACAAGCTGTGCAAGGGTTCAGTTTGCCTATAGGCAGATGTCCTATTTCACAAAGAACATAATATAGAACATGTCATTGATCACACCTGTTTTACGCACACAAAGGATGAGATGAAATTTACTGTGCTAATGGGCAATTAGGATATTCTTCCCTGTCAGTTAGTTTGAAAAATAATTAGCTTGAATGAGCACTATCCTTTGAACACGATACGTTTTCCCTAAAGCATGAACATTCAGAGATTCTTGCAATTACATGGATGATGAAACAGGTACTTGACATGACAAAAAATTACATAAAATAGTTTGAAATAGGTTGTAATAGCAGGTACCACAATCAATTCAGGGCTCTCTCATTAATTTTTTTCCCACAACTATGACATTTAAACCATTGCAGTTGCTCTGTGACTTGGACAACAAAGTACTCCAATACTTTCAATTGATTATTAATATTTTTTTCATCCTTAGTTTGACAAGTACATTTATTATGCCTTTTAGGCCACAGAATGTACCATTATGGATTAAGAATGTTGATCCATCTTATACATTGCTGTGATAGTATCCTGCTAAGCTAATAAAAGAATCAGTGACATATAGAAAGAATCAGTGACAATACAGAATTTCCTGGTATCAGCTGTTGTCCACAACTGAAAACTAATTTGTATTAAGACATGCATTGAATTTAAACTAAGTAGATACTGTTCTCTAAACTCACCCTAAAGATAACAGCATTTTTGTTTATTCCACATTCAGGCGTTCCTGAACTGCAGATCTGTTTTTATGCAATATCCTGAAAATTTCCATAATAATAGTTATTAGAGTTTAGTGCAAGGAAAGAAATTGCTGGGCTTGTTTGAGATATATGGAGGCATCAATTTTAATTTTACCAAACTATTTTAGTGATTTAGGGACATTTGCTGAAAGGAACTGCTACTTACTTTTTTTCTGTTCCCAGTTGTAGTTATGTTGTTGCCTCAAACAAGAAACCATTTAAACAACATTAATTGGTTTTCTCTCCAGAGTTTGTTGGTTTAGTTTGGTTTTGGGGTTTTTTGAATTTTTATTGTTATTCTCATAATTTTATATTGTTTTCAAGTTGCAATAATTCTTCCTTTACTTAAGAAAATAATTTTGGATTTAAAAAAATCCTAGCCTTTGATATTTAAACTCCTTTTACTATGAAGTTCAAATATATGGCTGACATTTTTGTTTAATACTGGTATTACCAGCCACCCTTAACGTAACCCCAGTATAACCAAGTCTCTGATCTATTGTTTGCTTGCTATTCTGCTCAGAACAAATATCTTGATTAGTGTGGGATGTGGGTTTGGATTTTTGTTGTGGTGGGTGTTGGGATTTTTTGTGAGTTGAACTTCTAAGTGTCTGACTTTCAGTGTCAATAATGTTAAGAATCCTTTGTAAGCTGGTGTTTCTGCACAAGACTAAGCTTTTTAAACATGGAGGTGATAATCTTTATAGTTTGTGATTGAAGAGAAATACCTGCAAGTATCAGGTATATACATTACTCTCACGTTTTATCTTGAACTGTCTATGTGTTTCTTTGCTTTTAATTCAAAACTAAATAAATACCTCTCTACTCAAAAGCTTTTAGATGGCCAGGTATGGGCTAGTCAGAGTCATTTGGAGCAGGTAGGAAATATCTGGGCATCTGGCTTGCCTGTTCCCTGGAAGGGTTCCCATTTCTGTTTGCTGCTACTGAGACAGGACTTTTTATTGTAGTCTTTGAAATTTGCCCAGTCCAAGCAAGATTGTAATATAGGAATGGAATTTATGTGATGAAACTGGAGAAATGCTGCGTATTTTTTTCCAGTCAGTGTTATCTCTTCTTTCTGCAATTCTAGAAATGCCAGTCATTTCACATGGATATGGTGGTTTTCTGTAGAAATACCTTAAAACACATTATGTGCTCAAATATGCAGTGCATTGTTTCAGATTAAAATATATCTCATGAAGTCATATGCTAGAACTTGGACTTTGAGAATTAGATGCATTTTTTTTTGACGGGTTTCCTTTTGGTTGTTTCTTTTTTAAAATTCAGACTAAGGTACCCAACACACCTCTTGGAAAACCCATTGAGTACACCTTATGTTCTAAATACCTTTCTACAACTGCAGTTGTGCTCTATGATCCTGATCACCAGCACTTTCTTCAGCAAATTTCTGGGAAAATAAATCATTGAATTTTTGTCATTCCCACAGAGAAAGTGTTGGTACCAGTATAAGAAGCAGACCACCTTTAACAAGAAGCATAGTCAGAATTGCTTTACAAATATTTAATGAATTTTCTTCCATCTGTCTCTTCATAAATGCAGGGGTTGATGTAGGCTAAGAGGTTTACTGAAAATTAGAACCAAAAAACTCTTGATTCTCTTTACAATGGTGATCAAATTTCACAAAAAAAGTATGATGCACCACTGAGCTTTACATCATGGATTTCTCTTTCAAACCAGTTAGCACCTCTGAAGTACTGTGGGGTAAAGACCAGTTCTGTAAAGCAGGGATTTTTGGAAAGACTGCCTAAAGGGTTGGCCTCCTTTGCTCTTAGGCAACAAGTTGACAGTGACATAGTTGGTGACATAGGTTCTTGCTATTGCTACAACAGATTTTGAGATGAGAGTTTATTCAGATTTTCATGCTGAAATGTATACAGAATGCTGAGTATATTTTTTTTTCTGGGAGTTCCTAAATATGCAAATTCACTTGCAGGTGCTGCCAATGCTTTTGGATGGTTTCCTTCTTTCAAGTGTTTCCACTGCCGAAGACAATTAAAACAGGAGGAAAATGCAAAAAATAGTTAAATCTTGGATGTAGAGATGGTTTGCTTACCCATACACATTACACATATTTTAAAAGCATGGTTTGCATATGGAGGTAGAGAGCTCTTGGTGGTTTGATCCAAGATCCAGTGATACAAATGGGAGTCTTTTCCCTGATTTCAGTGATCTCTGGAAATATTTTTTTTCCCCTCAGTAACTTGAACTTGTTCATTAAGGAACAAAAGTTGAACGTTCCTTTCACAGTGGGTTTGGCAGGGCACCTTGCTGGAGCAACTTCTGCTCCCCAGCTGTGGGCATCATTAGCAGGAGCTGCGTGTGGGCTGCACAAAGGCATCCGTTACCCTTGGAGAAAGTGGGAGCTGCTGGGGAGTGGCTCCAGTGTGCATTGGTATCTCCATCCATCCATCTGGGTTTCTCAGGCTTGGCACTGGGAAAGGAATATTGTTCCGAGTTCCTTTGTTGCTGTGGGTCTTTGTTACGCAAGCAGAAATGCAGTAACGGGAAAACAAAGTGGGTTTTTATATATTAAGGTTCTTGCAAATGTTAACAAACTTAGTCTGGGAATGTTTTTACTGGTAAACTAAGGTCAGTGAATATTCCTGGTTTTAGACATACCCATAATTTAATATTTTAATTTTGGTTTATCATTGGATTAATTCTATCGATTATATATACAGTTTACATTTTTTTCATTGGGACCATTAAAAAAATTATGTTCTGAGCTTTTTTTTTTATGTCTGGCTGAATAAATTAGTCATTTTCTAAGGAAAAGGATACCTTGGTATTTGCAGCTCAACAAAATATTTCTACTACATTATGATAAGTATACAGTCCACCTGAAATTCGTCTTTTAACTGAAGTTATTCCTAGTTTTCTTACTACTCAGGAGAGGAATAGCTGTCAGTCTGTCTTAGCCTAGGGACTGGTTAAGTAGTATGTTATATAGGATTTATTGAGTTGGTTAGTAAATTCCTTTCACTACTTGGGAAAGAAAGACATAAGTAATTTAATGTATCAACCATTTTCAGTTAATAATGAGTTTAGCCTTGTTTTAGGTGAATTAGCATCTGGAGAATTATTAAATGGTTGGGAAATGCAGTGAGATTATTTTGTGCCATCTCTCCTGTGGTATTTTCAGTATCCAGTTTAATGGTAGCTGGAGGTAGCTGTAAAAATAATCTCTTTAATTCTTTACAGAAGAGCATCAAGTCCAGCAGTGGCCTCTATCCTCTTACTTCTGCATTGTAGCATTGATAATTTGTAGCAAATGGATGATCTGAGTGTGCAGTAAGATTTTGGCTTATGAGGCGGTGATTGATGGTTTCTAAAAATGTTATCAGTGTGCTTTTAACAATTTATGTTACTTTAAAAAGAGTTTATTTTAGTGATACTGATACAGCAAAAATGAGACTTTGAGGCATGATTAAAATAAATATAAAAATCCTGAAGTATGAAGGGATTAAAGATTAAGTCTTTAGCCATCTCCTCTCCTAACCAGAACAAATTATCAGACTTTTGGGAGGGAATGGTTTTGTATATTGCTCAATTTTACCATCGCCTTTTAAAAAAGAGAGAGAGGGAGACTGTTCGAGATTGTTCTGGCTTGCTCTTGTAACAACCCAGCTGTATCTGGATTCATTGTATGTTACTTTCCTTCTAAATTAATTTCCCTCAGCTACTTTCCTGCTAATCTGATTTTTCATTTGTCAGCTGTTCCAAAGCATAGCACAGAAACAGTAGTTTCTTCCATTTCTCTTCTTCACCAGTTTGTTATGTTGAAGTCTGTAGATGAGGCATTTTGGCATCAGCACCAGGAAGAATAGTTCGCTTCATAGCGTGACAAAATTCTTTTCATACATTGACAGAAACTCAAAGGGCTGTGTTAGAAACAATAGCAAAGACTAATGAATGTGGTCTACTTGGAGCTGAGTAGGAGAACATGGGGCAGTGATAAGTACTAAAAGCCAAATCTCTCAGACTCTATATAGCATGTCTGCATTTTGCAGAGGAAAGGACAGGAAAGAAGAAAAGCAGTTTTGCCATTGTATATTTTTTATTCAGTTGTAGTTTCTGTCTGACTTCTAGGGAAACACAAAACCGTGAAAAGGTTGCTGTGTTTTTGTGTGTTTCAGCTCTTTCTGGAAGCCTCCTAGTCCTTCTAAAGTATGAAAGGAGGAGAAATGCCTGCACTGCCTTTCATTAGGATTCTCTGTACAATTCAGTAAATCATAAGATTAAACCTAAAGACTACTCATTGGCTGGAAGAGATGAAATGAGTAGAGCAGCACTGGGCTTTTGACTCTGGCTTCTTGCTGCCCTGCAGTTTGCTAGTTCTAATTCCAAACGCATCAAAAATACCTGCTTGGAATGAGGGAGGTTGTGCAGTGAGCATCCTTGGAGGTGTTTAACACCTCCAGTGCCAGTGTCTGCTTGACAAGGTGGTGTTGGGTCATAGGTTGGACTAGATGGTCTCAAAGGTCTTTTCCAACCTCGTTGATTCTGTGAAAAAAGAAATTCGATATTTATAAACTAAGAGAACTCTTATTTTCTCGAATAGAACACTTTAAACATTGGTATTTTTTGCATTAAAAAGCAAGGCAAGCCAGGTGTACAGTGTAGCACCCTGTATGTGATCTGTAGAACACCCAAGTGTGGGATAATGAACTGTAATTATATTCTGTTGTTGTAACATAGTTTGCAGGGCTATACTATTTATGGAAGAGATAATTTATATAAAACTGGTATAAATTAAAACCAAGCAAGTGTTGGAAGTTGTTATGACATTTGATCAGATATTCAGATCAGACCTCTCTGTTATGATTAGCTGTATGGTACTTGCTGGGTTCAAAAGAGATTACTGCTGTCTGTGATTATCTTCTACAGAAAAAACTCTATAAAAGTGGGTTTTTTTTGAAATGAGAAGTGCCTGTTCTTTGTATGGGTATTTAAGTGTTTGTGTAGTTTGATTTTTGTATGGATACCACATTCAGTAGTGCCAGGACAGATGGTGATACTGAAAACAGTAAGATATTTAACTGAAATGTTCTAGATTCTTCTTTAACATGACTAAAGCTGGCATGAAAAAGAAATACAGACATACTGCTTTGTAATACCTCTGCTATTTATTTGCTACACTCTTCTTATCAGATCTAATTGTATGTTTCTACTAGTGAGACCTTCACAGTTTGGTAGCTTGATGTATTCTTCCTGAATCTTACAGAAACTGTCTCGCAAATCCTACTATCTAACCTAAAAATAAGGTCGTAACTTCAGAGAAGAGGAGAAATCAAGTGAGAATGTTCGATGTAACACTTCTGTGGAATTGCATTGTACAGGTTTAGTTACATTTGTTGCAATTGCAATGACTTTCTTGTTTTGGTCCAAAGTGCTTTAATTGTGAACTTTAGTTACAAAAGAAGCTCCTACACAGAGTGACTGGATGGGGGTGGGGGTCTCAGTCTTCTGTATTCACAGAACGTGGTTCTAGTTCACAATAAAATTAATTGTAAGATATGCCATGGAGGGGTTCGTGTTTTGTTCTAAGTTCGTTGTACTGTATCCTTTGGTTTTGTCTATCATCC
This sequence comes from Melanocharis versteri, assembly GCA_013397845.1. NCBI lineage: Eukaryota > Metazoa > Chordata > Aves > Passeriformes > Melanocharitidae > Melanocharis > Melanocharis versteri. The sequence continues at coordinate 589,844 of VZTG01008820.1, read as the reverse complement.
AGTGTTGTTGCAGTTTTCCATATCCTTTAAATACAATCTTAGACTCCATTAGTCTTTAATTTTTTTTTTGCTGATGTGTTGAAAAGCCTGTGTTTGTTTCTTGCACAGACGTCACGTGGTGTTTCAGTAGTAGCAGTGGCCTAATTACCATTTCTGAACACTGTGGCTTATAAATATTTTGATAAGATAAAGGTGTTACTTCATTAATATTTCTGCTGTAATTAAAAGAAAAAAGGTGTCAGGGAACTATTTTAGGTAACAGGATAATTTGAATATCTACATGCAGATACAAATACATGTGTTTAAAACATCCAGACTTTGCTGTACACCATATTGCTTGATGTAAAATAAGATCTTTTCTTCAACCTAAAGCTTTTCAAAATACATTGTCTAGTCTTTTATTTTTGGGTCAACATATAAAAGAGCATTTTTCACTTTTTTTATAACACCTCATTCTATTACTAGTGATTATTAAAGCACATACATATTTGAAGTGTTGAGCATATTTTATGGGGACTGTGCCAGGACTTGTCTTAACTGTGTAAGTGGTATCTGTTTTCTTAAATAAAAATTAACCGGGGATGCTGTATAAGAAAATAAATGTTTTCATGAGAAACTTTGATATTTAATAGACAATTTCACTACTGAAAAGAATTTTTTTAAAAATTCAAGTAGTTTAATTATGACGATTTAAAAATCAGTTATTAAACTACAGCATTATGACGCAGTTTTGACCCTGTGTGGGGCAGGTGACAGCTTAAGAAATGCTAAATGTTACAAAGGCTTTATTACCAATTGTTTTATTACCTTTAAAGCTAATTTTCTTATCCTCAACACTGTAATTCTGCTCAGAAGGCAGCCTGTGATTTTTGTTTCCCAGAGCCCCTCAGCTGGGCTGGTGTGTGTACCTAAGCCTTGCATTGTTTCTGTGCTGGGTGACTCGATGTGGATTCTGGAGAGCTGCTGGAATGGCTTCTCCTGGCTCCTCTCGGGGTGCCAGGGCCCAGACCTGTGGGGCTGCTGATTATTTTGCTTACAGTTTGTATGGTTGGGCTGCCACGTGTCCTTCCCCTGTGAAACTGCTGCCAGCTGGGGAGGGGAGCTGCGTGTGCATCTGCTGTGGGTCTGCACATGTTGGACTCGGTATAAAAGCAAACACAAAAGCTGCTTTTGCCAGAAGCAACTGCTGAGGACACTGAAATAGTTTTAACATTCTGGAGTTTACTGTGTAAAGTAGGGATTGTGAAAAATGTGAATACTTGTTAATACTTGTTATTCTTAATGGGTTAAGACTTGTTAGATGTTCTTTTGGTTGTGGTTTGTTGTTTGGTTTGGTTTTGTTGTTGGGTTGGGGTGGTTTTTTGGGTGGTGGTAGCTTTATTGTTTGGGGGCGTTTTCTAGTGTTGGTTTTTCTTTTTATTTGACTGTCTTTAAGAGCAGTTTCTGGAAGTTGTAATTGCCCTGAAACCATCAGAATTGAAAACATTCAATTCCCTGTCTCCTTTGTGTTGTGATGCTTTGGCTTACAGGATATATGTGCATTTTTCTCCTATTACAGAACAAAATAACAGTTGTTTTTCATTGTGTCTTGTAGATTTTGGTGGAGGAACACACAATAATGGGCAGCGACCTTACGGGTTTTGGTTCCCACCTGAGAACTCAGAGGAGGAAATAAGAAGGCAAAGGCTTCGTAGGTTTGACAGAAGATGAAGTTGGCAGCTGTTGATGTAAATTGTAAAGTGCTATTCAGACTTACCAAAACACAGATTTATTTGTAATCTGTAATTTACAAAATAATTTATAATCCTTCTTCCATTATTTTTACTACTTGTTGCAAAACTGCAGAGGATTTTGTGAGTTCAGACTCAAAGCTGGAACTTGAATAAGAAATATGAGATAAGAATCTTTGGCTGTCTCCATCTTAATGCACCTTAAATGGAAGAAGACTGATGATTTTACCAAACTGTCCTTTTTTCCTTAAATTATTTTGTATAGCTTTAAGAATTCCTTGACTTCTTGACTGCTGATGTTCTCAGACAAGAGGTTTTTTCTTCATCCATTGCAGCTGAAATGTTACATTTTCTATGTAACATTAAAACTATGCAGTTGCTTTGATGACAGTGGCTGGGTCATGTGAGTCTAGGCCTAAGCTTTTGAGCACTCTTCCAGACTGTGTGACAAATAGTTGCAGCTATCCTTCCTGTGCTGTCCTGACCAAGGAATTATTTAATACAAACTTCAGTGTTGCAGTCTTTCTCACACCACATTATCTAGAGCTGGGATGTGATAAAACTGGGTTGTAACTACTTATATTTTCCTAAACCCTCTCTTAATATTTATGTTTTAAATCAAAAACTGCTGCCCTTTACAGAGCTGAAGTAATTTGTTAGGAGTTTTGTGTAAAGGTATGTGGCTATGCCATACAAAGCATTTATTTAGTAATATGCTTTTTTAAAGTGTCTATTTCCCTTTCTGAGAAGGCTTGGAAATTTCATTTTGTATATGCTGTTCATGCAGCTTTAAAAATTCCACTATTTCTCTGTCTTGTTTGAAGACCAATATCAGACCTGAGAGTTTGTAGACCTGTGGAGATCATGCCTAAATACAGGCTACCTTGAATTCTTCGTTTTCCAGAATTTCCTTAGCCAACTACAGTAGTTGACATGAGACCTGAGAGCTCAGTTGTCCCACTGGGCACACGCTTCACACAAGGCTGTCCTGCCTGTGGCACTGCTGCCTGTTAATGTTAACTGATGAACCCTGAGGGGTTTGGTTCCAGTATCACCCTGAAAAATCACTCCTTGTGCAGGCATTTTATCCTCAGAATGAAAGAATGTGGGGATGTTCCTCTAAAACTATTGCAGAGAGGTGAGATTGCAGAGGAATAATTTGGTTTTTGGCTTTTGACACAGACCTGTTGGAATCTCCTCATCAGCACTGATGGAGTAGAGCATTAGGATGAACAGTTTAAGGGTTTCACCAACCTGTGCTTTATGAAGTCTACTTTTCTATGAGGCTATCTTTTGAATATAAAAAACAGTGCTGTATGTTTCATACAGAAAAACATCCTGAAAGGAAATTTTTTACTGTGTTCTTCAAGTAAATAGTACCTACTCTTTCTGTTTGTAGCTAATGTATGTAGGGGAAGCTCCTGTTTGCTAGGAAAAGCACAATATTAGGGTGCAGACTTCGGGCTTGGGGTTTTGGGACCCAACAGGCACAACTGCAGTGGGACTTCAGGTACAGACAGAATGCTGATTTCTGGTGTGTTCTTGGGCTTGTTTGGTTTTGTATACATGCAATAGCCATAGAATAAAATAGCAGACACTTTTATAGAAGCCCAACTTTTTTATGTTCACTGAAAACAAGTCTCAGCAACCTGCATATTTTTCTCAGCAGGTAATAATTAGATGTCAAGGAGAAGATGTAGCATTGGTTCCTCAGAAATCCTTTAACGCTGTGGTCGAAAGTTGCAGTGTAATGTACTGTGTGTGTTAAGCTCTGATATTTTACTTATTTAAAAGCACAGGATGAGCTGCTAGTCAGGTGAAGAAAAGATACTTAAGGAAAATCAAAAACCCGATTACAATTCTGTAAGCACTTGGTTTTGTAGAGTGAGCTTAGAAATACATGCCATTAAATATTCACAAATTTGTCATTACTAATAAATGTTCTGTTGTTTTGACATTTTTTGTATACAGAATTTAAATAAATATTTTTTTAACATTTAAAGCTGTTTGGTTTTAATTGTTGTAATTAATAAGGTGTATATTTTAAATGACAGAGCTGCTGCCTTGTTGCTAGAAATGAAGACTTGTGATACCAAGGGGGTAGATTGATTGTATTGGGACTAACTTTGTTTCTTTTCAATTTAGGGGAAGTTTTGGAGTTAGATTATTGAAAAGTTCTGGTACTTACAGTATTTGGAAGGTTTATTAACACCTGCTTGCAGGTAGGTTGGACTGGATGGCCTTTAAAGGTCCTTTCCAACCGAAATTATTCTGTGAGTTCTCAGCAGGATTTTTGCCATTAGAGTTCCCATCAGTTTTGGTTTCAGAGCAGTGCTGAGGGCAGATGTGGCAGATGAATCCCCAACGTGCTCTGTTGCACTTGGTCTCTTCAGGGACAAAAATTAAGGGCACTTACCCGGGTGGATGTTGGACCTTGCTTATTCTCTGGCCCTGGGCACTGCCTGACTGCCTCGAGTAAGGGCTCCTTAGGGAGACGTAGCTTTGTATAAAATATTTCAGCATCTGCAGTTTGTCATCAACATCTTTCAGTTGTAGGAGCTGTGATTTCTTGTGAGTTTTTTGTACTTCCTCTAAACTCTGTGATCAGGTACCATGTAAGAAATTCCACTCCCTAATTAATCCTAATCAGCAGACTTGTTAATGGGAACATTCTTGAAATTTAATGGTTGAATGACCTAACATATTACTGTTAATAAATAAGGGTTTCTCACAGCCCGGAATTAAGATGCGATGAAAGAACTGTGTTTAGCTTTTAAAATTTTTTTCCCTCTTCCATCTTGTCTTTAGGCACAGGCAAATTCTGTGGTTTTGTGTCTGTGCTGTTTTCCCTGGCAGCACCACTTCTCCTAAGGGGAAAAAATGCCCCTTAAAATACCAAGAAAACAGTATATATACAGACATAAAGAGTGTACCAGGAGATAGTGAAGGGACTGGCCACTTTATGGGTAGTTTTGCCACTTTTTTTGCCTGCAGGACTAAAGTCACTTTCTCTGGCCATCCCTTGCTCTGTTTAATTATGATACCCCTGTGTGCCAAGTGTATTTATGCTGTTACATAATAACAGAGAACTGCTGAACCTTTGAAGCTGCTGCCTGTCTCCAGAGCTGCACTCCAGAGGTGTGAGCATGGAGATGGCCCAGCACGGCAGAGTGACACCGGGAATGGACGGCTTGGGAAACAGTCTGGCTCCAGCTGCCCTTCCTGCAGTTGGGAGGGGATGAGAATGGGGGTTGCACTCATTTTCCCCCCTGATTCCGTGGCTGGGGAACTGTGCCCATTTTGGTCCAGCACTGAGGGACTGAGCGTGGATTGTGCTTCCACACAACAGCTGGCGAGCAGATCCTCGTGTTTGTGCTGTGGCTTCTGGAGTGTGCAGACATGAAGGACAGAATCATTGCATGGGTTTGATACAAGCCTCTCATTGTTCCCTGTATAAAAAAAATTGGTTATTTCTTATTTGTTACCAGATTTCAGAAGGCAAGGAAATATTAACGCTTCCGAGCTTTCAGTCATAGGAGCTGTTCCGGAAGGAGCGTCAAGCTTTCTAAAAAGTCTTACAATAAATTCTGATATCTATTTACTCTTTCAGGAGGTGGGAAAACTGGAGACAGACTGTTTTTCACACAAATCTAATATGGTTTGGGCATTTTTGTTTATATGATCTCCTAGGATGGGAAAAGCAGTTGGGTTAGTAAAAGCAGATCAAGGATACATCTGACAGCATTCTTCTGCTGCACCAGAACGGTGGTAAGCTCAGCTCTCTTGTCTACTTACAAGCAGAAATTGGCCTAATTTGCAGCAAAAGGAGTGCAAACAAAAGATTTCTAAACGTGCAGATAGTGAGCTTTCCTAATAAGCTAGAGATATTCCAGAGTTTCCTTCTTCTGTCTCTGGAGCAGGTTAAACAAGTACCCCTTCAGGGCAGTGAATGTGCTTGCCTTGGTGCAGGATGTTGGATTGCGTTCAGTCCTGCACCAAACCATTCTTTCCAAGGATCATTTAAAAGAGATTGGTGTGCAGCCACTTCTGTGAATCCCTGTCTTCCTTCCTTACCCATGGAACAAGTGAAAGAACAGCCCCTAAATCCATACAATGTTAGTGAGTATGGAATGACCTCTTTGCTGACTTAAAAATTATGAAGTATTTATATATTAAGTTCTGCAGCTGAGAAGGCTGTTGTGACATCATTAATGCAGAGATACAACCTGTCTGTGGCCAAAAGTTCTGTAACTGGTACCATTTATTGCATCTATTTCACTTTTTTACATGGATCTTAAATGTTTAAGCACAACAGAATTAGAATATTCTAAAATACCAATTTGCTTTGCAGTGTTTAAAATGTAAATGTGTGGAGTTTAACAGACTACAGCTACAACTGCCTCAGAGTAGCCATCTTTAATTTTTTTCACTTCCCATCAGAATTTAATTGATTTTTGCCTATGAGAAAGTCTAGCCTCCACTTCAGTGAAAGCACCCCTTAGGAGTGGAGTTTGTCATCAGTGCATGGTAGACTAAATTCTGGAAAAGATCTTGTTTTCCTGTGTACTGAAACTTTGTTTTGCCAAGCTGAACCTGATGTCAGTTTGGGACTTGAGTGCTTCATTCCAAATCTTGCTATAAACCAGGAGTAACACAGGGACACTGCAGAGAGTCTGTAGGGTGGTACCTTAATGTGGGTCTTCCTTTAGGACTTGGTCGGGATTTTGTCTCACGTTCTGCATTTCTACTTCATTGAATCTGCGGAAAATATTTAAATATGTGGAATTTTAAATCCCACGAAGCTCAAACTTGGCTTCTTTTGTGAAGCAGTGGGGCAGTGTGTGGTTAAGCACAAGGTGAGCTGTGCTGTGAGCTGTGTGAGCTGCCTTACATTGAGGAACCGTGTTTGTTGAACACGTTCACTCCAGAATGATAAATATGGAGTTGTTTTTACTTTGCACTTATAAAATATCACCTCTAATTGAACTTCCAGTACCTTCTGGAACAGCTGGATGAAGTGACTAGGAAAGGGGAAAGCTGTTAAATATGAATATGGAGCAGCATCTGTTGGAGTGCTGATGGGGATTTTTTTCTCCACCTGGCTAGTTTTCCAGATGGTTCAGGTGGGCAGAATTTCAGCAGCTGTTTTTGTTGTTTGGTCAGTTTAAAATGCTGATTTCTGAAATCAGATCCAGTCAGGAAATAGATCCCCATTTTGATGAAGCAATTGCTTCACCTGCTGGAAAGTTCTTACCAGAGCTGACAGAATTTTTTTATTGTTTTGAAGACTGATGGCTCTGTCCTTGCCTGACTGCTGCTTCTCACAGCTGGCTTTGGAGAGATCCTTTTTCTTGCAAACAACTGTTCCCCATTACAGATCCTCCCCGTGGTCTTGAATGGTTGTTTTTTTGTCTTTAGACAGTTCTAATGCAAGTCGAGCCTTAGAACAGAAGTCCTCATCTGTGCAGCATTTGTCTATGTATGGCCAGTGAGTGGAGTTACAAGTTACTTAAGGATTGCTTGCAAGCTCTGGAAGGGCCAGGAGTCAATCTGGGACGTCGGTCTGAAGTGGCTGTGTGGAATAACAGAAACAAATTCCCAGATGGCTGTGGTTTATGTCCTGAATCTGGATGATGGTACAAGTCAGAGCATTGCTGAGGGCTGCTGGTGTGGCCCAGGCGCTGTGCTGGAGCGCTGGCACAGTCCCTGCAGGCTGGCCCTGTGTGCCCGGAGCAGGTGTGATGCCCAGCACAGTCAGTCTGCTCCAGAGTGTGCTTTAAAGCTTTAGGGGGACCCTTTTCAAACAAGTGAGCTGCCTGGGTTACTGGATAAAAGGTTTGCTTAATTTGCCTTAAATACAGGCAAAAAATGTATGGACTGTAGGAATTCTGGGGTTTGACTGTTTTGATACTACTTTTGTTTTCCTCTGGTGCTTATGAACCAGCCAAAGTAGGAAAGAGGTTTTTGGTGAAGAGTTTACCCTGGAGGCATCCCTGGACTAGTTTTGCATAAACTTGTTGCACATAATAATGTGATTCTGGGAACCCCTGCCCATGCAGGTACTCCCACAAAAGAGCTGCAGCCCATGGAGGAACAATGTCAGAGCACAGGAAGAGAGTGAGAAGGAAGGTGCAGCACCGAGAAAACACTTTGTGCCTGGAACAACACCCGCCCCCAGAAGCTTCTGCCTGCTGTTGAGGGTAAAATTCACTTCTTCACCAGGCCTACACATGATCCAAACTCTAGAATGCCATAGTAAGGGTAATTTAGACTTCAAGGCTAGCATGAGGCCATTGCTTTTAGGAGTGTTTTTGCTCTTAACAGTTTCAGCTATGCCTTTTCACACTTAATTTCATAAATAGGTTCCCTATGAATAATTTACCAATTATTTTACTGCTTATAGCCACTGGACAAATGATTGCAGAGTTAAAGCATCTGCTGCTTTATACTTTGATCTGTTTTACTTGCTGTGTAATATTAAGCAATTTATCTGCAATTTCATTCTGAATTAGTACAGTATTTCTGACAAATGCCTTATGGAGTTAGCTGAGCATGGAACAGGAATTTACACACTTATGAAATATCTGACCTATCAGTAGTAGCTTAAAAATACATTTCCTATATATGTTTTTACAGACCATAGTGAAATGGAACTGGCACAGTTGCAAAAACTCCGCATCAAAATGATACAGAAATATGAGGGGTTTTATGGGATGTTTTTAAAGCAAACAAAAGAGCAACATGGTAAAATGCTGTGAAATGGCCTATTTAAATTATTGGTGAGGCTTTTTGCTGATGTTTTCAAGATTTTTTGGTGCATTTGTTCAAGTTAGGTGAACACAGATGCAATTCCAAAACCCCTTTTTATTCCCTTGTCTTCACCTTGTCTTAATGACCAAATTTGCAGTAACAGAGTATGTGTGATGTTGTTTATTGTTTACCTCAGTGCAGTTTATACCAAAAGCCCCACTTTGCTTTCCAGGAAAGCCACAGCCCCTGTCCAGAGTTTCTCACCTGAAAAGAGGCTGCAGATGAGTGACAGAGGAGCTGGTGAGCACTGTCAGGTAAGGCTTACAGACGAGACCTCAGTGTGGAATCACCTAAATCCACTCAGGAAATGGGGCCATCGCCTGAGCCATTGGGTGTTTGTTCCTGTGACTGTGAACAGCAGCTGCAGCTCCCAGCCCTGCGGGGCTTTAGCTGAGGCCTTTTTGGAAACACAGCTTGCACGCCTTGGAGAACAGGTGACCTAAGCACTGGTGCTCCTCACCCGCTGCTTTCTTCCCACAGAAGCTCCTGAACTGCTCAGCACCTCGCAGAGTTGAGCCTTAGGGGTTTATGTCAGACGGGAGAGCTGCTCTCCCCTGCTCGTGGGATGCTGCCTGCATCAGGAGGGGATGGAATTCCTGCATGCAGGTCAACGACAGGGACCGGCCCCTGCTGGGGTGTCAGATGTGACAGGTGCAGCCGGGATTGCCGAGGTGTGCCCTGTCCCAGCGGGCACCAGGAGCAGAGGGAAATGCTCCCTGGCACAGGTGGGAATGGACATGCCCCAGGAGGGCTCCTGACCCTTGCCCAGGTGAAAGCCAGCGGCAGCTGACCGCCGTGTAAGCACAGCACATCCGAGAGGCTTGGCCGGTTGTGTCAGCAGGAAGTTGCCCCGTCAGATATATTTACACTTGACTGGACTTATCCTCTGACTGTTTTATTTTCCTCTGGCTGAGCCTGGAATGTCTGTCTTTCCTGCTCTTTGAGTTTGTGTATCCAGCTTTTAAATTGGCTGATCAGCCTGTTGTACTCGTGATGGCTTCAGAGGCAGTTGGCTTTGAATTAGGACCCTTGGATGAGGATCGCAGTTTCCTTGAAAATCCTTTTGCTGGGGTCACCTCAGTGAACACAAATTGAAATGAAAAGTGCTGGAAAAAGCATTTGCTTCCATGCTAGTAAAACATAGCTTATTTAAGTGGTAAAAGGAGCATTTGTGGCCCTTCTGCACATGATGGAGTCTCCATTTGCAAACTGTGTTTTCAGATGTTTCCCCATGATACAGAACCATTGAACAGTTCTGGTTTTACAGCTGAATGAAGGAGGTACAAATGTGTTTTCATTTTTTCAAAAGGTGATTAGTGCTTTAGGATATGAACATGTATACCATTAGTGCTTTAAAAAATAAAAAGGATCTTCACAGCTGTCATTCCATAAGGATCTTAATGGTGATGGTTCTTTCTTTTTGTGGTGTATTTACAAACAAAGAAGCAAAAAATGAACACAATTTATTGTCCTAACACTTCTTATATTCATCACTCAGATAAGTTCACCCATTTTATCACCACATCACTGTTTCTTTTCAATTAATATTAGAAATTGCTTTGTTTCTTTGGCAACTTGGATTAGAGTTTAATAATTTAATGTAACTGCTCTTAGAAATTAATTGTAAATATAAATACAAGTTTTTAAGGATTTGTTATCTCAGCTAATTTTATTTTCTTACATAATCTGCTGTTAAATGGATTTGCAGCTTTTTATTGCTTATGAAAGCCCAATTAACAGTTCTTTCACAGTCTGGTTCAGTACTGCAGTAGTAAAATACTTTGATCTTCATTGTTTTTATTATTAGATTATTTTTTAACAATTACATTTTTCCCTTCCCTCAGAAACAGCAAGTGCAAAGTTTCTTTAGCTTGGGAAATTCAGCTACAGGGCTTTGATATTTGTCTGTTTGCACGTTTCTATCGGTATGGATAAATATTTATAAGATGCCATGTAAATGCACACGTTCTTCCTGCTGTAAATGCCATTTCTAGCAGGAAATCCATTCTCTTGCACAACAGGTATGGTGTCCTTCGTATTCCCAGCTTGACACAATCCTCCAAGCGCACCTTGTTCCCTGTACATTACAGCACTGGACTCCAGTGGGACAGTTTTGTCTTTTCTTAATTAATTATTTTACACAAGATTTTACTGCCCATAGGTGTGTACACATGGGTGGATGAGGCTCAACAGATCCCTCATCTTTCAGTCTCGTATATCCATTCCAACAAAGAACAAAGCTGCACACTTTCACACAGATTCAAACACGAGCTGCTGTTTAAACCTTTAGCACGTTGCTCATCCTCCTGCAAGCCTCTCTCCCCAGCTGCCTGCATTTGGTTTGCTTCTTAGCCATGCTTCAGGCATACCTGGCACCTACTGATTTTTTTCCTCTGCTCTTGTCCTTCTTTAAGAGTCCCTGACAGGGGGGCTGATGTAAACTGCAGCTCAGGCATCACGGTGGTCAGCCAGAAGCTGTATTCATTAGCAAAGAACTGACACGTTCCCCGCTGGCCCTGGCACTCGATGAATGGTGCTGATCTGAAGTCTTCCAGGCAGCTTCCAGGTGACATAAGGGACTGGCCACCACCCTGGTCACCAGATCCAGTGTGCTGGAAAGAACAGAGGCAACTTGGTAACTGTGCACGAAAAATAGGTAAATGATGTTCATCTGTCTTTTTCTCTACTTGCTTTTAACTGTGCTGTTTTTTGTAATCTTAAATTGGAGTAGGCTTCTTTTGCTGCAGAAAATCCTAATTCGCACTGTAATAAATTAATCTCAAAGTCTAGAGCCAGCTCACTTATTTTTCAGATATTTATCAAACTGGAGGAAGGAGTAGTCTGGGTTGATTCTGAACGATGCTGTTATCCAAACTGCTGCAAATGTAACTTGAGGATAGCATTAAAAAGACCTGGAGCTCTAATTCTGAACATTATGTCTTTGTACATGAAAATCCCATTGTTTATTACAGACAAGGAAGCAAAATGTTTGTAATTTTAAGAAATGTGTTCCTTAAGGTTGTGGGTACAGTATATGTAGCTACAGCCAGGTTCTGAAATTTGGAACTGACCCTTGCCTTATTTCTTGTGAATTTTCCTCTTTAACGTTTGCTGGAAATTGAATAATTTACTTTTCAGAGCTAATAATCCTCGAACCTTTAGAATACAAAAAGCTGGATGAAAGAAACGTATCTATATAATCATGCACGCACTTTCTTACCATCAGAAAAGAGTATCCTATCCAAAGGCTCCTCCAGTTGGGCGGGCAGGGAGGAATGGACTGGTCCTGGCTGTGCAGCGCCACTGCCTGCGCTGGGGCCTCGCACACCGCGCACCTGCTGATGTAGGGCTGGATCTCCTCCTCGGACAGCGGCGCCGTGGGCAGCGGAGCCGCGCTGGACAGCCAGTAGGACTTGTCATTGCGGCTGGCATAGTAACACACCTGGTTGATGTTGCAGTAGGCAAACGGCATGGTACTAAACACAGGCAGGCAGGATCCTGCCAGACCTGAAAACAACAGCAAGAGATGCGAATCACTCCACTTTCTACGTGAGGTGAAAATAGTACTCTGGACAATGTTACTGCAAACTACGTGTCTTAGCAGCACTTAAGTAATCCACAGATGTTAAACCTCCCAAGCCCTTTACCAAAATGTCTACATGAAAAACAGAGACCTTTTACCAGTAAGTATCTTCCTTTGACCAGTAATATTTAATTGTGTCAATCTGGTATTTAAACATGATGTCATTTGTCACCATGAGAAACAGTTATGATAACAAATTTCTTAGCTGTGCCAACGCTGAAAAATAAATTAGGCAAGAGGTGGCGGCTGGTTTAAAAGGAGATCAGCTATTCACAAACTCATTAGGAGCAGTGAGAAACCAAATGACAATGCTGATAAATAGAAACATTTTTGTGAAGTATGACAAGCCGTTGCTAGCAGTGCATTAAGCTGAAATCTCAGCAGCTGTCCTACTGCCTTCCAGAAAGGTTTCACAGACTCCCAAAGTTAAAAATAAAAGGATTGAGGGATTTTGCAGAGCCAATCCTGCAAAATTCTCATCAGGCAGAGTTCAGTGGGAACCAAGAAGTGGGAACTGGTCAGTTCATCCTTCTGAGGTGAACTTCTTCCGGAGCCAAATTTAGAACAGTTTCATGATGGCCTATTGAGTTAGCAATAATCACTGCACAAAGTTCTGCCTTGAACTTGGTGTGTGAAGTGTTATTTCTGTCATGCCCCCAAACTCAAACACCTTCATTGAAGACATGTGACATTTGTGTACAGTAGCCAGGTTTGTTTATCACTGATAATATTGCATTCCTGTACAAATGAAGGATCTGGAGCAGCCTCAGCAGGAAAATGCCTGCAAAATCACACAGGAGACAAGGACTCTGTTCTCTTTGAATCTTATTTTCACTGCTGTTATGAGGCATTCTGTTAGCAACTGGCTCTCCTGGGGAATGCCAAACACACAATAGTGAAAACATTCTAAAACATCACTGCTATTCTAAAAATAGCTCTGTGTCTTGCTCTTTTAAACACTTATTTTTTGTTCAGCTTATTAGGTCCTTGCTCTTTCCTCCTCGGAGACTTCTCTGCCTCTTGTATAACAAGTCAACAAGAATTTAAGAAACTTTTTCTGTGCAAATTGCCACCATCAGTTCCTCAGGCTGCAAGTCAGGCAGCTTATTTAGACATTTAATTTTAGTCAGAATTGTACAAGACAGGGAATAAATGACCCAAGGCACCAGAAGGAGCTGTCTCTGGGAGAAATTTGGCTTTGGCTTTTCCAAAAAAATTAGCTTCTGACTCTGAAAAGCACAGGATTCTACTGTACACATGATGCATAATTTACTTGTGAAGTTTACTCATACTGCCCAACTGTACCTACCCAACTTAACCAGCTTTTTCCCAAGCTGTGTCTACAGTAAAAAAAGGAGCAGATCCTCCAGGGAGTTATTTCAGAGTGGCCAAATGAGATTTCTGACCTAGGAAAATCTCTCCAATGACTTCAAAGACAGCCTAAAATGAGCTGGGATAAGTGAAATAAACCACTCATCTCTCCAACTTCAAGTCAACATTACTTAGAGATAGAAATACTTTTTCATTCAACTGCATAGCAGCAGAAAGCCATTTTAAATGGGTGACAACAGGGCAGCACAACCAAGTTCATTATCATCAGTGTAAATTAGTTTTGAGTGTGTAGAAAATAAGTAACTGATGGTTCTGTAGCTTGCTCCATGTGACTTGTCTATCACTGTATAGATAACACCATATTACCCCTTAGCTCGAGAGCAATTATGTACAATACATACCAAGATCTTGATTATGGGCTTTCTCTTGTCCTTCCAGGTACAGCAGACTATAACCAGTCCATAACTTTGGCATCCCCTGTGGGCAGAGTGGTTCTCTGTCTGACTGGCTGTGAAGGACGAGCAAGAATCCACTTGCAGATCTATAATGGGGGCCTGGTTGTCCTGGGACACCAGTCTGGCCAGGTGGACCTTGGAGAAAGGTAAAAGAAATTTACTTGCATAACATACAGTAAAAGTTCACACAGCTGTGTGTTAAGGGCTCAATAAGAAGTTCCCAACTGAATATAATACAACTTCAAGGCTGTCATGGCCAATAAAGACACAAGTAGACTTCTGTTATCCTTCTGGGAGAGAAATGAACTAGATTGCCACTGAATGCTTGGCACTTGGCTTTTCTATTGTGCCTCTGTCTTGTGCTGTATGGATTAAGAAATGAACTGAAGTGGGCAATGACTTCCCAGACTTACTCACTAGGATGAACAGAACGTCTGGACTGAATTTGAATCCTTGCAGTAACAGTCGATGCCCCTTGCTCACATATATATTAAACCCTTAATTTATTAGAGAGCAGTCACAGTTAAAATACAATTTTAATTACTGCCAGACAGTTGCCCCATTAGCCCTGGCTCAGAGATGCATGCCTATTGATATAGGCTGTCTAAGCATGGGTGCTTAATTGCCTTTCTGCTTAATAATGGATGCTGAGATAAATTTTCTTCCAACAGGTCTTAGTATGAAATCATTCACAGATGTAACTGTCAGTGCTTGAACTGAGAGGGGCCAAGAGGTGTCATGGAATCTCAGGCTAGAGGTGGATATATCCATGTGGGAATGGGGGGAGCAGAGAGAAAACTGAGTCTATGCGTCATTTCACACATTTACCCCCACAGTCATGCTCCACTCTTACCTTGTGGCCCAGTGTATCCTTGCTCTCCTTGTCTCCCTTGGTCACCCGGTGGTCCAGGTGCCCCAGGTAACCCATCCTGACCTGGCAGGCCACATGATCCTTCTTCACCTTTTATGCCTAGATAAATACAAAGTACGTGCTTTTCCTTTTTTGTGTTGTGTCCAAACACAAAGGGCCTGATAAGGTTTTCCATCCTCTCCAGAGATCTTGTGTGATTTACAGTGGAAATCAAAGCACTTGCCAACAATCATTATCATGCAAGCCTCGTGCAGAATTGCCATCAGGATCTGTACCATGGAATGAGCAGTAACTCCTCCTGAGGCAAGCCAAGCTGTCAGCTTTGAGAACCCCATTCAGCAAAGTCTTAGAACACGTAGCGAACTCGCCTTGAAATAACAGATGTATTGGAGTACTTAGAGAACAGGGAGGGACTGCAGAACTGGACTACAACCACTGGGGAAGGGTAAAGACATTTTCAGGCTCCTGATGGCCTCAACTTTTTGTATTTATCACATGTCCATGCATTTTATACATTAGCAGGGAAGGTGTGGCCACGACAGTAAAAGATACATCTCATGTGGGGTGCAGATAATGATGGGCCTGTTCACTGGCTCCTTAAAACACAATCTGAATTGAACAAAGTTACGCTTAGCAGTGGTTTTCCTCTTCTGATAAAAACCAGTTTCCAGATGAGGGTTTTTCTCTAGCACCCACCACGGTTGTTTCTCAGTAATGGTGTTTCATTCCTTGCAGATTTTGCTATCTAACCTGCAGACTGAGTAATTAAAGGTTGTCTTGCAACATTCAAATTTCCCCATGTTACCTTTTACTAAGAAAATCTGAACCAGTCAAAACAATTGACAGCTTTTATATGTTGGTTGTATAGTTATTCTGCCAAAGCTTAAGCACATTGAGGGGTTTTAATAAAATCCATTGCTTTTGCCAGTAAAACTTCCAGTTTGCCTTCTAAGCCAGGATAAAATTGGATTCTCCTATCTTAATGAAGGAAAAAGCATTACTATTTATTTATTTCTTTCATAAAACCAGTCCAAATAATTGTATCACTGTATTACCTGGTTTTACAGAAACCCTTAATGATATATATAATGGAAACACAGCTGTGTAACCCCAGAATCCCCTTTTAGCTGGCAAATCAACTAAGATACCTAAAACTAGAGAGTTAACTGAAAATTGCATTGTTTCCTTTCATGATGGGAATGACTGCTGCAGGGAATCTACTGAGAGACAATAATGGATTTTTTTCCTCTGGACACACTGGATGTCCAGAGCAGCCAACACAACAAACTTTGGTTTCCCAAGTAGGAAATACCTAAAACCACACCAGGGATTCCACTATCTAAACTGAAGACACTCTGCAGACAGGCTATGCTGTATTTCTATGAAGGTGGCCTCTCTTTTGGGATCACCAGTACCAGCATCACCCTTGTTTTCTTTTCATCTGTCAGAAGAATGTTTCAGTCTTTCATCACTTTCTTTTAAGACCTCTTTGGTCAGTTTTCTTTGGTGGTAACTTCTTAATGTTCTAACAGATAAAGATCTCTATTGTAGCCACTTCTCTGACTTCAGTGTCCTTTTAGGACTTCAGTTAGGAGAGCTTTGGGATTCATTATTGCTAAACTTTAAAGCATGCATATTTTAAACATCCTCCAAATAGGTCTAAACCACAGGGATGGTTTGAGGCATTGCTTTATAATTTGTTGGGGAAAAAGGAAAAATACCATTTGAAGAACTTTTTTCTCAACAGTGCCTTATGCTTTTGCCCTCCCTGGCCTAGGAAATGGGAATGTAGTGCAGGCAGGCTCAAACAGCCTGGTTCAGCTACATTTATCCATCATCCTCAGCATTAGCCAGCCCACTATGGAGTTTCTGGAGACTGTTAATAAGTGTTTAAGGAGAAGAGAGAGGGTAAAACACAGAGGAGTAACTCTGACACTCTGACCCTTGTCTAAGTGGCTGAAAAGAGCATCCAAGCTTTCAAAACATGAGCTTACCCTGGGGTCCAGGGTGGCCTATTGGCCCTGGTAATCCTGCAGAGCCATCCTCTCCTCTTTGCCCTGCTTCCCCAGGAGGCCCTGGGATTGTAGGGCATGAATCATCTACTTTTCCTGGTTCGCCAGGGTCACCTGAAATGTGTAATGGAAAAGTGAACTGCAAGACTGGCTAATAGCTCCCATGCAAAAAGTCAACATAAATGTTAGCTGATTTGGGTGTTCAAGAGTATACTTGAAGTATTTTAAAATCTTGAATTATTGAGTCCCACTGTTTTTAATTTTACTCTTAGTCTTCTAGCACAGTATTAACAGCATGGCGAGCCAGTGTTAGCAAGTGTATGTTAGCTGGTCTGTGATCTTTGCCCAGGTGGGCAAGAAGGCCAAGGGCATCCTGGCCTGTACCAACAATAGTGTGGCCAGCAGGACCAGGGCAGTGACCATTCCCCTGTGCTCAGCACTGGTGAGGCTGCACCTTGAACCCTGTGTTCAGTTCTGGGCTTCTCACTGCAAGAAAGACATTGAGGTGCTGGAGTGTGTCCAGTGAGAGGCAACAGAGCTGGGAAGGGTCTGGAGCACAAGGCTGGTGAGGAGCAGCTGAGGGAACTGGGGGTGTTTAGCCTAGAGAAGAGGAGGGTCAGGAGAGACCTTATTGCTCTATTACAGTTACTTGGAAGGAGCTTGTAGAGAGTCTCTTCTCCCAAGCAACAAGAGGAAATGGCCTTAAGTTTCATCAAGGGACACTTATATTGGATATTAGGAAACATGTCAAGCCCTGGAACAGGCTGTCCAGGCAAGTGGTGCTGTCACCATCCCTGGAGGTATTGAAAAGATGTGCAGATGTGGCACCTGGGGACATGGTGTAGGTGTGGCCTTGGCAGTGCTGGGTTAATGGTGGGATTTGATATCTTGAAGGTCTTTTCCAACTTAATTCAGTGATTTTATGTTTCATATATTTAGTGTACAACTTTAGTCTTAATGTGCCCCAAACTGATTTGAGTTAAAGCCTAAAGTCTACCAACCCAATTTCAGTGCAAACACCATAGCACATGGAAAATTTTGCAGTATTTTGCCTCTTTTGTTTCTGCAAAACCATCATTAGGCAGGCCAAAAAAGCTAGCCCATAACAGCCATTTGAAATAATTATAATATTTAAAAAAAAAAAAAAAAATAGCCACATTTTAGATATTGAAAGTTACTGGCGGCTTTTGCCTGTCTGCATTTTGGATCAACATTTGTCCAATGGAGAGTTCAGTGTTTGTAGTAATCCACTGTTAGGATCCAAGCTTTTGCTATGATTTTGGTTAGAAAGCATCTTGTGTGAAAACCAAAAAAAACCCAAATAAGAGCTAGAAACAAATGTTTCACAAGTCTAACTGACATCCTAGCACGAGAGTTCTCAGCAGAGCATTCTCATGACACTGGTGCTATTTATGTGAAACATGTATTAGAACTACGTCCTGCTGGCAGTACCTACTATTCCTAGCAACCACACCAAGGATACCTTCTAGGAAGAGCTGAATGTTTCTATACATGAGGGAGCTCCCATGAAAAGAACAATAATCAAAAGTTATGAACTTACCTATGAAACCTGAAGGATTTGAAAAATGGAAAGCAGATTGTGGCCATTGTGGTGCAGGTGGAAGTAAGTTTCAGGCATGTAAATTAGAGTAAAGAATGGAATGAGAACTGCAATCACTTACATGAGGTGACATTAGAAACAAATAAATAGTTCAGAAATTTTTACTCAAATGAGAAATCAGTTAAGTTGCAACTGCAGGGATCTTTTTTCTGAGATTGTTTAAATTATATTCATGCAAGTTAACATTAGTATGATTATATATGAATAGAAAGATCACAGTCAGTTGAATGACAATGAGCAACGGTTCGTAAGTACCTGTGGGACCTCTGGGACCAGGTCTTCCTGGAAAACCTTGGTCTCCTGGTTGTCCTGTAGCACCAGGTGGACCCTGTGGGCCATGGATCCCCATAGGACCTGGAAATAAAACCAAACATAAAAAGAAGTCTGGATGCTTGAGTAACAAAAAATGCTTGGGAATCCTCAACTCTGTTGTGTCACAGAAAGAAATACACATTTCTTCTTCTTTCCCTGGTCTAGATCTGACTTAAAATTTATTACTTTTCTTTTTGTAGAGATTGGAAGTGATTGGTGTAGATGGGATTTCTCTACATGAGTGAAACAAGCAGAGCATGAAGATTTGTTTTCAAACTAAAGAATCTGTTGAAAGCCCCAAGCTATTGGTATGGGGCAGATGTGAGACTCTGTTAGTTCAAACACATCTGCATTTTCCATAGTTTCTCAAGACCCCTGAAGAGAGGTCACAGTTTGCTTATCTGGCAAACTCAAATGTTTTACTGCCTTATTCTCAGAGTGGCAGAGGTGTGTTCCAACAAGGTGCTGTGAAGCATGTGAACCTGTCTCTACTCTCACCTTCTACCCCAACCCCATCGTGTCTGTAGGTAACCAGGCAGAGCTGTGGAATGTCCAGCCTCCACCCCTTCTGCCTGGCTCCATCTCCAGTGGAGCACTAGGCTCAGTCGCAGGGGCTGGGCATAAGTGTACTCAGAACTTAAGAACATCTCTGACCATACCCTTTGGGCCTTCTCTTCCTTGGCTCCCTGGAGGGCCTCTGGCTCCCTGTTGTCCTCGTGGCCCAGGATTACCTGGTGCCCCTCGAATGCCGCTATCACCTGGATCTCCTCGCACAAAGATAGTCTCTCCAGGAGGGCCAGGATTCCCAGGATCACCTGTGGAAAAAGAACTTTGTTCTTCATGTATGCACAAAGTATAAACATCTAAAAATAGCCATGTTCTGCTGGTGGGTTTTTTTATTTTACTCCAGGTTTGTTTTTTTTTCTCTAGGATGTAGGACAGTCTTTGCATGTTTTTGGAAATACTAGAGTTAGCCTTCGTCCAAGGCTTTGTAAGGAAGACAATGATAGGAGTAGTTCCCAAAGTTATTTAACTTCTGTGCAAGCAGAAGGCAGCAAGTTACTGGTACATTCATTGAAACACTGTTTCTCTATATTTATATCTTACAGATTTATTACTGTGTTGCTTAATCTGGAAATGTGCATTTTGTCCTTGCTCTGGTGATCTACCCAGTGTTCACTTCTCTGTGTATTCACTGAAGTATTGATGGGTTTCTTTATTCCCTATGCACTTCTATACATTGTCTCACAGACAGTAACCCTGTTATTCCTAGTAGCCTCAGGGTTTTTTTACATGATTAAAAACTGGTATTTTTAGTTTTAATACCTCTGATGCCATCTAAACCAGGTAATCCTTGATCACCTGGAGGACCAGGGGAAGCACTATCAGGAGATCTTCCCATAGGTCCAGGGGGTCCAGCAGGTCCTCTTCTACCTAAGGGATCACATTAAAAAAAAATCTGAGGTTTTTTTAGATTATAGACAAGTTAGTAAATAAAAGAATGCTGACATGAGAAGTCATGGAGGTAATGTATGCTCCCACTTGTATACCAAACATACCAGTCCCCAGGCTAATGAGGCCATCTTGTCAAAGTAAAAATATTTGTTACCTTTTAAAATTTTTAATTCTCCCCATAAAATCTCTGTAACCTGAAGAATACATCATCACATACTGGCACATTGCCACGAATAGCCATATTTTCCTGAATTCCAACAGTGGCAGAAATGGTAACAATGTAAGGTGAGTGGGGACTATGAAATGATTCTGCCTGGGGCAAGATAAGTATTCACATATTGTTCCTAGCAAAAGGGAGTTACACCAATTCCTAAAAACCTCAGTGAACAAGATGAACTTACTAGCCTTAAATAATTTTTTTCCTAATCTTTAGTTTGGATTTTTACACAGTAAAACGTTTATGCCCTTACTTGTGACAGGCAGAGTTGCAGGTTACCATCCTCTGCATAACACTTTTGAACAGTTGCAGCTTGTTAACATGTGGGTTGCATTCTGTTGCCTTCTCTTTTCTACAAAAAACAAATCTAGTTTCTTCAGTCTTGCTTTTGACCCCATCCTTCCACTTACTTTCTGGTGAATTTTCCCTCATTTGTCAAAGCTGGTCACAACCATGGGAGACCTCACCTGTCCTATGTCAAGCAGTGTTAATACATCTCAGAATTAAACCTTCTCTTTTTTCCTCAACAGGACCATTCTGTTGACTCCCTCAGTTCACAAACTAGTAACCAAACTAAGAAAAATGATTGTGTCTTCATCTTAGAGTAATTCACCTCACCAGAATTCACCTCCTGCTATTTTTCTTCCATGTGTTGTGTGACTGTGGCAAGGTCTGGCAGCGTAAAGCTGATGTCAGTTCTAATCACAGAATTGCTGAGGCTTGAGTGGGCCTCTGGAGAATTCCTTGTCTAACCCTGCCCTCCAAGCAGGATCAGCTGGAGCAGGTTGCCTCAGACTCTGTGCAGCTTTGAGTATCTCCAGTGACAGACACTTCATAACTTCTCCAGGCAACCTGTTCCCATGTTCAATTCCCTTCACAGGGAAAAAAAAACTTTTCCTTATATTTAAGTAGAATTTCCTGTATGTCAGTCTGTGCCCATTACCTCTTGTCCTGTCACTGGATATCACTATGAAGGAACTGTCTCCAGGTCCTTCTCATCAGGTACTTACACACATTAATAAACTCTCCCTGAGCCTTCTTTTCTGGAGCTGAAGCCTCTCCTTACAGGACAGATGCTCCAGTCTCTTCACTTTCTCAGTGGTCCTTCCTTCAACACTTGCCTTTTCCCATTTCTGTGCAATTCCTATCTCATCAAGCTCTACAAACCATTTGCAATCTTGTGAAGCAGTTCTATCTTGCACTTACATCAGAACAGTTGATAGATTTACCATAGTTCTGGGGCTGCCAGATCTTCTGCACTCTTTTTCTTCACGAATTTCTTCCCAAGTGGCAACTCTACCTACCAATTCCATTAGTCTATTCAAGTCCATAATTTTCTATTTCCATTCTTTCCTCTCCTATAACATAAACCAGAAATTCTGGAGTCTCTGTATCTCTACTCAGGAAACGTCAGCATGTTACAACAGGAATGTTTTTAGGGAGAGAATCTTCTGAGTAACGTTCATATTAACCAGAGTAAGAGCCTGTATGAGCTTAATTTCAACTCTGCAGAGCAGCACTTTGGAGAAAACCTTCTCTTACCTGGGAATCCTGGGAATCCCCTTTCTCCAGGGGGGCCTGGAATAGAAATACCAGGCCATCCAGGTTCACCTCTGTCTCCTTTTGGTCCAATTTCTCCTGAGTATCCTGGGGGCCCCGTCTCACTCTGACCTTTATAAGAAAACAATTATGTACATAAAGCTTACAGCGAGTACAAATACAGATGTGCAGAACAAATACCAGTTGCAGATGTTCCTCCTTGCAAGGGTTGCCTAGTGCTGTTTTTCTGGTTCTCTCTTGGAAGCTGGATAGAGTTTTGTTGAATCTGGCCCTAATTCATCACTTTCAAAGAAAGTGATCTTTTTGTTTGGATGCTCTTCTTCAGGGGTTATTTTATATTGTGTCATTATTGTCTGTTACCTGAAATGTAAACTGATTGTATGGTTCTAAATTTAATTTTCTACCAGCATACATTTGTAATCTTTAGATAGATTATAAGCATTGTTTTTTTAATAGTGCTTCAAAAGCACCTTTTGAAAGTTGCAAATACATCAGCATGAGTAAAATCCACATTCCTCTTAAGTTTGTGGCACAACTCCCACGGACTTTAAATGGAGCTGGGATTTCACAAGTCTCTTTTTAATTTGTTACTTTTATCTTTTATATATTAAAAAAAAAGAGACTTGGCTCTCCTTTGAATCATCTGCACTGAACTTTTTAATTTTATAAACAGCCTTGAAACGTTCCAACAAAACTATGTGAGTAATGGAAGTTTTAAAGTTTTCCCCACAAATAACTGCAGGTGTGCCATTAGGCATACTTTAGATTCTGTTTGAGAGTTTAGTCTGAGCCTTAATGATATCTTCTGGGCAAAGCAAACCTCAAAATAACATGCACCTCTCCTTGCACATTCAGTCATTTAGGAGAAGATTTTCTGTTCCAGTTATTTCTTGTCTTTACCTGGATCTCCTGCAGAACCCTTTTGACCTTTTAGTCCGTCCAAGCCATCCAGTCCAGGCAGTCCAGGAAGACCTGACAGGTGTTACACAGGTATGACTGGGTACCACAATAATCCTTTACAGTCACAATTAAAAATCAAGACAACAAATCTGTAACTGAGACCTCTGGTGACACATATATAGAGCATATAGAGCAGCTCTGTCATTAGTGATGTTCCCTAGCACTGGCTGAGTGTTTGTGGTAGTCAGACATAACTCTAGCTTTACAATCTGTGCTTTTTTGAAAATTGCTAAAACACAGTAAGTAAACCCATAGATAGCATTTTTAAATTCACTTTTTTAAAAGTTGAACTAATCTGAGGTTGTGTTTGTTGTTTGCAGTGGAGGGTAAAAATATCTCCATGTCACCAGCAGTTTATAGTTCCTAAGTTATACAGATAAACTATCAAATGTGAGAACAAATACTTCCTCAGTGCAGACAGCAGTCTGTCACCTGGTGATAGCAACAGGTCTGGCAAAACTGATGGGTCATTTGTGACAGCTTTCAAAAAGGTTTCAGAGACAGGGACAGACTTGGGATGCCTCTTGCTCCAGAGAGGAACACTGATCATCAGGGAGCTGAATGATGCTGTCAGTGTCTAGTCCTGTTTCTGTTCCACTTCTGCTGCTCATCTCTGCCTCCTTTCCTTCCCCATCAGTTCCTCTCCCTGCCGTGCAGGATTCCCAGTCCACCTGCAGTGGGTTTTTCCCACAAGTCTGAATTATCTGTCTCCTTTCCCATGTCTGGCTCCTTCCTGGCACAGAAGATGTGGGTTCTCAGCTGGGTGCCTGTGCTTGATCCCAGCATGTCCTGCAGCTCACCAATCATAAATCCAGAGCAGGCATCTTGGGAGAATTTATTGCTCTACTTATGCACATATGAATGGATATATTTTTTAAAGTTTATAAACTGGTCAAATTTGCACGGACAAATTGCTGTAGGAACAGCAATACAAATACCCTTCATCAACTGCTTCACCTGCCAAATTTAAATGCCTTTAGTTCAAAGATGGGTCATCTGAGAAAGAAAAAATAAAAAAGCCTGAGAGTTCTCCAGCAGGCACACCAAAAATTATAATCACATAGATTTGTTCTCTGAAACTGTTGAATTATTTCAGTAAAAATTTAACAAGGGATGAATTGAAAAAAAAAATCCAGTGTGTAGCAAACACCAGTCTGGAAAAATTTTAAATCCAGAAAATTGTTTGAAAACCTGCAAAACGTTGATAATATAGTCTCTGTGTAACCCACTTTATAATATGGGATACTAGTAATCCAACCTGTAATATCTTCTATGACCTTAATTAACTGTTCTTTAACTTTTCATTACATTCTAAGTTTCATTCCTGCTTTCTGTAGCCTTCTTGTGCTTTGGACATGTTCCCATTTTAAAATTTATGTACGAGTTGCATTTAGGGAATTTAAAGTGGTATTTGAAAATTATTAAGAACTCCTAACTAATTTTGGCCCCCAGGTCACCATTTAAAATTTTTTGATCTTTGGCTCATTCAGGCAAGATTGATGGCTTGGTTTACTTGCTTTCCAGGGAATTTCTGACACATTTGCCAACAATCCATTATAATATCAGCACTTGTAATTCTAGATTTTTGGGTTGCTATAGTCCCGTATTTCTAGGTACAGCTGAATTGGCTGACCTGAGTGTGAACCACTGTTTCTGTGTTGTATGGCCCAATTCAGCTTCTACTCACACAAGTCATCCTGCTGATGGTCTGAGTATTACTTGCTCCATCAAGGATTACTCACACAAGTAAGGCTTGCCAGGCTAAGCCCTTAACTAGTACAACTACTTTAGTAAAGAAAATGGGATTATGCTTTCACAGATGATGTTTAACTTATGGTTTTAAAATCTAAAAGTTCTTTCAAATCTAAAAGTTCAGGCACAAGACCTTTAATGTAACTGAGAACCAATGAGACTAACGAGGCCATGTACGTAGCTATGAATTACCCACTTCATTTTTAATGCTTGCACCAGCACTTGTTGGAAACAGCACCAAGATCTATGTATCCAGTTGAACTGGAATACAAATACCAGTCAGTCTTCATTACTGGATATAGTTTCAAAGATTTTAACCTTCTTTTCAGCTATGCTGGCAATACATAGAATCCTCAGCTTAGCAGGCAACTCAGTCTCTAATGAATTACCATTTGGAACTGAACTTTTCCCTGTGCAGGATGTGTGTTAATTTATGTTCCTGTCTTATGACAAGAAGGAAAGAGCCCATCAGCTATGAAGAAGTTTTCAGCAGAAGAATCCTTTTTTTCTTTTTTGACCCCTTTCAGACATCCCTGCCACTGCAGATCTCTGCTTTTGTTACAGCAAATACTGTTTGCAACACTGAAATGGTCTCTTGCACATTATGTACCAGCAGGGAGTCTGTCATGACAGTTTAAATCAGCACTGCTTATTTACTGCAAGCAATCATAAATTGTTTCCATTTTTCATTTGAATTTTCAGTAATTTGTAAGAAACCTTCTCAATTTTTCCTTAAGCTGAATTTGAAAAAGTGGATCTATTGTCCTCTCTAACCATTTTTAATAGCCCCAAGCGTTACTTTACTGTGGTTTCTGTATATGGGTCACTAATCTTCCTGTTTGGGAACTGGTTATGAAGCACACTATAACAGACACAAGACACAGAGTTGATAACTTTCTTTAATACTAAAGAACTAATAACTTACAATTTCAATTCTAGGCATAGTAGAATTAATTATGTTCTCCAACAAAAACAACTGTATAGATGAACTGATGTTCAATCTAAACACAACAACCACTGTGAGAAGTGTAAACTAGGATTTGGAGGAAGCACTTCTATGTTAAATACACCAAAATCAGACAAGCAGCAAGAAAACCAACGATAAAACCCAACCCCAGTTACTACAATTTGTTAAAACAAATTTTAGAGACAAAGCTGTCATAGCAGCCTGCTGGGTTTATAGAGTAACAGTGGCACTCCATGGTGAAAATGTAGAACACAGCATAACTGAAGTGAAAGTGAAACAACTTAATTGCTGCCAACTCCTTTTGCTTTCCTAAAGTTCTGCTATCAGTTACACCAGCGAAGCCAGACTCTGTTTCTACCTTCCTCCTTACTCATTTTAGATTGTAGCTCAATTTCCCAAAGTAGCATTTATGTTACTTCTCAAAGGTGATGGGAACTGGCTTAAGTCTTCCAGCAGTTTAAGAGAGCACAGAGCCCCAGTCACAGTCACAGTTAGGCCTTTTCCATTTCAACTACTAAAAGGGTATTTACGTCTGGTACTGTCACTAGAATGGCACTGTATGTAGCGTTTACCTTTTCTGCCTTGGGATCCAGGTAACCCTTGCAATCCTGGAGGTCCAAAAATTCCAGGTTTCCCTTTTTCTCCAGGTTGTCCTGGCAATCCCTGAGGACCTGTAGCTCCTTAGAGTGAAAAAAACCCTGTGAATATGCAGTTCTATTAAATGTTAATTTTTTTCCCCATGCTATGCAGCACACCATGTTAACAGCAGTACCTAAAATGTTTCAGGATGAAGGAAGAATGATGGATCTTGCTCTCTGGGACTGAGCAGACAATTGCTGCTGTCTATAGGTACAGAAATAACTTTCAATGCCCCCCTTCATATGATCTCTGATTTCTGCAGCCTCCTCCACAGAGACTCCTCAACTGCCTTCTCCTGTTCCATATCTCTTTTGAGCTGTTCCATAGCACTATTTTTTAAACTTTGGCATTACCTGGTAATCCAGGTAGCCCTGGATATCCAGGGTCACCCTTGGATCCTGGTCTTCCAGGTTGTCCTTGGATACCTGGTAAACCCTTCTCCCCTGGAAATCCACGAAGTCCTTAAAGGAAAAAAAAAAAGCAATTGCTACCAAATGGCTCAAAATGCACAGAGAGCACAACTCCCTCTGCTAACAAAACTTAAAGAAAATAGATTTTTAAGTCCAATTTTTTCTTCAATCAGACAGAAGTACCTGGTAATCCTGGATCTCCTGGAGACCCTTTCTGACCGTGTGTACCAAGCAGAGGAGTTGGGTCACCTCTCTTGCCTGTTGAGGTACAATGACTTCCATTTTATACAAGCATCCTTTCCATCCACAAAACCAAAGCTGGACACTCTTGTAAGATCAGAAAAGTCACTAATACATATAAACAGCTATAGAAGGGGCTAAGAGAACACAAAATGAAAATTGCTTTGGCACATGAAAATTATGACAGTTCACTTTGATTGCATTTTCTCTTATTTGATTTGACAAATTTCCCATATCCATAAGAGTGGATTTGTACATGGTTTTGATGGAATCTTTAAATTCTATTAAATTTCACAGGAATTTATTTTCTAAATTAGTAATACCTACTTTTAAAGAAACAAGCTGTTAAAGAATATACTGAAATGCAACTTTTGCCTTCAGGTAAGTGCGACTTGTTTCTAATTACATTCATGTTTTATGGGAAAACAGGACAGAAGTGAAAATAATTTTCTACTGAGTCTTCACCGTCTATCCCATATATATCCTAACAATATTGCTCTTTTCAAAGCATGTCTATATAAACTCATTACCTTTACATCCTTTGGGACCAGTCAGTCCTGGATATCCAGGGTTTCCTGGTAAGCCAACATCACCCTGATGTTTTTAAAAAACAAAATAAAAATGTTTGACATGTGATATGTGTGGCAGAAATGATCTGCAGGAGCATTTGGTTTTCGTAGCAAAACTGTATCTTAAGCTCAAGAAAAAAGCATCTTGTCTTTGTTACATGTCTAACACTGGCCACCAACAAGAAACTGTAGGTAAGACTTGCTAATAATTTTGAATTTGTGCTTTTATAGCTTATTCTCATTCTTGGCTCAAATAGCCTAATTTCCCCACAGATGGTTTGAATAATTTGATTTAAAAGGTATCATAAAATATATATCCAATATTGTTGTATGCTACCCAAAATTCACTATAAACATTAACCAGAAATATTGTGATGTAACAATAAAAATTTAGATTTCCCTATTTTTCCTGTTGAATAATAACCTTTAATCAGCAAAGAAATGTAATTAAACAAACCAAGCAAAAGTGTGTCCCTTTACCAAGAAAACAACTGTGCTTTTTGCTTCATGTAATCTCACTGTCTACCTACCCAGCATACAAGCAGTGAAGAACTGTACCTTGCACGGGATGTTTGTGTGGTTTTGTGTATTTGTTCTTGAGCAACACTGCTTGCCTGGGTTCTGCCTGGGCAAAGATGACTTGGTTTGTCTTGTCTGCTGCCTTGGTCACTTCATACAGCTGGATATGAAGAAGCAGCTACATAACAACTTCATAATTGTGCTGCTGCTATGTTACAATCTCTGTGGTAAGTGGTTTGTCAGTCTGCTCTTAGGAATAATGTTACACTCGATTGTGCATCTGGTTTTTGCCCTCTGCTTGGTGTAGTGGAGCCTGGACTTCAACCACGTGGCAAAGCACTACATCAGAACAGGTAGCTAAGAGAGGCTCTTTCCTAACTCCCACCACAGTTCCTGCTAAAACGTAA
This sequence comes from Melanocharis versteri, assembly GCA_013397845.1. Taxonomy (NCBI): domain Eukaryota; kingdom Metazoa; phylum Chordata; class Aves; order Passeriformes; family Melanocharitidae; genus Melanocharis; species Melanocharis versteri. Next base: position 561,423 of record VZTG01008820.1, on the reverse strand, counting down.
CCAAAGCACAGAGGTGTTGCATTAGGGAATTTACAGTTCCTACTACACTGCCTGTCTCTTCTCAGAGGGAACATCTAATGGGTGAGTACAATACAAGCGCCCTTCCCCATATTTCTTAGAGGCAGGAGATAACTGCAAAGTCCAGGACACTTCACTACCCCTCTGTTTACCTGGTCACCTGGTCCTCCTTGAAAACCTCTAACTCCTTGAAGGCCCTTTGGTCCAGGCAAACCCCGTGATCCTGGAAACCCCATCACTCCAGTGTCACCTTGGTCACCTGGCAGTCCTGGAACACCATTCTTCCCTGGAAATCCTCGTGTGCCTCTGAAACCAGTATTGCCTTTTTCACCTGAAGTTAATTGCAGAACAAGACAATGACCAATCAAGTCAAGCCAGTGTTTGACACTGATTTTCAGTATGGCAATGCTTTCACTCTTGGTGTATTGCCTTAGTGATAATTCAAAGAAACTATGCAGCCAGTTTAGGAATCTGTAAACATGGTGTGGTGGCTGGATGTTACTGCAGCCCTGAGTCCACACCAGAGATTTGTATAAGAGCAAGGTGTGTGTATGCAGGGCTTTCTTTTATGAACTTACCTCTTTCACCTCTCAATCCATGCTCACCAGGAAACCCTGGGTCCCCCATTTGTCCTTTCTCAAGACGGAGGTTAACACAGCCGCTGTCTCCTGGAGGCCCCCTTTCACCTTGGAAGCAAATATATGGAATGTAAATATATCCTCAAGAGTGACGTGTCCTGAAAGTCAATTTGAGTGATGACTTTCCTAATAGAGAAAGCCTTCAAATACTAATGTGGTTTTTAGTTGTTTCAGCAAGCTCACTGCTAACAGAATTTGCAATCCTTCCCTTGCTTTTTTTTTAATTTAGTCGTAACTGAGGCGATGTTAAATCAGAAGAATTAGGAAAGATTGTGAAATTATGAAAGATAGCCATTTTGAACTGCCTGTGATTCCACCTTGCAGATGATTATTCTCTTTCCTATAAAAAGTAAACAGATTTTTAACACAGTAGTAACAAAACTAAACGTAGCAGCAATACATCTACAGAGTGAAATGGATGTTTACGAACCTTTTATTCCTGTATCTCCACATTCTCCACTAGGCCCAGGTAGACCCATTTTTCCTTCTTCACCTTTTAAACCAAAGATTCCTGTTGGGCCTTGTATTCCTGGGAGTCCTGGGAATCCTTGGGGTCCTTGAATCCCTTTGCTCCCTGGTAATATGAAATGCTTTATTTACATGTTAAGTCTGCTTATACTGCTGCTGTCATATTCTAAGGAATAGTATAAAGAAAAAGCAGGATGTTTAGAAGGACTTCTTAGGAAATCAGCAGAACTGGAGAACCAATAGTTGGAGCATGTGTTCATGCCAAGATCAAACTTCTCTTGAAACCCAGATTCCACTGAAGCAGATTGCCTCCCTCTTCCTGCAGTCAGCCCCTGGAGATTTAGGCTACCCTTATTCCTAAAGCAGTTATCCCCAACACACTACCAGATCTTGCATGTGGCTACTGGATTATGGGGGCTTCATTCTGCTCCCTGTCCCTGCCCTCCCACTCAGGAGGCTGGTACCCAGAGAACAGCTGGTCTTACCATTAAAGACTGAGGCAAAGAAGGCACCAAGTACTTCAGCCTTTTCCTCATCCTTTGTCACTATGTTTCCCCCCTTCCCATCCAATAAAGGATGGAGATTCTCCTTACCCCTCCTTTTGCTGCTAATGTGTTTATAGAAACATTTTTACTGCCTTTTACAGCAGTAGCCAGATTGAGTTCTAGTTGTGCTTTGGCCCTTCTAATTTTCTCCCTCCGTAACCTTAAGACACCCTTATCCTCCTGAGGTGCCTGTCCCTTCTTCCAAACTTCATACACTCTCCTTTTTTTCCTGAGTTCAGCTCAAACTCTGTTCAGCCCAGCTGGTTGTCTTCCCCACTGGTTCATCTTTTGGTGCATGGGGATGGCCTGTTCCCATGCCTTAAAAATTTCCCTCTTGAAGAATATTCAGCCTCCCTGGACTCGTTTGCCCTTCAGGACTGCCTCCCAAGGGAGTCTGTTAACCCTGAACGTATTGCTCTTATTACAGCATATTACAACTTATTACAAATAGTCAGGAAATAACACATAGAAATATGTCAGTGTTCTAAAACAACTAAAGCACCAAGATGCACCAAAATATTTCCATCCCTTTGTTTTTATCATACGAGATGAACAAAGGATGCAATGGTTGACTCTACCCTGCTGCACAGTCTTATTCTTGAAGCTGGAAAGGGAGGCAGGTGCGAAGTATTTCCTAACCTAAACAGTAAAAAGAGCTCCCCCTGCAAGAGAGCTTACAGGTGAGGTGGTCTGCAGGATATTTAGCATACCTGTTTCTCCTGGGAAGCCAATGAGTCCTGTATCGCCTGGAAGTCCTGGGGGACCTCGTGAGCCTGGAGGACCTGGGAGACCTCGTGAGCCCAGAGAGCCTTTGAGACCTTTGATTCCAGGTGCCCCAGCCAGGCCCCTGTCTCCCCTCTCACCTTTAAAGCCTGGTAAGCCTGAGAAAGAGAGCTTTAATCTATGTATGTAAATGCAGGCAAAAGTTCAGCAATTATATCTAAAAAGTAGAAAGTGATAAATTTAGTATAAATTTGAAGATCATCAAACATGGCAAAATAACTTGAAATCTTTTTTTTACTATATTGGAGTCCTGTCCCTGCCTAGATTTTTCAATTGGAATGTTTGTTTTCTTGTATTTCTTTAGTAACAGACAGTAGAAGAGCACTGTTAAAAATCCCTACTAATATGTAAATACTTTTGATAGATGTGTCTCCTAGCTCTTCCTAAATAACACTTCCATTCAAGAATAAGGAAGATAAACGTATCACAGTAATGACAGGAGCTCAGTTAAGTTACTCAGGACAACAGATTACAGACAACTCTGTTTATTACTTACAGTGAACCCACTGTGATTTGGCCAGTTAAGGAACAGCATGGGAAGGGAAGTTTGGAAACACCTGAGATGCACAGTCTACATTCCTTGAGTTTAAAGAAATGTGCAAAACATAATGTACATCCCCAGTAATGAGCAGCCCCCATGGAAATATTTGTCATGCCAGCCACAAAAATCATGTGATTAAATCTGGCAGAAAATATGTGCAAAGCTTAGAGCTGTGAGGCAACCTGCTGGATGTTGTGTACCTTGAGGTCCTGGCAGGCCCATGACACCTCTGAGTCCTGGTGGCCCTGGTAAGCCTGGGACGCATGGCGAGCCAGGGAAGCCCGGACAGCCTGGTGCTCCTACATCACCTTCTGGGCCTCTAAAACCTTTGGCACCTGGAAATCCTGGGGTGCCAGGTTGTCCTGGAAAAAGAACATTGTTAGTTCCATTACTCACTGTCCCTCAAAATTCCTAATTTTAATTTTGAAATGTACACGTTCAGTTACTATAGTATCTTTCTTATCCTCTAGTTTTTTCGTAGTTTGTGAAAAGTGGTGTTTTTCTGCAATTTAAAATTGGCTGTTGTGGAGGGCTTCTTTCTTTAAGGAACAAATACAAATCCAACCCTCATCCATAGGTCCAGAAAAGAGTTTCTGATGTGTGGGAACAGAATGGGAGTAGCTCACTGGCCTGCACCAGGTGCACAGCACTGGCTCAGTTCTGAAGGTGTTCCCTGCACTGAAGGGTAGATGTATCTGCTTAGGGCCAGGCAAAAGGAACACCTGTAAAAGGAAACAGCAATATCCTCTATGGGGTGGGAAGGACGTGGTGCTGTGGAGACATCTCTGCAGCAAACAGCAAAACGTAAATGTAAAAACAGGGAGTACTGTTCACAGTCACCATTATTGATCTGAGTGAGAGAAGTTTTATCTGAACCAGGAGCACTGTTGCTCAGACTTTGTCCTTTGAACATGTAGAAGTGTTTCATAGAAACGGGCCCATACCTTGAAGTCCAGGAATGCCTGGATTACCCCTTGCTCCTTGTGCACCGGGGGGTCCTGGCAGTCCCCTGCTGCCTGGGATTCCTGGAGGGCCGTATGTGGTGTCCCCTGGAAGACCTTTCTGACCATCTATGCCAGGTGGACCTGGAAGGCCGTTCTTGCCATCAATTGTAGATCCTCTTTCACCTTCATCACCAGGATCGCCAGCTGTGCCTCGAAAGCCTGTTGATATGATTTTTAAATTCAAATAGAGCATAATGCAGGAGGTGTTCAGTGTTTTTTGTTTTGTTCTTTCTCCCCCAAACTGTGGAATATTGTAGTCCAAATTTAGCCAGATTTAAATTGTCACCTTGCGAAGAAAAATAACATCATAAATTAAAGTTCATGTTTCTTATTTATAGCTAAATAAGAAGCGGATTGAAGGAGGTAATTCCTGTGGGAAGAGACAGGGGTTTTCTTAGGGGCAGCATCTGTCTTGAGTACTGTCACTCTTGTCCAGTTCAGTGCCTTTGCTAAAATGATACCAATTGTTCTCAATTTTCTGAGAATATTTCCTGTCTGGACACTGAACTATCCTATTCAATTCTATTCTACCTTACCCTACCCTACCTTTCCCTGCATGTATGCATTGCAACTTGACCAGCAGCTCTCCCGAATTAGGAAAAGCACAATTCACCTTCTGGCCCAGGGATTCCTGCTCCTGGCCGTCCTCGATGGCCTTTTTGCCCATCAAAGCCATTTGGTCCAGGATGCCCAGGGAGTCCTTTTAAACCCTTTTGTCCTGGAAATAAAAAGGAAATACATAAAAACGCTGTCAGAGCACTAAAATGTGTGATCTAAGGATTGTATCTTTATCCCATGCAAATTCATATACTTTGAAAACAAGCTGATTTCAGCTGCTTCTAACTCTTTGGGCAAGAGCCACCACCCAAGTCACAAACAAATGTGTGGTTGCTGTTTTTCTAAATGAACGTGTTCCCTTTTCCACTAATAGCAGACTGCACATCACCAGAGTCAACTAGAAAAAAAATATTTCCTACAACATTTTAATGTTACAGGCCAGCAACAGTATTAACCTAGTGAACGACAGGTGTCAGCTCAAGTTCTCATACTCTCCTGTGCTATGCCCTGCTTCTGGAATGGGGCAGAGGAGCTCAGTACACTCATCCCTGTTCCTTCATGTTTGGATAAATTTTTGCTCCCACCCACAACACTGATGTCAGGGAGCTGTGTAATACCATATTAAGCAGCTTGAAAATCCACTATCTCCATTTCTTCTGAATTTTCTGGGATATTTCAAATGTCCTGTTGCAATCACAAGCAACATTCTACCAGTTCCTGGGTGAGCTCTTTGAATTTAAGTTGAACAAGTTGAATTAATGGTGATAAGTATTGAGATTTTAGGGCTCAATTGCAAGTTGCCACAAGCAATACAGTTTTAGAAATTACAGACTTGCAGCATATCTTTGCCTTGCACATCTCTGTTTCCTGGTATCCAGATGTACATACTCTAGGCTTTATCCAACTCCAGCCGTATTTTACAGACTCTCTCATACATTTTAATTGAGGCAGGACAGAGTTTGAAGCTACCTTGATTTCATGATTTCCATGCAGGCAGCCTGCACACCTTCTGATGGTGCAAACTGCAGCTGTCTGGCCCCTGATTCTATTAGAGAGCACATTCCTCTGTATTTGCAGTTTTACATTTTGAAACGTGTATTTTGTTGAAAAACTAGAATAGTGTAGCTTTTTAGGATAGCCTCTTCTCTTTAATTAGCAACTTAAAACTCCATTTCAGTTAAAATGAAAAACTCTCCTATGTATTAACATACCTTGAACACCTTTAAAACCTGGGGGACCTGGATTTCCAGGATATGGTGACGTAATGAAGACAGTTTCACCTGCAGCAAGAGGGAGAAGAAACTGGCCTATTTGATTTTAGATTAAATGGAGTCTGAACACTTACTGTAATGTTTCTGGGGAACTACCCAACCACACGTGCAAACATGAAGTGACTGTTTATGCACATTGTTATTTCCGTACTACTGAAGCTTTGATGGGGCATCTTAAAATACATTTTTCTTGATACTGTCTACAGAATATAGGTAGTATTTCAAATTGTCTTAATACAGCTGTATTTTTTGAAGACAAAAAATTTTTTTTAATTGTCATGGCAATTTGTTTTACAATACCCTCTATTGCAAGAAAGAAATAGTATTTTCATTTCAATTCTATCTACAGCTATTAGTGTGGGGTTTTTTTTGCTAAGCATTTTTTATAACCAAAAACCAGGCCAAGCTTTAAGTATAAATTGTGTTTTCCTAAAATTAATATAATTTTCACCATAAATGAATAGCACTATATGTATACACATAGATATACATATAGAATAATACATATTAATATAATATATAATACATATTAAACCATAATGGATGCCACCAAACATCCAAACATGTATTTTGTTATTTTATTCTCAATGTAAATATTCAAAATTACCTTTCTGGCCTTTTGGACCAGGTGGCCCAACATTACCCATATCGCCAAAGTCTCCGGGGCTACCTCTGACTCCTGGAGGCCCAGGAAGCCCCAGACCAGGCAATCCCACCTGGCCTTTTACCCCACGAGGTCCAGGGAGCCCAGGGAATCCTTTATCACCCGGAATTGCTACTCCAGAATCACCCTGAAATAAAAATTCTCAGTAAGAAGTACCAACAGCTAATTTCTCTCCTCTCTTAGATTATGAAAAAGCATGTTCAAGAATTATCTGGAGAAACACTACTTCACAATGGAAAGACTACATGGATGACAGTAGTATTTTTAAATATTCAAAGGCAATAGGAACAAAGGGGTTTGGGTATTTTTTTGTTTCCTGGTCCCATAATATTGGCACACAGTATATGCAGAGATTATAATCAGGAATGCCAAAATAAACAGTAATATTTACAAAAAATTAGTTTTTTAATGGATAAAAACTTTCACAACCTTTCATAAGATAATATGTTAACTGAAATGGAAAAAAAAAAAACTGGGGAAGTCAAACATACCTCATCTCCTTTTTCCCCTGGCAATCCTAGTTCCCCATCTCTGCCATCAAGACCTCTTTGGCCTGGAAATCCTGGAACCCCAGTAGGTCCTCTTTCACCTTTTAACCCTTAAAATATTTTTTGGGGAAAAAAAAATAATATTTGCAGAGGAGATTTTGGGAGGTCGAGGTATTTCTGCTCAAGGAAAGGCTGGGTAACCACTGATCCTATCTTCATGATAATTCCCAGTCCTTGAATTCACATTCCTTAACACGGCATTTTAGGCTCAGGAAGGCAGTTTGTAGTTGGATACCTGATGGAACAACTTGGTCTCTCAGTAAAAGACATGTTCACAGGCACCACAGGAACATGGATTTGTCCACGATATACATAAAGTTAAAATATTTTACTACTGAAACCAATCACAGATTTATTCTTGATTTCAGTGAAGTCAGGATATAGCAGTGTTGTATGATGCAGAATATTTGCATCAATATTTCCTAAAGGTTTTTATTTTTTCCCCCCATGGATTTATCTTGCACCAATATTATGAAAAAAACCTTCTGCATAAAGGACAGTAAAACTATTCTAACACAAAGATTCATTCTGCTGTGTCAAGAAATCCTTTCCAAATAAAAGCAAATGTTTTCCCCTGCTCCAACATCTGTAAAAAACCCACAGGCATCCCAAGCAAAGCTAACTTTTTATAAACAATAAGAAGGACAATCTTTTGTTTGAATAACTATTTTAGCCTTTCTGAGCTTTGCCATCAGATTGCTGTAATTTATTGTTCTCTATTTCTTTTGCTTTTGCAAATCATAACCATAACTGTGGAGAGGTTTTGATCTATTTAATTACAAGAATTCCAGTTGTGCAACTGGTGGCCTATTGTTTCTCTTCAATGCCTGGTCAAGAGTAATTTTTAGAAATAGGAGAGGAATCTGAATAGTCATTGAGACTGAGGTTTTCCCAAGAAGGATGTTGGTGGCTTAATTTGAGGTAACAGCTATGACATTGGTATATTAGACTTCAGGAGGTGGCTTCTGTACAACAGTATTTCTTCATGCTTTCACAGGATTTGTATTCTGCTTAGTCTTTGCTGTACAGACCTCTGGAAGACCCCTATTATCAACTGCATAACATGAAAAGTCATTTGTTGGCATTAATAACATGCTGTTTAAACTATTTTATAGCTCAACTATAGAGAAAAAACCACAAAACACTGTGTTGATCTTGTGTTTAGCAAGAAGAGATGGTACCAAGAGAGCAGTTTGGATATATCTGCCCTCTAGGTTTCAGTAACTTACTGAACTAATGGATTTAGTAAAGAGTAAATTAATGTTTTTCTCACACTATTGCCTAGACATCGTATAGGAAACAAAAAGGTTAATGCTAAAATGTGTGTTTACCTTTTATTCTAACTCTTCCTGGATCACCCTTCTCTCCTTTTTCCCCATGCTGTCCAGCAGAACCAGGAGTCCCCTTATCATTGACAGAAAAAAGAGCTGTCAGTTATCTCCAGCAAGGAGTCAAAGTGGGAATTGAAGGGAACATTAGATATCTATCTCTTGCATGGTTTCCCCAGAAAAGACCAATTAAAGTAACCAAAAAGACACACGTGTCTCTTTTGATGATCAAAAAGAGGAGTGTGAATGGCACATGGCCTTTCCAGCCTGACTCTGCCACATGCACAGATACACAACTGAAAGAAATTGGAATGCCGGAAGCGCTGGGCCCAGGGCTGTACAGATGTGGGACTGCACATGTAAGAATGTCGAGACAAATGATTCATTAACTCTTCCTACTGCAGACTTCAACCCTCAATCCACTGAGGAAGGGAATCTCTGGAGGGTGGTGGCTGCTGGGTGAGGCTGTCCTCCCAGAAGGGAACACAGCAGGAAGTAAGTGATGCTTTTTTTCTGAATGAAAACCCACAAAGCCACCAATAGAAAATTTCATCTGCCTCTAGTTAAGTACATGGTATTCTTAGATGAATATATGGCTTGACAGGTTTAGAGAGGAAAAGAAATACTTTCCTATATTTTTATGATGATTTTTGCTTTCAGCTCTCCAAGTAGAGTGCAATTTTCATATCATCATTGGTCAAGGTCTGATCTTGCAACAGTACATGTGGATGAATATATTTAACCGTGTGGAATTTACACAGAAGTAAAAGGCCATTAAGGTACAAAAACTGGAGTATTGTTTAGGCAGGTTCCTCTGTTACTCAAAATCTTTCCCTTAAAAATAGGTGGAGCAAAAAAAGTTTACACTGTGATTGACAATTTTAAATCAGGCAGGAGACTTCTGAAAAATGTGTATCTGAAATTAGAAGTGACAATTTGTTACAATGTCTAGATCTTCAAGGAGGCAGTGATGAGTTGCTGGTGACTGAAAAGCAAAATGAGATATTTGGGAAGAAAAGAGAGCAGAAAAATGGTCCATTAGATCAAAGCACTTCTGTATGGAAGTGAATTATTTCCTTCCAAAGTGATTACTTTGTCCTTGTTTTTTCTCAATTAATAACCTAAGAACAGCAAAGTTCAGGGCAAGGCTTCAAGCCTTACTTCAGAACCACAAGGGCTAAAACATACTCTCAAAAGTAACAAAAAGATCAGAATCTCACATACACCACTCAGGTAATAGGGTTTTAAGACAAAAAAAGAGAGCAAATGTAAATCTTGTAATGAAACTATTGGAATTTCAATGAGAGCCCTTCCACCTCCTTCTCTCAGACTCACAATGGATTTGTTTGCTTTCTTTTCTTTTGAAAGAAAATGTTCTGGAAACTTTTAAGCAATTCCTTATGTGAAAAAAACAGTTCTGCTACTAAAACAAAACCAAATCGCAAAAAAATTTTAAAGAACTCCAAGCAACAACAACAAAAAAGGCACAAACCCCCTCTAAACACGCCCCCAAAACGGCACAAAAATCCAAGCATAATGCAGAAGCTATAAAGTAGGGCATATCTACCTATATTTTCAGAGAAAATCCTCTCACACACAAGAAGGTATATTAAAAACCCCTTCTATTTGGCATCATTTTGGCATGTAGCATCCTGGCTATACAATCCATATGTCAGACCAGAAGAAGTAGATCCAAATCACAGCAACACCAATAAATTTTCTTATAATGTATTCCTGAAGTGGTTAGATTAAGTGGTGTTTTGAATTATTGCTCACTCCGGGGACTAAGATAAACTATATGAAGCCCATTAAAGAGAGTGAGTCTGCTCCCAAAAGTAAAAGCTTGTTTCACTAGACTGTAATAAGCTAAAGTAGATAGAAGTTTCAGACACTTTTCCAGGGCACTTTCTCCACCATTCTGCTTAAATGCCTCCTGAGTTGAGAGGTAACTTGATGTTATTTACTGAAGCTCATGAAAACTACTCACAGGGAGCCCTGGTGATCCCACTGCACCAGATAAGCCTGGGTCGCCCTTTTCTCCATGTCTTCCAGGGTATCCCATTTGTCCTTTCTTTCCTTCAGTACCTGGAGGTCCTTGCACGCCACGGGGACCAGGAGGACCAGCACGACATGAGCAGAGGCCTTGACTTCCTACATGAACATGCCAAAATTACATTGAAACAGTTGCAAAATTAACACACAAGAAATAACGCTGTACTTTTCTTTTCCGTGTGAGTAGTGCACAGACCATTTTAGCTCATGTTATCTCATCTTGAGAGGATTACCAGTCTCCCTTCATGGTGCTGAGTAACTCTGCACTAACAGGGCTCTGCTGACTCAGAGCCCCAATGCCAACAGGCCGTGTAACTCTGCACTTGGATGGGCCTCATCTTCCAAGTTACCATGAACGTCTTGCATTCAGAAGTAACATTTAGATCTGACATACCTGGCAAAGGTTTCATATTCAAATTGTTGTTATCCAGGCCAACTTACCCTTCTCTCCTTTTGCACCTTTTCTTCCTGGAAAGCCCATCTGACCTTTTGCTCCAGGTTCTCCAGGGATCCCTCTTTCAGTACAGATTACACCTTTGAAAAAACAAATTTTACAGCCAGAATGAATCAGGTTGACTGTTTCCACAGCTTAGGTCATGTGTCCTCCTTTCCCTTATCTTGTTATTCTCATGTGAAGAGTTAGAGATCTTATTAAATGCTTTACAAGTTGTTGCTTATAGCTTACAGTGCAATAGACAGTATGAATAGAGTTGGTGTTGACACACTGCTTCTCATTGCCACTGCTATTTTTTTCTGTTTAGAACTTTACTTGTTTCTTTTCTAAAGGATGCAGATTTGGGTTTCCTCCTCAGTATTTTTAACTTCAGGTAGTACTGTCTTAAGAGAATTTTAATGTACATGTTAATTTTGTGGGTTTAAATCACTCAGAAAACTATGAAAATCTTGAAATCTCACTGATCAAAAGCTAATAGGAAAAATACGTTTTCAACATCCCATGTAAAGTTTGAAACATCTGTCAAAATGCACTTTTCACGTCTCTGTTTTTTGTAGGACCAACAAAAGCAATGGATCTATTAATCTTCAGAATTCTATTCTTGTTATATAAATTGCTATGGAACCTACTGGGTAGTCCAGGTAAACCTTGTCTTCCTGGCTGTCCCGGGAGGCCTGGTGGTCCAGGAAGTCCTGGTCTTCCTGGGATTAATTCACCTGTTCCAGGCAAACCAGGGTCCCCTTGAAAACCTTGAGGTCCTGGTGCCCCACTTACTCCTGGCAGGCCAGGCAGACCTGGAAAAAAAGAAAGGTAAACAGCCCATACAGCTTCACAGTAATGAGAGATATCAAGGAGGAAACTCCAGACCACTCAGGACTGTCCTGAAAAACAGCTTCTATATAACAAATGCTTAAATCCAAATCCTTAGGTTTTTCAGAATCCACAGGAAAAGAGGTTCCTGCTTTAGACCTTCAAATGCTTCTTTTCTTCCTTCCCTCCATTATCTCTTTTCCAGACATCCCATTTGCTCTAGCTCCTCATACAGAGCAAAGTCACCCTCAGCACTTCCCTTTGTATCTTTTTGAGATGGAGAGCAGACATTTTAAGCACAGCCCTCCAGACACAGTTATACCATGGGTTTACCATGGTAGTATTCTCCTTTGTTTTCTGTTCCTTTTCTAGTCATCACTTATGTTCTGCTTGGATAATTTTCTTTCTTTTTTTGGCTATTAAGTGCTGAGTTAATACTTTTACTGAACAGTCTTTACTGTTGGTGACTTGCATCTAACAAGAACAAAGAACAGTTTTCTTTCAGCTGCTTTCTTTCTTTCTGGTGCATTGTTCATATTTATCCTCTACTTCTCTTACTTGTTCCATCGTATCCCGGTCTTCCTAGAAGGCCTGAAGGACCAATTGGTCCAACTGACCCCATTTCACCAACAGGACCTGGAAATCCAGGATCTCCTCGTGGACCTACAGAGAATTACAAAAACACGTGAGTTGAACACCTTATGGAATTGACAGCTTAAATCTAAATTAAACTGCTACCAAAATTACAATCTGGAAACTACACAAGAGTAAAATAATTTATGAAACCTTTTAAAATGTGTAACAATTTAATTTTAAGGTGGGAGGATTTGGTTACTTTTCTATGGATTCCAGCCCATTTCACAAGCATATTTTTAACTCTTCATCACTTTGTAGAAGTATCTTTGTGCTATGTATTACAAAATGCTGAGAGAAATGTTTGCCCAAAATAAACACATGTTGCATTTAACATAAATATGGATTTCATGTTATGTGGTTTGGTAGTGCACATAGGGAGGTCATTTCAGGATCACCTCAGTTGAAATTATCCAGATTTTTAAAAGTATATTTTCAAAATTGCTACAAATAATAAAATTTAAAATTGCAATTACATACTGATAAAGAAAACCTGAATCAGATGTAAAGAGCTTAATTAAATTGGAAAAAGAAAATATCGGCAGTAGTTCTGTTCTCTATTGTGCTAAAGGCCTCTTCCTCTGAAGATAGTATCCGCTCACACACCATGCACATGACTGAATGTTACTTGAGATATTAAGCACGGGTTTGTTTGTTTGTTGTATGGGCTGGAAACCACGGAAGTCTGTTGAAAAATTTAATTTATTTTAGGATGAGGCCCCTATCTGACAGGGAGGTTCTGCTGAACTGGGGTTTTGTTGTAACTTACTTCTGGGATCAGAAGAAATTTCTAGTGCTGCACTAGAGATACAATTTATGATGAGTTCTCTGTTGAAATGTTCTCACAAGACAAACTCTCTAAGTATTAGATGCAAAAGCAAATCCTTTCAGGCAGCAGACCTGGCTATTTATTCCCCACTGCTTCCTGCTATGAAATAAGAATTTCCACACATCTTTTCACCACTTAGATGATAAAGATGGGGATAAAGGGAGCTGGGACCTAAAAACCCAGCCTGAGGTTTAGAAAGGAAGGTAAAAGATTGCCAGATATTCTGTTGGGGGTACTAGTCCCAGGATTTTGCCCCTGCTATGCAATAGGAAGCTTGATTGTAGTCTAAAATCTGTGTGTAGTGGCAATACTTAAAATAGCAATCCTATATTCCAATGGGAAGGCAGGTGTTCTTATTTGCTGTCCATTAACCAGCACGGGCTTCTTTTTCATAGCTTTTTTGTAAATATGCTTAGGTCCAATAACAAGAGAGTCCTTCAGATCTAGCTGTGACTGTATGCAGGAAGATCTTGCACACAAACATTTCATCTGACACTTGTATGTTTAATGGAGTTCCAGGAAGATCAGCGAGACAAACAAACACACAAAAACGTGGCCAAACCCACAAACACAGCACGTGGCACTAGGAATGTTTTAGGATTCTGTCCCCTGCACCCCTAGTGACCACTTTCACACACCTTAGCAAAACAGGTCCTGCACTTTATACAGCACAAAGACTAGTCAAAAATAGATTTAACCTTTTATAGGAGGCAGTGGAGTTCCAACAGCTCCAGGAGGACCTGGGGGCCCTTTTTCTCCTGGATCCCCCTGTAAGAGTCCAACAATACTTTTTTTTATACACAAATATATAGTGTACTAGAATGTAACTGAATGTTTCAACAATGGGGAGGTATGTAAGGATTTGACACACACCACCCAGGAAACTGGATTTTGACACTTTACAGCACTTAAAACCAAGCAAAAAGATTTAAAATAATAATTATCTTTCAGAATGCCAGTGGCTGAACAGTAATATACCTATCACACATATCTATTTGACTCTTCAGAATATGTGACTGCTGTATTTATTTTTTGTAATAAAAAATTATTTATTGTAAAGACGACTCAACTACAGTGTATCAGTATCCACTTAATTGAGATATTTTGATTTAACAACCAATCTGTAATTAAAAATTACAGAAATTCTATATCAGAATTAGGAAATTACTTCTATGACAGATAAGCATAAAGAAAAACAGTTTCACAGTCTAACAGCCATTATCAATGGTAAGAGATACTCAAAGCTCTAGTAAGAAGTTTAAAACATCTGCGTTAGGGAAACATAAAAGTGCTTACTAATGGTGAGGAAAATCACTTCTGCTTGGAGGATTTCTAAATTAACTTGGATTTTGATACTTAGAATTGCAAGTGAAGAGGACTTTAGGGAAGTCTTTTATGTGGCAAATTGTATTAGACCCTTTGCTTTGTAGATTAGAAATCAGCCCTCCTTTTCCAGCAAATGGGAACTGCGAAAACAAGAATGTCAATGTGGGAACTGCGTAGTGAGGCTGCATTCCCAGGACTGGACTCCAGGGCCTTTTAGGACACAGACAAGGAGAACCGGGACTGCAAAACTGGATACCCATTCTTACACAAGTGAAAACAAGGCCTCTATGCCTCTTTCTTGGCTTTAAAAAAAAAAAAAAAAAGTGGTTTCTCTACAGTAATTAGACAGTTCTGTCACTGCTGCCCTCTTGGTCTCTGACCTCTTTCCTTTGACTGTATCTTGCAGAATGAAAAAATATCCTTGTGTCATCTTTGGTTCTTTTAAACAGGAACATAAATTTGTCTTCTCTAATGACACAGAAGAGCCTTCTCTGTGGCAGGAAAGAAAATGAAAATCTAGCATTTTTTATCCTCTGATAAATTTAGAAAGGATTTTGAGATTTAAAATTAATTTAATGATGATAAATAATCAATGATTTGTATAATAGATGCATTTGGCCCAAGTGTCATATAATTCTCATGCTGATTTTAAAATGACACAACCAGAACACAAGAAAGAACGGAAGAGTAATGAGCCAAGGTCAAACATTTCTGTTCTTGGTATCTCAAGTGATAAATTCTGGTTATGGTCTCTGAAAATCTGGGTTTGGGCTGTTAGGGCTAATGACCCTCTCTGGATGGCAGCTGCCTATTTGCTGTGTTTTCATCATATGTACACTTGAACATAATGGCACGTATCTGTTTGGATTATTTTGTTGACTGATACTGTTTTCCCACAAAAACTTCAGGAGACTCAACTTGCCAACAGTTTATTAAAAAAAAATAGCATTGCCAGCATCCAGGCTGAGGGATCAAAAGGTATGGCAACAATTCCTTGAAGTCCATTCTTTGCTTTTAGCAACAGTTAGCATTTTTAAAAGATGAAATCTACTTTCAATGCAACTGGATTTTTTTCTGAGCCCCTACACCTTAAATCTGAATGCATCTTAGATTTTCTATGAACATGTTTGTTTCAGAAAAATCTACACAAGGACAGGCTATTCCCAGGAGAAGTTTTAACCATATTCTTGTTCCTTCAGTGCATGAGATTTTTAGTGGATCATAAGCAACAGCTGGTGAGGCCAGCTGAAGAGTTGATGCAGTCTGGATAGGTCTACACCTTTCAGGAATAATCAGATTTCTCCAATTGTTTCCCAAGCAAAACTACAGCATCTGTGCAATCACATAGATTTTGCATATCTGTATTAGTTAACCTTTTTTTATTAAGTTGTGTCTATATTTGATTTGATTTCTTTTGCTCTGGGCATTAGCAATTTTAATTTCATCTTTCTGATTCATTACTGCAGGACTTCAAACTTTTCCTTAGCACAATCTACCAACATATAATTTTTTTTTGTTGTTTGCTGTTTGTAGTGTTAACTGATGGCTACTCAGGCTGTGGGCTAATCAATGGATTCTGAGGAATGCACTATCCTGTCTGTAATATGACTTGTCTCAAGTTTGTTACTGAGGCCCTGAACTAAAACAATATGTACATCACGGCGAGAACTTTTGAACAACAAAACACTTAAGATTTGATTCTAGGTTTTGGGAGTGTTAGACTGCAATGAATTTTCTGTTTAAATCTGACACGCAATGTTTCAGTTTAATTAGTATCTAAATGATATCACTGTGTTGTGAAGCTGATAATAGCCAAAGGAGAGGAAAAGTAACATCTGTGGGTGACTTTTTTCCCCCCAGGTATGACCACATAATTGAAATCTTGGCTGAAGAAGCTGGTCTAGCATTCTCCTGGCAGGCCTAACTTTGAAAGTAAGTCTCTGACTAAGGCAGATGTTTTTATTGTGCTTTTACTTATTTACTTCATGTGTTTGCCATTTCTCATTTGTAAACATGCTTCTTGAAAACCTGTTTGTTGCTTTATATTTGTGTGCTTTCAATTGTGTCTTTAGCTGTATACTACTTATGACAAGTTTGCACCAGCCACAGGTTATGTAGGGTGTGTTCCAATCTTAACCTTTCCTTTCATAAAAGAGGTGATTTCTGTGCAAATCTCTTGAAGAAAATTTACTGGCTTATATGCAGCTTTCAAAAAAATTATTTCAGAAGGAAATAAACTCTCCTTGACTTTTGTATTCCAGAATATTTAAGCCAAGCTCATTAGTGTCTCAATTTCTGCAATCCTGTTTTTGTCCTCGGTACTGTGGCAATAACTTTGATGAGCTTTTTCAACCTTGATGTCTCTACTGATGATTCTGTCACCCACCTTCTGCATTGCAGCATTTCACTTCTCCTCTTGCTCATACACTGCTGACCACTTGGACCCTATCCCAGGACTCCTTAGGCCTTCCCCCCTGGCTAGACTCACTCACTGCTGCTTTGCTCCCTCTAAGGTAGCATCCAGAACTGCTTTTCTTCTGAGTGTGCTTTAGCACTGTAGATTCCACAGGAAATATACTAGTTCACTTCAAGTCTTTGTTGTTACTCAGAATTACAGTACGATCCAGTAGTCAGAATTTCACTAGTTCTGCAGCCTGCAGAAGAAAATTCCATAAACTTATGTCCTGAAATGTCACTAGACTGACACCTGGGTTTTTTGAAATTGTTTTAAGTATCTCTTCCACACTTTAAGTATTTTTCTCTTTTACTGCTTGGCCCTGGGATGTGACACCTACACTTCTAATCCCTAATGGAAAGCAGCACGTATTTTAAAATAAAAGACAGTTAGCGTATTTAAGTGAGTCAAAGTAGGAAACGTTACAACATAGCTGGTGTGAAGAAGTCCAACTTCCTTACCATTCTGGTAGACATCTTGGAACAATTACTTATGTGACCAGGTTGAACACATGCCAAGAGATTTTGGTAAATCATGCAAACAAGCCCATCTGAATGGAATTTTGCCACCTTATTGGGGGCCAGTTTTCATCCTTGTTTACAGGATCATACTATTAACTAAACAGCAGCTTCCTTTACCTCCCATAACTGGCTGGAGAATGCAGCTGCGCCATGAATACCTTGCAGAGTACCACAATTCATGGATTAGGTAGCTATCCTGCTATAGTTACAGTAACTACTGGCCACTGGGATTAACAATTTCTGTGGTACATAGAATAGAATCCTCACTCTCACATGCACACCTAGGAATGTTCACTTACATTTTTATTTACTACCACAGTGATGAGTAAACTACAACTATCATGAAAACAGTAAATCTTTAAAGAAATTATGACTGTTAAAGGGAAATGGCCTGATAAGTGGGTACATTTGGGAGGAAATACTGCCACAGAGGGGAGTGGTGTGTGAATGTGTGGCCATTTTCTTACCTGTATGCCTGGATAGCCAGGTTGTCCAGGAAAACCAGCAAATCCTGTTTCACCCTGGAAAAAATCACATAAATACAATTTGAATATTCTGTTAACACATAATTAATTGAGCAAAACCCAGTAAGGCAGTCATACAGTACTGTCACGTTATTATTGTGTCCACAGTTTGTTTCAGGGAATTCACTTTTTTGTACCATAGGTGGTGTTTCATAGACTCTCCTGTGTTAGAAAACTCACAGCATGTATTGCCAGGTTATTCAGACAGTGGTCAGCAGATTCAGCAAAGCTGGGACACCGAATTAGCTGGAATACATACCAGCAAACTCTGACAGACTGTCTGCTTAATACAGCTGAAATTGGTTTGCTGCCTGCTGAATGACGCTTAAACTATTGCATGGAAAGCAGCTGCGTATCAGCTCTCTTTTTTTATGATTTTCTAATATATTCATCCAGCCAGTACGCAAACTTTTTAGGCAAACAGGAGTGAAAAACAAAGTGAAAAGTATTTTTGCAGATAAAACAGTCACCTGGACTTCATCTAGAGGCAAATATTTATATATTAATGTGATTTATGAACAGCATGATTAATACCTTAACTAGATTTGGGCAAGATATAGATCTGTATATATACATCTATTGTTCTTTATTCCAGTAAGATGCTGTAGGTTCATAAGTAAAATTTAGCAGATTTAGCATCACTGGAATTTCTCAAGCCAGAAACATGAACAAAACGTGCATGCAGCACAAAATTACACAAACAATGTCACCATAAAAAACAAAGTTAACATGCTGCATCACTTTTCTATTATGCTGTATGTGTGTCCCACTGACTTTTCCT
Organism: Melanocharis versteri; assembly: GCA_013397845.1. Taxonomy (NCBI): domain Eukaryota; kingdom Metazoa; phylum Chordata; class Aves; order Passeriformes; family Melanocharitidae; genus Melanocharis; species Melanocharis versteri. Next base: position 542,672 of record VZTG01008820.1, on the reverse strand, counting down.
CCTCCTTGCAACTTCAGATTCCATTAGCAAATTTCAGCCAAATTTCAAAGAGCGGCAGAAATTCAAAGACACAGAGTTCATACAGATTCTGTGGCAACAGGTAGCAGAAGAAAAAGGAAGGAATGCAATCTGAGCTGTGAAGTATGCGGAAATTCCAAAATCTGCACAAATCTACAGAAAACAAAATCTCACTGATCCCACTGTTCAGGAAGCTGCTTATACTTTATGCCTTCATACCTTCATTCCAGGAAAACCTGCAGGTCCATAAGAACCAGGATGACCCTAATAAAAGCAAGTAGACCGTAAGCTAAAACAGTAAAAGCTTATTCAAAACCTATTCAGAACTGCTGACAGTTAATGTTACATAGATAAATATTACTTGGGATATCTTCCAAAAACTTTGCAAAGCATTGCAAATAGTTTCAATGAGAAATGGACATGAATCAGAACTATAGACCATTGCAAGCCAGTCAGGTTTTCACTTAATTTTGTTACCATATTGCATCAAGCCCAGTAGTGGAATGCTGCTCCACTTCAGCACTGTTAGGCTAATCAGGCACAAAGTTGCTGTAAAAAACTGCCATCAACATGTATGGAGAGCATTAAAATTACTGTGTTAGTACTGTGCTATTCCACAGCAGCTTTGTGCAGCTCTAAATATTTAGAGCATAACCCCACAGATTTACTTTCTATCCAAGGAAAGTCTGTCTGAGCTTATGTTCAAGTCTGAGACAGGGTAAGTCCCAGGGCAAGTCTCCTAAATATTCTATACAGGAAGCATGACAGATTACTTAAAAAAAAAATCCTTAGAGTCTTTCTTGAAATTGCAAACTTAAACTGCCTAATTATAGTGAATTTGTGATATAATTTATGGTGCAACTTTCTTACCTGCAATCCAGGGAATCCAGGAAGGCCTTTTTCACCCTTTTCTCCTCTCCCAAGTATGCCCTAGAGCAGTCAAAATAGTTTTTTTAACCAAGATGCTCCATGAAGAGAGAGTGCCAAAAATTTTAATTTTTGTGCATGTTTACTAAATGATGTATACATTAGATCAATGGATCTTGTTTCACCTGCAAGGCTCAGTCGCTGGGGCTGACTTCACACAGCATCACCAGCAGTGCCTAAGTAGCTCTAGTTATCTGAGGAACCTGCTCTGGTCTCTTCTCTAAGCTTCACATTCTTTCAGCCATCGAATTTGTTTTTTGTTTTGGGTTTGTTTTTTTTTTTTTAGCTCTGAGCATCATTTGAGCTGCTTCAGTTGATTTCTCTGTTCCTGCTTATGACTAACAAGTGCATGTATTATCATCTACATAGACAACTAGTACTGGAGCATGCATATAAAGACCATCTTTTTCAATGTAAATCTGATAGGAAAAGATTAGCTTTGTTCTCTTTTCCAGTGCCAAGTAACAGTGGTCTTTTTATGATGAAAAATGAACTTCTGAAAAAGTGCTAGACTTACGACCCAGAAATGCGATGTTCGTGCTTCTCGTTTCTTCTCTTCTGCTACAAAGCTAAGTAAGTTTTAAACATAAACTAGAGTAATTATTTTGTCTCCAACTATCCTCTGTTTTTCTGTGATCTGGTAGCTTCCTACCTATGGATTTTCCCCCTCTGGCACATCAATGTTTAAATCGGTCATCTTGACAGAAAGAAAAGAAAATGTAGAATAGACAGTAAAGAGCAACTCTCTCCAAACCAGTGGCTCTGCCATCTCTACCCTTGGGGATATCCATAATGTGAAGGTAAAGTCTTTCTCTAACCTACTGTGGTAAATACACATCATGCCCCATTAAGAACACATTCAGATCATCTGTTTCTCTTCTTGAGGAAAAATAATCTGTACTTGTATTTTCTTCACTGTTCCAATCCATTATGTCACCAGCCTAACTGGAAACAATGCCAACCTTTTGCTACAAGGCAACACTCAATATGTATGTATAAAACAGACTCAGAAAGATTTTCCAAAGGGTTTTGAAATATTTTTGCTTTGACACCGATTTAGGTGGTGATTAAATTTCACAGCAAAAAATGCTGTGCTTTAGAAGTTTAACATAATAACCACAGAAGGACTTTGCCAGCACCATGAAAAGAAAAAGACTTACTTTGGGTCCACGTGGCCCTCTGTATCCTGTTACCCCAGGTAATCCTTTTTGGCCCTACATATAAAAGGAAAGTTTTTGTGTATATTAATATGCAGGATATGCCTATGTGCTGGTTAACTTTTTTTAAGTCCTGCTCTGAATTAGAGGTGTTAAACAGTATTTTTTTAAGCACTGGGTGTGTTTCTTTAGGTGTCCTAGACACAAGAAAAGCAAGAAAAGCATTTACGTACTTATTTTTATTTCTGTTAACGCTGTCAAACCAGCATAATGACTGTGGAGGGAGAGAGATGTATCTTTTCACTCTCAAGGACCTGCAAGTCAGGGCTTTGTTCCTTCAAACATGCATGACAGTAGTTCTTTTTTTAATATGCTGCTCTTCTTGGTTTGATGCAAGTATTCACAAGCATAAATCTACACTTTTGAGCACAGCCCCAGTCTGAATGAGGTGCATGGCTGCTTACATGGCCATGATTGTGACATGTGCTGTACAGCAGCAAATATCCCACTTGCCAGTAACATGGGGAGTTTATGGAGGTTCTTTTGGTCCTTTCCCTCTCTTCGTACACCTGTATAGCAGTGGTTTGCAAGATCAAAGCCAGGGTCCAACAACAGGTGAAATCTACTGGTTCCCCAAGGCGAGGCTGCAGGAGCTGGCAATGCCAACTTCACCTTTTCATTGGTGTATTTGAGGAAATCAGACTTGAGGACACAGAGGCTCCAATATAGGGCTCTGTAACACAGTTTTTGTTTAAAAATAACAAGGGTTACAAACATTCTAATGTTCTAAGCCACTCAGCTGTGGCTATGGTAGGTGTGATGTTGAAGAAGTACAGGTTGTCCAGGAAAGTTGTGGATACCCCATTCTTGGAAGTGTTCAAGGCCAGGTTGGATGAGGAGCAACCTGGTCTAGGGAAAGGTGTCCCTGCCCATGGCAGAGGGATTGGGACTAGCTGATCTGTAAGGACTCTTCCAACACAAACCATTCTATGATTCTGTGATTAAAAAGCTTGCAATGAAAATTGCCAACAAAATCACACTGAATTTTTATATTAAAAAGAGCACCCTAGAAGGGTTAGGGTTAGTTCAAAACTGTAGATTGGCGTACAGTTGCCAGTGATGTGCAAAATTTAAACTATTAGTGAAGAGCTACAAAAGAGATTCAATAGCACAGTAATCAAGCTTGCCAAGATGCCTGAAATATGATTTGCTAATGACAAAATATGAAGAAAACCAAAGCAGGGGCAATATCTCCTTTCTTCATTAAGACAGTCTTCCCTCTAGAACATGAGCTAAAGTACACGTGCGGTGTCCTCTCCTGAAAGTTTGTAGGAAGGGTGCTGAACACAGGATTCTGCTGCAGCTGGTTTCTTATAGAAAGATAGATTTGTCTTACGCCACCCCTGCAAAAATTACATCACAGGATTGTACTTGCCAAGTTGAGCACTGTTAAATACGATGACAAATTAACACCTTTTGTCCTTTGAACAGCTGAGCTCCAGGAGGTCCAACTAACAGTGGTGACCCAGGCAGCCCAGGCAGTCCGATGTCGCCCTGTGGAAGCCAAAGCAACAGCAGAGATGTTCCATGCAGCATTTCAGTGACACTCAGCTTGTTTTCCTGTTGTACAACAGCACGGCATATTTCTGTACTCACTGAAAATGTACTAATTACCTGCAGATCAAGGTTTGTACTGAGATCTGTAAGCCTCTTTACCATCTGCCCAGATGAGTAAGGTTGGCAATCTAATCTCTTATTTTCCTGAGTCATTAAAAATAATGTTATGGCTAAGGAAATAAATGAGAACTCCTGGCTCCTGCTCCAAATCTGCTGTGGAGATAGTAGTTACAGGACTGTCAAATGTCCTGTGTGTACACACAGTCTCTCATATTCTAGACCAAAGCCTTTGAGCACATCTTTGTGAATGTGAAATGAAATTATTGATTTGCTATGGAAAGTTGTGTGTTAGACACTCGCACAAATTCTAAGAACTTATTGGACAAATTCATAGAAGAAATATCAAATATTCCACATTGGTTCTACATATCCTGAGTATGCTAATATAGGTGGAGACTGGTAGAGGAACTGTTATTATGTGCTTGTCCTTTTCTTACACCCTTTCCTCAACATCTGTTCTGGACTTAGCAAGAAATGAGATTCAGGGACTGATCTGGTCCAGCCTCTGCCACTAAGTAATCACAAATACTGCTGTTATTACCTAGGCAGTGTCTGTTCAGAACGTATGTAAATGCTAACTAACATTGATTGTTGCTTTTCAGAATCTTCAGAATATGCTTGATTGCGGATTGAGCTTGATGCAGCTCACTGAAGGAATCAGTTCTGCTCAGAATTAATTTATTCAATCACTTGTATTACTTCTGTACATGATTAGCAGGAGACAAAGCCACAGATGAATGGGTTCCAGGGAACCCAGCAAGACTATTATTCTTCTAACTCCACAGTAAAAATATATTCAATATTATTTGTTTTCTTACCGGCTCCCCCTTTTGTCCATCCACTCCAATCCCTGGATTGCCCTAATTGATAAAGAATGTACACAGTTTCAGCTTAATCAGAAAATACTAACATTAGAGTTTAATCAAGTAACTCCTTTGAAAAACTTGAGAACAAATAAATATAAGGAACATTTCAAATAGATGTATAAATTATTGTTTCACTAACAACTTCAGAAGTCATTACCTACCTGTTCACCTGGCAAACCAGGGTAACCTGGAATACCCTTTAAAAGAGAATGAAGACAAGTTAATATGTCTGATTTAGAGACAGCTTGCTTTGAAAATTATGTCCTCTTGCCAATAGGACTAAGCAGCAGAATTTTCTCTTAGGATGTACCTATTCCAAAGTGCAATTTACTTCACTTGGTCACTGCTTTCAGGAGGGCTGAACTCTGTTTTCCCCCTTTCCTGTCTCCCACAGGTGGTGTTGGGAGAAGGGATTAAGGAGAGAGCACTAGGAGCATTTCTCTGTGACCACAGACTGCCAGGATGAAACAAGTTAACGCAGACAGATGGGAAAGAACAACATATTCCTCAACTTCCAAACTCATAAGGTAAAGCAAAAATCTATCTTATCACCTGCCTCAAAAGTTACTTTTAGGCTTTGATTCACATTAAGGCAAGTTCTAAAATGGGTAGACAAGAATGAATGCATATCCTAAGGCAAGGCTGTGTAACTGTGGTGATCTTACAGGCAAGCCTGGATGGCCTGGGTATCCTGATGGGCCTGTTGTACCTCTTGACCCTCTAGGTCCCTGGAAAAGATGGCAAAAGGTCTTTTTGTGAACATAGAAAGAACTTGCCCTTTTCTACACAAACCCGGCCCCTCCAAAACACCTTGGGATTCCACCCACGGCCAGAAGCTCACACCATGCCTGAAATCCCCCTGTGACTAGAGCAGTCCAGCACCAGTTTCTGGGTAATACTGGACAAGGCACAGTTCCATGTTATTAATGCACTGAGAGTTTACTTTGTCAGCAGTCGTGCTACAGTGCGGGGACCTGATACACTTCATCAGTGAACACCATTTTGAAGGGCATAACAAGAGGAACCATAAAAAATGTGATTCAGCAACAAAATTAAGCTCTCTCTTCTTGCATGTTCTTATGGCTGGAATATGGTAGAGTGCTACTTATCCTTGGGAGATCCATCAGATACTGTAGAAGAAGGTGTGACATCTTTAATTTCACAGAGAAAATATGCTGTGAGTACCAGGGCGTCAGCTGCTGCACACACAGCTAATGCAGGTGGGGATGGTCTGTTTCTACTCCTTTTCAGCCAGCATGAACTGGCCATGGGAACAGACTATACAGACCTGATGTTTCTCAGATTTAATTCCAGAATCTTGCTATTTAAGGCAGGCAGAGAAAAACCCCAATATTTCTTACCATACTAAAGGGAAAAAATGGAAAGATCTTCAAGACAAAAAGCAGGTACAGAACCCACTGACTGTACTTACGGGCATGCCAGGGGGTCCAGGATCACCCCTCTCTCCCTGTAATGACAATCATTTAGCAAACGAACCAGCTCAAGCTTTCTTGTGGGTATTTTCTAACTTTACAGATATTAAGATCACAAACTATCTGTTATAGTTGTATATGTGTTTTTAATTTCTTTTTTTAATTGCATCAAGTTTCATTAACTAGTGAGGAGTAATGGAACAATTACATTTACCATACATGTTTTCCTACAATAGATGATTTTTTTCACAATCAGATACTTACTGGAGGTCCTTTTCCAAAATGTGAAATATACACTGAATTTCCTTTTTCTCCTTTCTGCCCTGGAATTCCCTTTAAAGAAAAAGAGTCTTTTAAAAAATTATCCTCTTACTGATATCCTGCCTTTCCATGGAGACCATATGATAACTTCTCAGGCTGTGACTTTCTGGTGCCCCTATATCCCAAGGTAATCCACTAGGATCGTGAATGATCATTTTATCTAACAAAACCTTCTGTATAGTCGAGCAAACCAGCTTCCCACAGCTTCTGGACTCCTGCTTTGCTAAGGTGCTCCTTAGCACTTGGGTCCTTCAATATTCTACAATCTTCACAAATCTTGCCTTTAGTATCAATATGCCTTCTTTTTCTTTCAGGGAAGCAGTGGCTTTAAGAACTGGCACTCTGCCTCCTACCAAACTTCATTTTGTGATTCAGAAGAATTTAGAGTGATACTGCACACAGATAAAAAAATTGAAATATGGACTGTATTAGATGCATAGTATTCAGTATTTCCATCTATTAGGAAACCTGTTTCAGTCTATAAAAAAAAAATCTGATACCTAAGAGCCCTGAATTTTAAAAATTAAGTTCCCATTCTACTTGCTGTGGGGTCCGTTATAAAACTCTGCTAATTGTAGCACCCTCAAAAACTCCATCTGACTTAGCAGGAACAGATGATTTATTTTGCAAAATTTAATTGTAATGCTCAATTTACTGTTAAGAGCATGGTATGTACATATCTGAAGAACAGATAAATAAAGACATTTCTGAAGTTTTTACACTTGAAATCCAAATACAGTGGATATAATTTCACTAAGCTGACTACTGTTTTCAATAAAATGGGACACTGTCAACCACTTTAAAACTGTACTGGTACAGTGTTCATGATACCATAAACTGGCGGTCCAAATCCTGCAGTCAGAATGAAACAGGGAAGGTATTTCTCCCTGGAATGGTACAATAAAAGGAAGAATTACAGCTGTCTGCAGCTGGATATAGCTACAGTAGATTGGACACAGATTACAGGTAAACAACAGCTGCTAGGGAACACATTAACAAATTAAAAGTTGTATTCATCTTCAGTTATTTTACATGTGGTCACTTATATAACAAAACATCTTTGTTAGACTCAGTTTGTTATCTTCTATATGACTTAGGTAAGGCCTTACAAATAGAAATTACTTTATTTTTCAACAAGTCAATGAAGTAAAGCCGATGAATATGTACATGGTGTTAAATAAAACTATACAGGACAATGTTATAAATAAGATAAAAATGTTGGCTGTAATGTACAGTCACGTTAGTACCTGGTGCAACAAATTGATTTAAAACTAGGCAATCTGCATAGAGAGGCTGGAAGAGCATTCTTGCACACAAGCAAATATGGTTACTGTGTGTTGTTTTTCTGGGTAGCTAAATTAATTTGCACTGGAATTTTGGTATGCATATCCAAGGCTACATGCCTATTGTGTCTCCCTGGTTTTGTAGGTTGCAAATACTTCTGCCTGCCAAAGAGCATGCTCCTGAACTTGGTAGGATTTATGCTGTAATTTGTCCCGTGTCTCATTTTCCTTTATGTCATTTGTCTAATTACAAAAAGTAAAACTCTATTTGAAGGTCATAGTAGAGTAAGAAAATACAGGTGAAATTAGAGTTTCAGCAGAAGTAACAAGTTACTTTCAGAGGTATAACAAATGCGGTTATTAGTAAGTTTTTTATCATGTTGTGTATTTCATAGCACTTATTAGAAATCCAACACTGAAACTGTATTTTATTCTAATTGCTGTTATCTTTGATAACATTATTACACTCCGGCACCCTCTCCACATTTTTCTAGTGGCTGAATGCAGCATTGTATTTAGCTCTCACTAAAAACATTTCATTTTTCATGTAAAGTGTAGTTGTTTTTATTGTTTTACTTAGAAAATTTCAGGGAAGCTGTTAGGCCAACTCATCAGCTCTTATTCATTCAGAACTGACACTTGTTTCCACAAGAAGTCAAAGACTGGTGACTAGATCTGTTCAGCAAAATTTCTTCGGAGCTACAGTAATTTATATCCCTTACTGACATGAATCTTTTTATCTTCGGTAGTCAAGTACTGCTAACACAGCTACTTAAACAATTTTAAAGTGCCTTCCATTTTAACAGCAAAAGTAAACAAATATTAAAGTGCTAATTTCAAACATTTTAACTGTGGAACAATCTCTGCATATACAGATAGATACCCAGGCAAGAGTAGAAGTGCACAGAGCACATATGTGTAAAAAAGTGGTACCAAATCTTAGAGTGTGACAGGACTTAGGCTTGTTGAACCTTCCACTTATTTGTAAGTCATCTCATGTACGTCCCTGCTACTAATGCTTTTAAGAAATTTCAGGTACTGATGAATGGTATGGTGGTTCCAAGCTGCTCCTTCTCAGCTGGCGTGGTTACATTCTGGGTAAACAAGTCAAAATTTAACTATCAAGACAGCCATATGTACTTCAAGGATATAGGAACTTATTTCCCATTCAAGCTTAATCTGTCATGGCAGTGTCTTTCACTCTGATTAACTTGAGTAAGAATGCCTGGGAATTCCCTGTGCAGCACTGTAAAGCTGATGCCACAGTCTAAGAGTAATTTTAAGAGCTGTTAGCTTGGAGGGGAAATGCACATGCACAGTGGGAATGCCTTTCACGTACATAAGGACCTCTTGGTCCTATATAACCGTGTTCGCCTGGAAATCCTGGGTCTCCCCTGGAGCCATTGCAGCCGTCCAAACCATGCTTGCCTCTGGGTCCTTCCCTTCCTGGGAGGCCCTGAAAGACAGTTTCATATTTATTAGAAACACACCATGATTAATGGGAAATTACTTTTTAAATTAACAGAACCGGTCAGAAACAAATATATCTCAGATGTGAACGAGATGACTGCCCACAGTGGTGCTGGTTTCATACTCTGTTGCATTAGAAATGTCTTCTGAATATAAATTTTTTCTGGTGCACAACAAATGAGTTAAATCTTCTGGGTTTTTTTGGTTTTTTGATGCATAGCAAATATAACAGTGGCAACACTGCTTAACAGGACCAGACTGTGTTCTCACTTGAGTGAAAAAGTAATGCTCTGTCTTCTCAGAGAATACAGACGCTAGCTCTCTAGCTATAGTCTTTCTTGTGGCTGTAAAGCTGAAAAAACCCAGAAAAGCCATCTCAAGCAGCCTCACATTTTTTAATTGTTAGGATAAAGAAAAACAGGACACAGCTTGACTCAGGCAAACAGTAATCACAGAGATTGTGATTTTTCTGACCTAGCAACAACTAACCAGTGTCAGGATAAGGATTAGTTCTACTAAAACTTAGGAACTGGGCAATGAAACAATGAGATTTTTCTTGGAATGATCTTCCTGTTGGAGAAAAAAACCCCCTATTTTTCACAGAATTAAAGATTTTTGTAAGGAAAAAATATTAATTTTGACCCAAAATTATTTTCTGGGGGGGAATCTGAAAACTCATCAAGAAAGTATCCTCCTGGTCATTTGCCTGAAATGCTTTTATCAATTCTACCTTCCTCCTGTCTGTAAATTCTTCAGTCTAATTTGTGGACACCATTTTAAAATTAACATTTTTTGCAAAAGGAATATACATTTCTTGGGAACACGTCTTTTTTTTTGTGCCAAATTTTGGGCTTGTGACCTCTACATTATCCAGCCATTTTGGCGACAGTCCCATTGCCAAATGTGGACAGCTGACAAGCAGATGCTACAACACCCACTCAGGTTTTGGTTCTTTGGTTTCACTTTCAAAATTCAACATTTTAACTTTGTTTGATCCATATGAAACTGGTAACATCACAAGAATTCAGTTCTAGTAGAGTATTTTGAAAAATGCAGTATCTAAGATATTATTTCACCAATTTTCACGCTGAAGAAGACATTCATAAAAATACGTAATCACATGGTTATAAAGATATATTTAGGACCCACTTTGCTTATTCAGTCCCTATTCAGGTTAAAATTACTGGACTCAGTGACTGGGTTTCCTCCTGCAAAAGGACTACAAGCAAAAATCAGAATGTTTGAACATAAAACGAAGCATCATTTGAGATATTTTCAGACGTTAAGAATGTACCAAGGAGACTACAGTCTGCTATAGAGCCTGAGAAAAGAAATACACTGCTTTTAAGCCTAGCTCTGACACGTGTTCCATGGCCATGGGTAGTCTGCCTTCACTGCCCCACTCCTGCACGAAAATTCTGTACTTACCTCATTGGGATTTGGTGGCGTTTGTTATCAACAGTAAACACAGCTGAAGTTAACCTAGTTATTTTACATTTTTGCAAAACATATAACTCTGTGAGAGAAATGATATCAATAAGCATAAAGCCAAACAATTTAGTGAGTGTATCATTCTGTTAGAGGACAAGCTATGAATTTTTAGGAACTGTAATTTTTATAAATAAATATTAGTTTAATACATACAGGAACACCATCTAATCCAGGAAATCCTGGGACTCCAGTTGGCCCCTAAAAACAGGTGATACGAAAAAACAAAGTTGATGAGGTCATTAACTCTTAAAAATAATGAAAAACAAGAATATGTGGTACTATTTAGCAAGAAACAAAAAACCAGTCTTGTTTGAAATATGAATCAAAAGCCATAATTTTCAGAAATCAAGTATCTGAAAAAAAGTTCTATGAGTTTAGCAGAAGAGTAGTGCCAATAGTTACCTATGTAACAGGTGGTACAGTAGAGGACAAATGTCTAATACTCAACAGTTTTTCATTTTTCAAAGATTATAAAATGACAGAGAAGGGGAAGTTGCCTATAACTTATAAAATATTTCTGTACATAATTTCACAATCCTGCTCCTGTTTTGATAATACCAGCAGTACAATTTCTGTTTACAGCATTTACATTTCAGGTGTGCTAGATACATTAATGATTTCACTCATCCTCTGAGGTCAGTGGAATTAGATGATTAAAACTAAAATGCAGCATCAAGAGCCAGGGATTATACAGATATGAAAGATATTAATCTGAACTGCAATTTATTTAAATTACTGTAAGTGGTAATACAATTCTGTTTAGTGCAGCGCTTTTAAAAGCACCATACTGCTCCCTCCAGCTCCACATTTCTTCTACACCTCCTTTGAGGTTAAGGAGGATGACATGGTATGTGACAATCAGAGTCTGTCTGTTCATCTTATTTTATGTCTTCTGACAATTCTAATTTTGCAATCCACAGAAAAAAAATCTTCTGAAATATTTTTTTTCAAGAATTAATTTTCTGTAATTAACTTCTGTGAGAATTTTGTGTGAGCAAGAGTTTGGCAAATGCTTTTTTGGTCATTCAGGTTCTGTTTCACTTATCAACATTTAACATTACATACTGTAAACACCTAAAAGAGCTGTCTGAGGTGTTTCCTACCTTATCACCTTTTTCTCCAGCCGGCCCAGGCTGCCCATTCTCACCTCTCTGTCCTTTCTCCCCTGGCAGACCAGCTGGTCCCATAGATCCCAAGGACCCAATCGGACCTTGAGCTCCCAGCTCACCAGGCTGACCCTGAAAAGAGTCCAAAGAAGTGAATGACTACTGCTATAAATCCCACAGCAATTCAGAGATGTCTCTGTGGATAAAACAAGGCTTAGAATGTATAAATATTCATAATTCAAAATAGCTGCTGGACAGCTTGCAGAACTGTCCCATGCGTTAGGTGCTGTAGGTACACCACCTTCAACTTTAACAACTTGCTCAAGGTGATCATATCTTTTCACCTTCATCAGGTCTCCACGACCCCCTCTCTGAGGTGCCTGGGATAACTTGCAAGCCTTCCTGGCTCCATCAATGTAAGAATCACCTTTTGCAAGCCTAGGACTCCAATAAGCATTGTGTTTTCCCACCAGAAAAATGAGGACTCATTTTAGACAAAGAGACTTTGTACACAATGAGAACAAATCAAGAGAGTTCCCTTCTTCAAGTCGTGATATGCCAATGACCTCAAGTTTTTCTAGCTCAAATTTTCCATAATCACTCTCATATCTTAGTGCCTCATTTAAAACTTGTGAAGTTTCCTGGAGAAAAAAATAATAGTTATTAGCCAACATATTTACAGAAGTATCAATTTTAATAGATTGTGTTAAAATGGGTTGGGAGGTTGAAAAATATAATTTACCTATAAATGGCTCTAAATTGAGTATTTGTACCTTCATTACCATACAATCTCCACAGATTTCTATTAACTTTTCCAAGACAATATATATTCTCCTGAAGCAAAATTACTTCCCATGCCAACTGGATTTTTCAGTCTATAGCACTGCTGTGGAGCTGTGTCAGATGTGTTGCAGTTTTTGTTCTGTGCTGCTAAACAACTACGCAATCACAGATTCGAAGTGCTGAATAATGCAAGCTTTCTAATCAGGCTTCACATGCAAGCTGTCTACACTTCTACCCTACAAAAATCTATGTATTTATAGGACTATTTCTCTTACTCATCTTTTTCATTTTATATTATTTTTCTTGTTTACCTATAACTTGTTCTGTTTCCAAACTGAAGAGTGTTTTGCTTTCTTTCCAGACTTCATCAATTAATTATTATAAGTTACTATAACCCTAATTAATTTTATAGTTACATATTATGTATCATCATTACATAGTTAATAATTTATTATAGTATAGAATTTATTATTATAATTAATTATTATAACTAATTATAATACCGTATTTTAAAAGAGAGCAAAATGGAGCCCCGTGCATTCCTGAGAAAACCATATGGCTTTAGGACCACTTGAGGGCAGTAAAAGATATTTCAGTACTCACAGAAAAAATAGACTATATCTTTACTTTTATGAATGGATTGAAGGAAGAAAAAAAAGATGGAAATGAAAGATGATTGTAAGATATGTAGCTTCAGGACGCAAAAGAACGGAACGCTTGCTTCTCAGTGTAAACACTTCAGCAGGCTGAATCTGTCTGGACAAAATCTTACCTTGTGAATTACAAGCAGGGACCTAAGCCTCTTTTACTTTTTATTTATTTTCTAATTGTCTTTTTAAAATCAGTGTGATTTGACACTTGGACAAGAAGTGACAAAATGTATGGTATGCATCACTCAATCAAATCAGCAAAGCAACAGAGAACGTAATTTACCCTTTGGACAGGAATGTACTATAGGTTCATGCCACAGTGGAAGTAGACCTGGATGACCACTGGCCCTTAAGCTATGAACAGGAACTTAGTCCAGAGGCTGGGAAAAGAAGTCCTACACTTAGAAATAAGGACTGCCCGAAAAAAGAATCCTTATATGAGTCATGTTCCATCTATCTTTACTCGCTCTTCTCACTTCAACCTTGATTCTGCTTCCAGAGAAGTCACTGGCAAAAATTCCAGGGCAGAATCAGCCTGTTGTCTTCTCTAATAGTCACAATTTTCATGATACCAGAATTTCAGCAGTGTAAAATATTATGCAAATTAAGGGCTACTGGCATTAAAAGCTGATGATTCTGCATCCTTGTTAACAGTGAATGGACAGTCAGGATTCTGGATGTTGAGTGTTTGCTTGCGTGAACAGTTGCAGGCTGTCTACTGGCAGTGCCTTGCTCATTCTCTGTTAGAAGGAATTTATTAATTGAAGTACTTTTAAGGCAGCTATTATGCCCTTTAAATACTTGATTGAAAAAAAGAATTGGACAACCATTTTAATTAAAGCATCACCTTGAGTACAAGTGAAATGAATGAGACTAATAATATAATAAAACACAACTGTTTGAACCATTAACTTTACTGGAAGTGGTATGGCTTTTTAGTACTCTGAACCAGCTATTACCTTGCAAAATGCATCATTCATCAACTGGAAAAGAAAAGTATAATATATTTTGCATTAATTTTTAATGCCTTTGTCATTTAATGCATTTTGTTGACAACAGGTTTCTGCACCAACTTCAATATTTTTAATTAGTAGTGTATATGCTCTGCATTCAAGAGTTGAAAGAGAAAATTTTCAACACATGTTATATCCTTTGGACAGTTAAGAAACATGATTTTTATTGCACTCCGAAAAAAAGCTGAGACACTGTAGGCATTCTATAGTAGTTATTATAATTAACAAATAAACACTTCTAGGACATGTAATCCTTTAGGTTAATAAAATGTCTTCATTTGCTGCTACCCTGTGAATTTAATTGACTCCATGGTCTTCAGTAGAAGGTAGTGAAGTCATAGAACAGAGTCACTGAATTCAGAATTCACAATGGGTTTGGCAGCTGATACAACTTTAGCATGCCATGTGAAGCTGATGGATTCTCTCTCTTTCTTTCAGCTCAAAGACTGATAATGACTGGGAGCTTTGTTAAGACCAAACTGATACCATGTCATAACATCTATTATCACGTCTATTATTTGTGCCCATCCAATGTGACTACCACAGCATTACAGTCTCAGGACAGCTGTAAAAATAAAGAGGATGAAGGTAGTCATGCTCATGTGGAAATGACAAATCAACTCAGATAAAATGAACAGAATATTATGCTTGCTCTGCCATCTGATGCCAATAAATTCCTCTAGGTTTTCAGTGCCTTGTTAATTGTCTAGGTCAGGAACTACCATGCCAAGACTATGGTCTGTTATTTTAACTGGGCTTGAGCTACAGTAAGAAATTGACTTTAGGAAAAACAAAGCTGTATTTTTTTTTAATTAACTATGCTTCCTAGGACTAAGAGTGCAAATACTTTGGAATCATGCAAGAAAACATTTAATACTGTTTGGAAAAGGCAGTGGCCAAGGTTATCTGGAATGAATTTTTTTTGATGCATGAGACTGAAGAGCACCTGATTTTGAGAGTGCCTTGAGCACTTAACTGCCTCAAGAACAATGCTTTAAAGGAGTCTTAATCGGAAATAAAAAAACTTCATGCTACTCGATTGAATTGTCTTGCTTCTCATTATCAATAAAGTCAAAAGAAGCCCAGTTATTGCCTTCAATTAGGGCAGTACCCTATGTTACAGGCTATGGAGATATATCAGTGATATGTGAAACGCACTTACCTTCTGTTCATAACAACAAAAGTAAAAATGCCCAGCAACTCCACACAGATTGTAGGCAAATAATACAGCAACCCTTTCCACTGTGCACTGGACCCTGGCTTGTAACCAGTCTTTCTCATTTCACCAGGAGCAGGACAGAGCAAGGAAGGAAAGTAAACCAGTCTGTGGGCAAGAGAGGAGTGCTCACAAAGGCATTTGGAGAGATGTTTTATTTTGTAATTTGCTTAGTGAGGTGGGGGCATCTGCTGCTACTCTAAGCTCCACCCATGTCCTCTCCCCTTTTGGAAGAGCTGATCAATTACACTGCAAAACCACAGCTTCCAGGGCTTGGAAGGGTGGCCATTCTGGGAAGATTCTATTCCTCACTGTGTAAGACTGGAACCAAACAAATTTTTACTGTAATTCAAAAAAACACAAAACAAACCACCTTCTATATATAAGCTTGATTAAGATGAAATAAATCTGAGAAATCACATGATTTGGCATTAAATCCAATCTCTTGTCCTTAATAGACCAAATTAGATAATTTCTTTTTCATAGATTTTTAGCCAAGTAAATGCAATAATAATACTTTGAGCTTGACTTTATATAGAATCATGGAATGGTTTGGGTAGAAGGGATCTTAAAGATCAAGTAGTTCCAAACACCCTGCCACGATTAGGAACACCTACCACCAGACCAGGTCACTCAAAACCCCATTCAACCTGGCCTTGAACACTTCCAAGGATGAGGCATCCACAACTTCCCTGGGCAACCTGTGCCAGTGCCTCACCACCCTCACAGTAAAGAATTTCTTTCTCATATCTAAACTCTCTTTCAGCCTGAAGCCACTGCCCCTTGCTCTGTCACTACAGGCCCTTGTAAATAGTCTCTCTCTATCTTTCTTGTAAAGAACACCTGAACCATGCTGTAAACTACTGGAAAATTTGGCAACCTGTTATCATATTTTTCAGTGATATAATATGCTACAAGAACAAAATACCTGATGATGCAGCTTAGTATTCACAGTGATACTTCACAGAAGCACAAAAAATCACAGTAAAGTGCTGAAAACATTATTCCCAATGTATACTCGGGTTTGTCTTTAAAGCCTGTGGGACTATGAAAAGAAAAACTACCCAATAAGCCAGTGGGTGTCACTATTGTGTTAAACAAACTCAACAAATCATAATTTAGCACTGAAACTCTTAACTGTTAATGGCTGAAAGCAGAGAGCTACAAGTACAGCATTGTAGACCACAAATAATTAACATCAGATTAGCTAATAAAATAAAATTGAGTTTTGCTCTGAACCATTTTATGGAAAAAAGTCACTGATTGGAAATTTTTGGTTGAATCAAATCTGTAAAAAAGAATGATTTTGTAGAGTTTTATTTTGCCTGATGTGCAAAAGCTGGAAACCTGCAGCAACTGAGAAAAACCACCATTTTCAGTATGGTAGGACAGGGGAACCAAAAGTATTAAGAAAAGAGAGATGGTCAAGAACAAAAGAAGGGATAATTAATAAGATCAAAACTTCTGAAAAATTTGAAAAAATATCTAATATGAAAAATGCTAATTTACAGATGCTGTAGCTGGGCATTGTATATGAAGAACAATCTCAAAGAGACCTTACAGTGATTGGTGTGATTCTCCTTTCGGACTGCAGTGGTTCTGTTCCTATTCCACATTCTGGTAAGCAGGATCCATCCCCTACCAGTTCAAATCCTAACTTCTGGAATCAGAGAACTGCCTATTCCTCTGCCCAGTTAAAAAAAAAAAGTGTGGTCTGCTTCAGATATAGGTTTAGGGGGTCTCATTTCTCTGGGTTTGTTTTATAGAAAAACATAATATGGTTCTCAGTGAATGTAAGTGAAATGCAATAGAAATGTTAAAGAAATGTATAATTGGTCTCAGGAATCTTCTGCTTTAAAACTTACAGCTAATATACTGGGAAAAAATTATCAATAAATAGGAGGCAAATAATGGGAGAAATCTGGATTTCCTCAGATGCTAGTGTACATACATCTCTGATAGTGGATTTGAGACCAAACAGAAGGAATTTACATATTTATTTCCTGAGTGCCCAACTTGAAAATTCAAATATGAGTACAAGTCTGTCATGTGAATGACAGACTGCCACTGCATACTGACATGCAAAAAAAGTGTGGTTTAATAAATGACTCTTACTTCCCAAAACACACAGAATTTGCACAATTTTCATAGGCAGTGCATTTTAAATATGTTTACATTGTGCTGTAAACTGAACTCAGATAACCCATGGAACCCACTAAGGAAATCTGGCAACTCACAAGATCTACTGGGGAGATATTACAAGCGAAGCAGTGCCAGAGGACTGACTCACTCACAGGTAACTTTGCTCATTCTTACCCCAGGGCAGCGCATTCCTGCTCTGCAGTTCCTGACTGATACCAGCTGACTTCCTAACTTACCTGGGACACCCAAGTGACTCAGCATCTGTGAGTGCTTACTCCTTACATCTGAAGCGTCAGAAAGTGTAAAACTCTCCTCTTAGATTTCTGTTTGCTGCATTCTCCCCTACACTAGGATCAAAATAAGCCTCTTGCTTCATCTGCAAAAGAACGAACATTGGTCCTGCTGAGCTATATTTATTATTCACTTTGATCCAGGCATTTCACATGATCCCATAGAAGCCAGATCAGGTTGGGTGATGAATAGATGCTTGCTTCCCAAATCTACTTAACTAAAAACAAAGCCAATGGAATTGAATAGGATCAAACTCTGGGGTCAGCACAGGACAGGTTTACAATCGGTCAGAGCTAACTGCAAACATTTTTTAAACTGTCTAAATTCTATTAGAGCAGCTAGCATTTTTTGGAAGCCTGTGATACAACACTGCAGGAGTTTTTTAGGAAACAACTTTTCAATGTAAAAAAAGAGGATGAAATGGTGGAAAGGTTTGCTATGTCTTTAATGAAAATTGAAATCACAGACTTTATGGCCTACCAAAAAGGAGGAGGGGAAAAAAAGAATCTAAAAAGTCATGTAGAACGCTTACTGGCATATACACTTTCACTAACAATGTTTTGCCTCATTTATCTGTTCTACAGTTCTGAAATGTCTAGGTATAGTAGCACACAGAATGGGCAAAGAGATTTAGCAGCACTTTTTAATAGCTTCCTATGAAAGAGTCCTTTTGAGTTGTGACACAAGACCAAAAGATACACAGTATAATGCAAGACTAACTCCAACAAGACTGTAATCCCAAGTGAACAGAAGTCAAAATTTCGTTGTGATGTGCACAATTGTAATGATATACTACTAGCAGTAGCAACTAAAATGTTTTTTCAGACAGTGATTTCTTGCTAATGAATAGGAGTGCAAATCTACTTACTGCACAGGGTTATATATGGTTGAGAGAATTAAAATTGACAGGTACACAAGCTCTTCTAAAACCCAATAGAGCAACTGATGCATAGCTATAATGGTTTTATTTAAATATTAAATGAAAGTTCAGCTATTTGCTTCTACTTTTCTTTCAACTTGCCCAGTATCAATACATTCAAGTATGGCCACGGCAGTTTCGTTTTCTTATTCCCATGGTCAGCTTTTTTCTAGCTAAAACCTCAATTATCATTATCTTATCCACTTATAACGAAGAATGCTTTTGATGTTGAAATTTAAAATATTTTCAAATGCACATTTCAAATAGAAGGCAAAGTCTTAATACCAAAAGTTCTGAATACTTAGGCTTGTGTACTGCACAATGCCAGAGGCTTTTAATAATCATTTATTTCTTACATGTTCAAGACAGGATTGAGGAAGATGCAAAACTCTGAGGAACCAGCCTCAAAGCAGGATTCAGACAGAAAAGCAGATAAAGCAGATGTTTTGCATTCTAGAAAGCTAACAATAAGATAAACAAATCTTTTATTTTGTAATGGGTAGTCTCCACAAAAGCTTGGAGACCAAAGTTAATGTGTCAGAGTGTAAAAGCAGAACACAACAAGGTTCAAAAACCAAAATAATTGTAGGATGAAAGATTAAATAATCCTATAGAAAAATTATTTCTCACCATACATCAGTATAGAAAATACGTGCAGTAATCTACGTGACGCAGTGTTTAGTTAAGCCTTGTTTCATGTGGGGTCTGAAGAGTACTTCTGTTTCCAGAATATTGTGTAATATAAATGACTGCATGAAATAAGTTCATATTACATTGGAGACACTTTATCCATTACCCATCAGGGTACATGTACATCCTCATTTCAGAGCTTTTTCAGAAAATGGTACAATTCTCAGACTTACAGTTGCATAACAACATTCAATTCATTTTGAAATGTTTATTACACTTCGATTTGGCACTTAGGCCCAGATCCTTGGAATTATTTAGAAAATTAACTTCAAATGCATGAATCATAGTACAGTTTACCTGTGATGAGGACAGCCTAGGAAAGAGCCAGAGAGGCTCTGCAGGAGGCAGGGAGCCTCTGCAGCCAGAGAGTCTCCTACAACTGCAGGAGGTATTTATTATTGACTGATTATGAGCATGTAATTCAGAACTTCCAGGCTACTGAGTGAGAACTCAAATCAGGGCAATTCCCCCTAGTTTGAAAGTCAGTTGTTTTTAAATGGCACTTCAGATCAGGTTTTTGGTATCCAAAACAGTCTGTTCAGTAGCACTGAGAGACACTCCAGTGGTACCAGTCAAAATACTTTTCCTGGGATGCCCTTTTGTTGGCACAGCGTTACAGAGATATATGCATCCTAGGCCTCTACTATGAAAATCCTACAGCATGGGGGACTTTCACATAGATGTAATCCTGGAGGACGAGGATAGGATCCAAGGACACCAGGGCAGTGATCAGGACACAGAAAAACATGCAGCTAACTGCAGAAACACAGGAAGAAAAGGATGTGTCTTGCTTTTCTGGCAACTCAAGCTGCACACAAAGAAATGGGGCATGTGGCTCTTCCAAAATTGATCCACCATGTTCAGCCTTCCTAAACTTAAACTTAACCATTAGTACTTTGGTAGAAAATAATTTTCATCACTGACAATTTTTCAGTTGATCATCAATCAGGACATACATATATATATGTG
Organism: Melanocharis versteri; assembly: GCA_013397845.1. Lineage (NCBI taxonomy): Eukaryota > Metazoa > Chordata > Aves > Passeriformes > Melanocharitidae > Melanocharis > Melanocharis versteri. Next base: position 522,250 of record VZTG01008820.1, on the reverse strand, counting down.
TGTGTGTATATACATATATATATATATGAAAAAGTTTTTTCCTCACACAACATTTAAATTATTAGCTATCTCTATATAGAGATGTATTCTGAGAAAGAACAGCCAAGATAAGCTAATCATCATGAGATATAACTCAATTAACAATTAGAAACACGCACAGTTACTAATTTTAGCATGTAATGTGAAAATGCCTTAGAGTTGGTTTATAATTATTCATAAGACAAAGACAATTCGAGGTTTTTTTTAAAGTTAGTATCTTAAGTGAGTAAAAGAAAAAGTCTGCACACATTTTCAGAGTCACTTAACCCAAATAAGAAATAACTAAGTTCTCATAAAACTAGATAATGGCATGGACGTTCTCTTTCAACCAACCTCTTAGTAGAAAACAAGCACAGATTTCTATACTTCACATGTATTAGGAATTACATCTGTCTAATTCCTAGACTGATCTCAAAGAATCCTTAATACAAGAAAGGCACCATGATTAGTACAAACCCAATTAGAAACTTCTTTACAAACAATCGGAACTTTCTTCAGCGACAGCTGTACTTGATACCAGTGACAGAATTATGCTAATTTTTCAGATGTGTTTGTGTCTGAATATTGATTGATTTATTGCTTCATGTCAACCATGTTGATTTTCAGGAACAGCAATGTGCACAAAACGAACAGTATTTACAACAGTAATTATTATTAATTCTAATCATCACTTACCCTTGATCCTTTTTCTGGAAAGCACCGACAAACTGAACAATCCTGTCCCCCACATGGATCAATATATGCATATCCTCCCTAAAAATTAAAAGGTTATGGATTTATCAATGCACAACAGACAACAAATACATCAGCAAATATTGTCAGGTGGACATACTAGCTAATTAGACGATTTCAAGGCAACAGATCTCTCATCAAGAGAAACATGCTAGCAAGGTAGGAGCAATAAGGAGAAGCTTATTACTGTTGCTGTAGAAGGTGGAAGACCTTAACTACAAGTTATGTCACATAACACTAAATATTACAGCCAATATAACTTAGGAAACCAGCTGCACTCGAAATAAATTTTAACAGAATCAGAATTTAATTTGCAATAAAGTGAAATTTGTAACCCATCACATTATTTTAGGAGATTGTTTAACTACAATGAAATGATAAAAGGCAAAACAAGGTGAAGGAGCAAGAAGTTCACTCAGAGATAAAACCTTGAATTTAATTCTTGTCTTTTAAATGAAACAAAGTATATGCATGGTGCAATTATGCATTGCCTACTATTAATTTACTTATTTCTTGTATTAAAAATTTCTGCTATTGTCCTCTTAATAGCAAAGAAGTGACTGCTTTGTTTCATCGAATTTCAGTGAGAAAAAAAGTCATATTCAAGGGAAGATGAAAACACAACAAAATGTAAATTCAGTCGATTTTCTGTGTGGTAAGTGATTATGATTTCATTATTCTTTTCTATTTCCCCAAACGTAGTAATAAACTCACATCATATGCACTTATAAACTAGGCTGGAATGTCCACTAAAAAACATTTTTTTTCAGTAAAACTGTGTAAATTATCAAAGATATTTTAAAAAGAATTTTAACAAGAAGGTGAAAGATTTAAGAATAATGTAGGTAAACAAGTCAATGGTGATAAAACAAATATTTCCTCAGTGTGGGTTTTCATTATTATCAAGGTCAAGATTGTTTTGTTACTGGTTTCAATACCCAACAAAACACTATAGGCTCATACTTCAATGTTTCAAGGAGAAAACACTGACAAATATTAGATAAGGAGGAAAAATTCTGTTCTTTCTATCTATAACATTTTTAGAATATCTGGAATTCCCAAACCTCAGAACAAGAGGGTATGATGCTCTCTCTCACAGACTGCTTGTCTTTCACACTGCATTTCCCATGAAATTACTAATCTACTCCACACTAGTCTCTCACCTAGTTTTTAAAATCTTGCCTCTCCTGGAATGTCAATAGAATACAAGTTTCCAATAACAGAACTGCTACCCTTTCTTCTGACTGAACACATTATTTTTAAAAAAGTATATCTATTTTCAGCAGTTCAAATAAAAAGGGATGACTTTGGGGATAAAAAAAAACTCTACAAAAAAAGAGCTTCTAAATATTTGAAAGAATATAAAGAGGATGGACTTGAAAGAAGCTTCAGTGAGGGCATTGTAAACATAAGGGTAATATGAAGGCGGGTACAGAGAGGAAAATAAAGTAGACATTGAAACTATATTATATGTGAAATTTTGGCTTCAGAGAGATGGGAACGTCCATGGAAGCCAGTTTAAGATCTAGGCTAACATGCAGAAGAGAGATTGAAAGCTAGAATTGACATGTGCCACAAATGTAGAACCATTAGAGAGACTTTATGAGGAAGGAGACACACTCAGTGTACAAGCGAGGGTTTTCTACATGCAGCTTCCCAAAAGCACCTAAAGATGCCAGAATTAGAACCTAGGAAAATCCAGAGCACAGAATTGCAGAAGAGATCAGCTGAGTAGCAGAAAGGAAAGTTAGAATTGCAGAAATATGAAAGGAACATTACGGTTTTCTCACAGAACTATTGGTCATTTTGGTGCATGTGGTGCTACTTGTTTGGACTGTTCCATTCTATCTCTCACCTGTCTAAAGTAAATATTAATGTCACTTACCCCATCAATTTCTTGAGTTGAAAAAACAATCAGCACCCACCTGATTTAAAAGAAGAAAACTAAATTAAAACTGCACTCACAACATCAAACCTCCACAAAAATTTAGCCTGTAGAAAGTGAGCAGTGATCAAGCGTACAGATAATTAAGTCCTGTTTGGAGGTACACATCATCAAGAAATAGTCAGCCCATGCTGTAAATATTTGTCTTTTTGGATTTGTGAGACTGAGGACAGACAGATAGGCATGAACAAGACTATGTAAAAGTCCTTTTAACTCCCCCTTGTAACCTATTTCCAACCCCACAATTACAAAGGGCCAGAGAGGAACCATTCCAGACAGATTTCTCCACGGACACCATGAGGTGAAGACTGAGTAGAGACTTGAATGTGCATCTGCCCTAAAATGAGTTAGCCGGTGGTGTTTTCTTTTGCTCAGAGAGGGCAAGAGAAAGCAGAGCGCAAAGCCACATTCAGAATAGCCACATGATTCCAGAGCAGCAGCTGGGGAAGCCCAGCTCTATGTCAACCACTGCTAGTGATGGATTGTAAAGTGAAAAAAAAAAAGAATATACTAAAATAAAAAGGTAGCCCAAAATTTCTGCAGCAACACAGGAAATAAGCATTCTTTTTAATTATTATTGATGCTAATATTATTAGCACTAAGGTGCTTACTCATTATATGAAAAGATAAATTAGGTACAGCCATAGCATACAGACTACTGTGTACTATTATTCTACAGGCTACAGTGAAGCCTATTTCAAAATTACTCCAACTTTGCAAATATCTAGGCATTTAGTAAAATTCCCTATTGAGATCAACTTCTGTTTTGTCTTTGTTATTCACATGGTCAACTCTTGGAAGCACTGAGAACTGTGCCAGCAAACCCCCAATTACTCTCCCTGATTATTAATTATTCATAGATTCAAACTGGAAATAATATAACCTGTATATGCACTGGTATTTACTGACAAATTCAATGCTGAAAGTATTAACATATTTTAGCCATTTATGAACATTTACTCCATATACTTTTTACACCTATGTTGCCTGCTACTTGTTTCCAAATACACAGATTTTACTGAAACAAAATATTTATGAAAATAATTAGTAGCAACTGAAGATAGAAGATGCTGTCCCTTGCTAAATATGAAACAAAGGACTGATTAAACAATGTGAAACTGCCAGATGATCAGCTACAGCAGTAAATGATGAAGTCTCTGCATGCCAGCGGTTCATCCTTTAATGCATCAAGCAAATTTGTGTTGAAAGGATTTAACTTCACAGAAACACTTCAACCAGGTAGCAGATAATAACATTGGCTTGTTCTGTGATCGTTAATAATTTAAGACCACTTTCGCTTTGACAGACAGTTCCTGTAAATATTTTTTCCCATACCTAAGTTGGCCAGCTGTGAGTTATTTCTCATTTATGAAAACAGCAAGTTCTCATGAAGCCTTTACACAAATGAAATAGAAATCTGATTATGTTTTTCTTGATATATGGTGCTGCAGTCCCCCCTCTTTCCAGTAATATACAGCAGGCATGTGTTTGCCAGATTCTCTACCATTTCCAAATCCCTGCCTCCTGAAGCCAGGCAGATGTTTCCCAGGTACTTGACTCAGCAAAGACTGTTAGAGGTAAGTCAGTCACAAATAATGCAAAAAAAAAAGGCAAGAAAAGCCGCCTTGGAGAGACTCAGAGTTATAGTTCCTGTTTCCTACTATTTAAATAGTGTAAGGGCTAAAATTTAAGTGGTATAAACTTATAGGCCAGTAACTGAACTCAAATACAATAAATTATCACACAGGCTTATCCAATCTATGACACGCTACAAATTATTTAACTACTGATTTCTTATTACTGTTAAATTGATAGCTAGGACTATATCTCAGTGAATCTGGTTAAAAAATGTAGTGATCTGTAAAACTCACCAGGCAGCTGTGATAAGCCACTTAATCCGTTCAAATGAATCCTTTGTTAGTGCCATTCCCGCTGATTGAGGATTTGTATATGCAGCACTTTTTTTTTCTTTAAATGGCAGGTCTTCTCTTTCCTTCTGTTTGTGGATGGTCTATAAACACTGTTCCATACTGGTGTTGTTTTCCCCTCTGAGCCTGTTTATATTAAAATACAGATCCAAGGTACACACATTAATAACAACTGGATAACCAAAAATAAGTCTTAACCATTTGTATGTGTTACACTGCACAGCTTTGTGTTGGCACTACATTATGTTCTTCCTATTCAGGCCACATTTTATTTTATCAGCAATCCAATTATTTCAAGGGGACTATAATGAAACTGCAGATCAACATAAAGAGGGGTACAAGATTTCAGCCTGGAAAAGATAGTGTTCATTCCATGTTTAAAATAATGAACTAAGAGCATCTTGCATCATTATTTATTAAAAAGTTTTCATAGCCACCATTTTAGTTAAACGCATTAAGACAAAAGATGCAACACCAATCTATAGTAAAAAAACTAATGAACTCAAAAAACCCCTCAAGAAAGTATTTGCTATAGTTTTAAGACCAGACTTAGCAGCAGCATGTTTTGCAAACTGGGCTGGACCAGTCTGTGCCAGCACCTGAGCAAAGGAGGACTGCTCTGAATGCAGAATAAGCCATATGCATTTTCAGCTAAGAGTTCTACCCATATGCATGGACAGATGACAATCATTGGACACATTACCCTGAGTTTTTTTGCTTTATTTTTAGAACATTTTTCTACAGCTTTTGTCAGGATTTAGGATGCTGGAAGCTCTGTGTGCTGGACTGACCAGTGGCCTCCACCGTCCCCCACAGTCAAATTTTGCATACATAAATTGCATGTGTAATACATAATTTGCTTACATAGCGCATCCCTGACCTGTGACTTAGGTCCAACAGCAGTTTTATTTGCTGCTCAAACCTTTTTGGAAACTCGAGCTTCACAAATCTAGAGACATGGCCAGGTCATGTGCAAACTTTTATATCCCCCAAATAAAAAAAAAGCTGCGATCCTTTGTAATAAGGCATGTCTGGCAGGTGAGTCACACTGCTTACTTCAAACTGAGGGTTTAAGAGGCTGGGCTTCTCCTAGGTTAGCACAGATTATCACAGACTCTGCTTTTTAGAGCTTTAGTATTCCAAGTACGGGGAAATAATTTTGAGGAGACCGAACACTGACTAGAGCAAACAGACAGGGGTTTGCTTCCTTTGGAAAAGTCTCCTGAGTAGGCAAGGACACCCAGCTCCTGAGCAGGGAGTAAGGATGTGAAGTGCAGCAAACTGGCTGCTCTCTGATAGTTGTTCAGGCAGCAGCCGTGTGTTTGTTAAACACATGAGGGTAAAGTTCCTGTAACATTTCTGTTTTGCTTTCTATTATTTGGATAGTGTGGCATCTTTCTAACCAGAACTAATCTATAAATAATATTGACTCCTGTGTGTATGCACAGTATATCCAAATCCCACAGTACTAAGAGACTTTGTAAGCTGCTGTGCACTGACTGATGAATAAATAGCCTAAAGGCAGCCAGTCCATGCTGCAAGATCACACTGTACATGTATTGTACAGTACTCCATTCATCTGTCAAATTCTTACACTCTTGCTGTGCCTCAGTTCCCCATCTGTAAGAAAAGAAAAAATAACAACATCCCTAATAAAAAAAATAATATTCCAACAGCATTCCTACCTCACTGATTTTTTACATTAGTAATATAAACAATATAAGCAAAATTGTGAGGTAAACAATATTGCAGGGACTGATTGCCTCAAATGGAAAATCCAAGCCAGTCATAAAGTGTTAGACTTTGCAGAAATGTGTTCCTGTTGCCCACTAGCTATCTCATTATTTAATTATCCAAACAACTTCTGAAAATTAAGAAGAAAATAAAAAAGAAAATTATATTTGGTACATTTGCTTTGTATTAGCAGTGAAACTTTTATTTTCAAACTAAAATCCATTTTGATCCAACCCATTGACACAGTTTGAAATAATACTTAATGCATGAGTGGATGACTTGCAACCCTCTGCTTGTTATTTTGTCATGGCTATCTAAACCCCATCGTTTTCCGAACAAGTTGAAGTGTTCAGTAGCTAATACAATAACAGAAAGAATACAAGGTGTTGTTTAGATTGATGTGTCAAACTGATCTCATGTTTTATGTTTTTGACGCAATCACAACAGTTACCTCAATAAAATATCCCCAGGACAGCACACAGTCACCACCACCAAAGGAATAGGTTTCATATGAGATCACCAAACCTCACCTCAGCCTCAGAAAACAGAAGGGGAAAAGCTGGCACTACAACATAATCTAGATGTTTACTTTCTAGACAAGAACCAAGAAGCAAGACAATTTCATTCTCAGTAACTCTGCTAAAGACCAGGTGACATGAGCCATAGTTTGAGGCGGACACACAGCTGCAGTTATTGAGATAAAAAAATTAGAGCAGTCCTAAGTGTATTCTCATCACATCCAAAGGAACCAACATCATGTGCAAGAAGACAAGTTGCGAAGTCAAGGATTCAGAAGTTGTGAAATAAAAAATGGGGTTGTGTGCTCAGCTTTAATATGGTTCTTTCATGCATATAATTAGGACAGTCATTTTAAGTACACGAACATAGATGCTGTTTTCCATAGGACTTCTGCCTCATTCATGATGGACATATTCAATACTCTTTCCATCCTCTCCAATAAATCCTATTTTTTCATTTACAGTGTTCTACAAAACTCTGGATTTTATACTAGAGCCATACAATTTTAACGTTTCCCATGAAAATATTCCTGAATTGTATTACCCTTTCTTTACCATAGAGAACCAAGGAAACGAAACCGAAGTTAAAATAATTAAATATCTGTTACTGTATAAAAAGACGAACTTTAATTAGATGCAGCTTTCAATTGCTTTCTAGAATTAAGGTTGACCTCCGGTGTTCATGTACTGGTGCATTTGTTGGATTCTTAAGTAGCTCTACAGGCAGCTGCAGGTATACATTTTGGCACAACTGATGGTAAGCCAGCCTGGACAGCTGTTTTGACAGAGAAGATTGTCTGAGTTTGTAACTCTCGGGTAATATAATGGATTACAACAGCACCAGCAACACAGTGTGCATCAAGGTTCCACAGGCTTTCTGTGGATGGATGCTGTCAATTATGGCAACAGTGAGCAGGGGAGAGAACATCAGTGGCTGATCTTACCTTTGTAGCAGCTCAGTGCTCCTTTGGACTCACAGATCTGTCCTAGAAACTCACCTTAAAGGCATCTATGCTTCTATGTGACAATCTCAGAGTGCAACATTACTTGCTGTTTCTTAACTACAAACACACAAAACTCTATTCAGCTGGGCCAGGCTACTTAGCAGCCAGCTGCTCAAGGTCAGGGAAGGAGGTAGCTCTGGGATTGAAGAGGATTTTTTTTAAATACTTTGTCTGCCTGGTACATCTTTCTTGTTAGCACTTTCACATTTTTGCTTTGAGCTTTCTGACTTCTTTTTTTAAAATTTCCATACAGGGTTTTCATCATTTGAAAACTGACTCAGTATCTCTTTATTATAGCAGTATTTCATCCACCCAGTACTCTGCATGAGTTCCTTTATTGCCCCTAACAGAGGTCTGCTTGCTTGCTTCTTCCAATAACTCACTGGCCTACTCTTCAACAGCTCTCCTTTTGAGTACTGTCTTCTTTACTTATTGAGAGCCATGCTGGGGCATTCTGCATTGAAATTACCATCATTTCAGAGGACTGATCACTCTCTTCCACTGTAGTCTCACTTCCTCTGACATTGTCTCATAGACAGGTTATGCACTTTTTGTTTTCAGTTTTGTATAAACTAGGGTCTACTACCTTCTATCTAACACCAGTACTTCTCATGTTAAATTCCAGCAGTGGATACTATTTCTTCTACATGGTCACCATCAATCTGGCCTGAAAACAGGAGAATTCTTTTCATTTCTCTCCATACATTGCTGTCTATACCAGCTTGCTCTCACAGATACTGGATATTTTAGAGTCAAGTTGTTTTAACATACTGCTATGTACAAGATCTCTGGTACTGAAAATAACGCTCACCTCCTCCCGAGGCATATTCTTACTGGTACTACCAAACTTTTTGGAAAAGTAGCTTCTACTAATCAGCTTTCACAGCAGAATTCACAGAAGGTTGACAGGATGCTCTACTGAGTGGAGACCCAGCTCTACTCTCGTGCCTGTAAGAGAAGCTGTTTTACAAAGCTCTGTGGCTCACGTTCTCCTCATGAAAGCCTTTAGCTTTGCATTTAAATACATATATTTAAATACAAATATTATATAGTTGCTTTTGCTGTACCGCTTCTAGTGCAAATCAAACCTGTACCGTGGGATTTCCTGTACAGCATCCATGAACACTACAGACAAGGTAAGGTTGCTGTGGCTGGCATTGCCAACATACTTTTTAAGTTTGCACCTTCTCAAAACAGCACTTTATTTGGTGAAAGGTTACTTTGAGCATGCAGCACCTCTGTCGGTAACATAAATGTGATAAACTTTATACATTGCCAATACTTTACAAATGACAATTCCATTCGCAAAAGCTTTATATCATATTACGGGGAAACCCAGGGAAGAAACATTTCTCGCTGCTTTCCATTCGTGCGGTGGGGCAGCATTTTGCTCCCTCTGGGAGTTTCCTCTGCCTCATTAAGAAAACACTCGACGGAGCGGAAAGCGCTGCTAAAGGAACTCCCGTCCGTGCCCGGGAGCGCCCGGGCAGCGGCGGGCTGGCCCTGGGGGCCCCGGCTGCTGCCGCCGCCTTTCCCGGTCCCGCCTCGCTCCCGCCCGGTTTCGCCGTGCCCTTCTCCCCGCCGGGAGCCAGGGCCGACCCCGCTCCGTGCGAGCGCAGCCCGTGCCTCGTCCGGGCGCTGCCCGGGGCTGGCCCCGGCCCCGGCCCCTGCCCC
>VZTG01008820.1:451501-512584 GCA_013397845.1 Melanocharis versteri | reverse complement strand
CGCCGCGGCGGAGGTGAGTGAGCGCCGGGACGGGGCGGCGGCGCGGGTGCTGCGGAGGCTGCGGCGGGCCCTGGGGCAGAGCGGGCTCGGCCCCGCGCTCCCGCCGCCAGCGCGCTGCCTTGGCCACTGGGGAGGAAGGGAGGGTGAATACCTGTGCGTCAAATGATGCGCCTCGTATGCACGCCCGGGCACGGCGAGGCGAGGTGAGACGAGGTGGGGTACATCTCGCCCAGCTGCGGGGCACCGCTAGCCGGACACCGCTGCCGGGCGGAGATGAGAACGGGAGAGAAGGCCCTGCACGGGGCACCGCATCCCCGCTGGCCTCAGGAGCTTCCCACCCTTCCAGCTGAGGGGACGGCGCGGGGTGGGATGAGGGCTCCGTCCCATCACCAGCCCGGGAAGCGGCTGCGGAGGCCCGGCCTGCGGGCACAGGGGATGGGCCCCGAGCAGAACACCTCCGGAGTGGCACTTAGCGTCTGGACCACCTGTGCCACCTTCATGACAAAATCATTTTACAGATTGTCTTTCAGGCTTAATGAGTGTCCATCACCGTTTGGTCAATAAATTCTCCTAGATAATATTGTAGTCTTTTCTGTGCCTTTCTCAAGTGTCTGGTTATAACATTTGGACTGTACATTCCCAGCTGGGAGAAGAGCAGTCAGCTGTGAGGGTACACGGGTCAGTGTAGCTCTCAACACTTCTGGCGGTTACCAAACAAAAAACTGCTGGTTTCAGTAAATTTCTGGTAGAAATCAAACACACAAAACTGACAGTTTTAAAATTTCTGGTAGACCTAAAACTCAAGAAACTGCCAGTTTTAGTAAATTTCAAGTTCCTTCTCCCTTAATAGTCAACAGTGTTAATTTTTCCTTGCATGTATGGGTAAAGCTCTAACACCATACATGAAAACCTTTACTGCCTCTCAAAATATTTTGAAGTTCACCTTTATAAGGAAAAGATGTGATCTTGTACTTTGTTGTTGCTGAAGCAGGGCCACATTCTGCTATAATTATCTGAAGCAGTCTAATTAGTAATAATGTTTCTTCTAAACTCATGCAGCTCTTTCACTCACCCATTCTGAGTAGAGTGTCTGGAAACAGCGTAAGTGCCTCACCCAATATGTTGGGTTTTTTCACGGCACTCTAACTTGACTGGCAGTGAAGTTTAGTAATTTAACAAAGATCTAATTGTTTTATTTGTAATGGAATTAAAATACCTCATCGTTCTTATGGGGAACAGAGGTACCAGATCTATTTGCAAAGTACGTGTTTTCTGCAGAGTTGTTTCAGGCTCTATCTAGCTCTGATGCTTACTGTAAAGCAAGATGTGAAAGATTAACAGCTCAAGACCTGTCTCTCTCTTCTGCCCAGTTTGCTGATTTTTGTTCCATTTTCCTCTTCCTCTGCTGATACCTGCCATCCATTGCCCTTGTTGCTCTAAAGAGGTGGATATCATCATGTGGGCTTCTGGATGGCTTTTAGCAAGCACAGGCTGTGTTCCAGGAATGCCCTCCCCTCTCCCACAACACACACAGACTTTTTCTAAGCCTCTCTTCTGGCAGTTTTGTTTAAACTCCTAATTAAACATTAGTGGCTACTGTAATTGACATGGCTACTGTAATTGACATGAGGTAATTGATGAATAAATTGTTGCATCTTGGCTAAACTGTTCCTTGCAAAGAAATAGCTATAGTTAAATGTTCTAAAATCATGCCACACTTTCATATGAAAATAAATTGATGTTTGACCAGCAAGCAATACTTTGCTGTTTGCATCAATTAAAAAATATTTCAGCATAGAAAATTTTAGGTGTAGCTTATTCCTGAAGACAGGAAAGCAAATTACTAATCTGTGCCTGCTGCTGTGTATACAGCAGCTCTTCGCAGAGTCCAGTCTTCTCTGCCCTTAGGAGGCTGAACTTTCTGGCACCTGCTAGGGAGTATTATTGTCTGCATTCTTGGCCACTGGCATGCTCTAATCACATCTTCTGAAAACTCAGCAGAAGTAGCATCTTCCCATGTCAAAGGCTTTTCAGCTTCTTTGATGTATTCCTTGACTTCAAATACTGGTGTTATAATTCTTCAGATTTTTCCACTGTTCATTTAATATTTTAGAATCATTGTCATCATCATCATCAATATGTTTTCACAGGGTAAAAGATTCTTCCTATTCTTCATCTTTTTTTTTTTTCTCACAAAAAAAATGGATTTGCTTTATCGTTGCTTAATTTTGTCTAACAGCACCTGGAACTGATAGTGTCTTGATGCAGATGTACAATTCTATTAATTTCCTTCAGTGTCTTCGGTCTTTTGATACCATTTAGGTACTTCTTGTATATCTTCCAATTAAACACTAATCTAAAAATGTTCCCTGAAATTTGTTGTTTCAAATGACATGTTGTTTCAATTTTTCCGAATATGAAAAATACCTTGGTCAAGTTATCCATACTGCTGCTTTGTGGTATTGATCATTCTTATGATGGCATCACATTAGTATTTGTTCAGAACAGGATAAAGAGAGTTTCTACTTGAGCAAGATTACTTGCTTGCAAGTTGGCTGCACCTCATCTTACTACCAGTTTTTAATTTGTGTTGTAAATACTGTTGCAATGTTCGTTAGTTCACAGGATAAAATTAAGTACAGCTTACTATGTTTTTGCCTCCATCATGATGCTTCATATTTTTCATTATGTGCTGATGGCAAAGGAGGGGACATAACAAACTTGGTGACTGTAAGACTTGGGAAGATCTGTTTTGCATCCTCTTTCTCACACATAGTGTCTGTACTAGATGCATGTATTCCTATTTCACAATTAATTTCATTTCTTACAAATGTTAGAATTTGCATGCAAGTACTTAAAATAAATCTTCTTTGCTTCCTAGTAGCAATATTTCTTTTCCTATTTATGTGCAACCTATGTTGCTGTCACAAATAGATCTTAATGCATGGCTGTGGAAGGAAAAAATAGTGCTCTAGCTCAGCCCATGGCCATCTCCAAGGCTGGTAAGAATGGAATGCAGGCTTAGTTTAACCAGGAATCCAAGTGTTGGAGGCACCAAGTGTCATGGTGGGAATGTTCCCTCTCTGGCAGCCTTTGGCAGCACCCAGGTTCTTTGTTGCACAAGCACCCGAGAAGGGAAGATGTGCACCTGAATATACAAGAGAGTTCACAGAGCATGTTAGAAAAACAAGTCCTTTGTGAAGTGCCCTCTGATTTGGTTAATGTGATCCCAGCTCTGAAGTCAAGGAGGGTATAACTCTGAGAACTGGGTCCAACTTCTGCTGGGCTGTTCTGCTCCTGATTGCCTGATTACAGTAAGTGTAATTCAGCCATCACCTCCGCAGAGAAACAGGCCAATGTCACAGCACTGCAGAGCAAGGCTTTTCCTACTGCGCCAAGGGAGGTAGCATAAATTAGCAGAGTTACCCTAATGTTTGTGCATCAAAATGGATGGAGTTCTGCTGGTTTACAGCACGTTGCTCCGATGGCCAAGAAATGTGAAGTGTGCCTATGAAGTGTGCCCATGTGTGTGCTGGATCATACAACTGAAAGATGAACCTTCTTAGGTGACCTTACTAAACACCTGTGAAAATTGAACTGTTGACACTTGATGCCTTTTCTAGAAAACCTACAAGATAAATACACATTTAAGCAAAAGTCTGTAATTCAAGTTACTTACTGGCTGAATAATACCATTAAAATTGTTAGAGTAGGCAGGCAAACACTAGTTTTTTCTTCACTGCTTTGCATTTCATAGATATAGAACCACTCTATGATCTGTGCTAGCAGTCTCTTCTGCAACACCTAGAGCCGATTTGATATAACAGATCTTTGAAACAAAATACTTTGCTATTAAGTGCAACTAGTATGGGATGTCCGGTCATCTGTTTTACTGTCACATTCTCACCCTGCTGCCTAACAGAGTAATACTAGAAGTATGTTGGCATGGATTACAGGAGCCCAGGAGGAAGGTGAAATACAAAAAGGCTTTTTCCTTAACTGTTTGCAGTCCCAGTCTCTCATAGTCACGCTGAAAAAGTTCCATTTTGTCACACTTAATATATTTTTAGTTCTATTTTCATTATTTGTCTTAGCAATTTTGTGATAGGTTACAAGTCTCATAGGTTACAGGTTTTCTATTTTGCCTGGTTTAGTGAAGACCTTTTAGCTAGGGCTTTTTGCTGCATTTTTCCACAGATTATTTTGGAGGAAGCTGCAGGAAGAAGTGACCTTTAACTTTTTTAAAATGTGTGACATCACAGAGCCTTTTAAATAAGGAGAAACCAAAGCATGTGCAGTAAGCTTTCGCTGAACAAGCTACCGTTGCTTTCATTGCTATTTGCACCACTTAACAGAAGAAGCACACCTGGAAATTTATGAATATACAAATATACAGGCCTGCTACCGTTGCTTTCATTGCTATTTGCACCACTTAACAGAAGAAGCACACCTGGAAATTTATGAATATACAAATATACAGGCCTGCTACCGTTGCTTTCATTGCTATTTGCACCACTTAACAGAAGAAGCACACCTGGAAATTTATGAATATACAAATATACAGGCCTGAGGAGACAAAAATTATAGTGAGTACCATTCCCACACTCAACAGCTGGGAAGAAATACAAAATGTGTGAGGTAATGCTAACCATATTATGGTAGGTAGGCAAAAATTCACTAGTTAAATGGTGTGTATTCTTTGTTATTAGATTGCTCTTTTAAGATGACTGTTAGGAAGGAAGAGCACGGATGAATAAGCTGATTAAACACCCTTAAGAGCTTGCTACACAAAACAGAATTCTGTGGCCTGAATTGCTTAGTCTTTTTTTCCTTGGAGAAAAGAAAAATATTTATTTCTGTTGTTCCCATTTCCTTTTCAAGGTCAGGCAAAAAAACCAGCCCCAGAGATGGAGTTTGTGGCTCTGTCTTTGGAGATTTTACACATCTGAATATATCAGGAACAGCTTGGTTCCATTTCTGATAGTCCTTGTCACAGTGACTTCCACCATAGTGAGATGATTTGTAGAGTCAGATGTTGGTCGTTATAAACCTAACTGTCAAAATATTCTGTAGTTTAGAAGAAGAAGGAAAAGCATCATTCTCTTTGTCTAAAGAGAGAGCAATTCTGTATCTTCTCTTTATAGACCAAAAGGAATTCACACCCCACCCCGCCTCCCCAAAACAGAAGGTTTGAGAGCTTCAACATACAGTTTTCCAAAATTGCACACAATATGCCAGCTCTACTTACATGGATACTGAATAGTTTTAGGCAACATCTACAAAATAGGCCTTAGCGGCCATCACTACACAGCTCACAAATAGTCTGAGTTCATGAAAACTCAGCGTGTTTGTTTTATTCTGAATTAAAATATTTTGTCTGTTTTATCCTAAGGCAATGATGATGACATGGGCAAAGTGAAAATTGCTAAGCTCTACTGTTCTCACACTTCCTCCCTGTTCACTGATAGTGAGTTGGAGAGAAGGGAGAAGCTCAGTACAATTAATTGTGCTGTATCTGCCTGAAGAAGAATATGGTTGGCACCATGCAGTTGCATGTGGAACGCACTCCCAATGACAGAGTGGTGTATTTTCCTGGGAATAGTATGAACAGTTATGTTAAACTGGTTTCTTGGAACTTCTGTACAAACAGGCTCATTCACAGTAAAAAATAGATAGGCTGTACAGTAAGTATATCAACAACAGAAGAGGCAAGAGACACCAGAAGTTCTCTGAAAATTTTGTTTCCATCTGTCTTATACTGTTTAACCTAAGGTTTATGTTGCTGCTTTTTTATTGTGCTAGGTCTGGATACTTATGAGAGGTTTGTCTAACACTACAAAATTGTTGTTATACAAAGTTCTTAACCAACAGGTTTTTGCTGTAATTAGTAAGAGAATTTTTTCAAAATAGTTTCAATCTCTGAAGTGAAAAAAGGGGCTCACATGTTCCCCTTGGTATAATAGAAAGTTGTTAGAATGTTCACATACAGAAGCTTCTTCCATTTCTCTCTACATGTCATTTAACTTAGTTGATTTGAAATACCATCGTAAATACATCTTTGTATTATGTGAACAGGCAAATCCCTTCCAAAAGAACTCATACCAGTTTAAAATTAAGGATATAAAGTAAGGAGATTCTTACGAAGTTCAGATAAAAATGTATGTTAACACTGTGTGACCAGGAATTGTGTATCTGTAAGTTAAACACAGAGTCCTGCTTCTATGAAGTGTTATGTTTTCCTATGACCACAACTGCTCAGGACTTCTGTCCTGTGCCTCGCACTGAAAGCAGCACATAACCAGTAATATAAGGCCTGTGTCACCAACGGGGCGTTTTGATTCAATAGTTATTCCCTGAGCAAGGTTCCCATTACAAGTGTTTAATGGAGCTTATTCAACAACTGCACTGCCTGTAGCATAACAGCTGTCTCCTGCTGTGTCCTTTAGACCCAGTCTCTCTGTGTTAGGTGCTATTGACCAGGCTGTTTATTTATTAAGTTACAGGTGTATTTCTTTATAATGGAAAGTCCAAATGCAATAATTTTCGTCCTGTGCTAGGTATTCAACTGGTAAGCAAAATGCTGGGGATTGTGATAGCATACATGGCTGTTAGCAGGAGTCTTCTAAGGTAGGAATGTCTGGCTGCCTTCCAGTTCACAAGTGACTACACAATGTTTCAGGGTTTGGGAACTGACATATTTTCCTTCATCTCATCATCTCCTATTTCTGCTCTATGTTGTCTATACTTATTGAAGGCTTAATAATTTGGTTTTATTGTACTGGTCCAGCAATCACTAAAAAAACACAAAGTTCTTCGTGGTCTTTGATAATTTTAATGAATTCATGTTTGATGCTTAGAATGCATGAAAAACTTTTAGTATACAGATTCTAATTGTGAGACTGGTATTTTGTTTTGATAGCAATGTTTTGGAGTGAGGGGACCTCATTCTCCAGGACCTTGCACGCTCCATGGTGATTTGCAGTTGTGCAACAGGAGGAATATGCTGCCAGGGTCACGTATACACTAGCCTTGCCTAGCTAGAATTCCTGGCTGTGCTAATCTAGCTAAGTGTCTTAATACAGGTGCATCAGAAAAAAAAGATTTTCTGTATATAGCTTTTCTCACAGTGGGAACCTTTTTCTGTAAAGCTCTGCCCTCAGATCCTCTTGTGCAGGTTAGGATAAATTTGCAGAACTGTAACTGTATCCAAGCTAGAAACTTTAGCTACCACCATGGTGTTCTTCAGGAAGTGCAACATTTAACATATGTGTAGCATACCCCAACATGAGTCTGTAGTGTAGATAAATGGTAGAGCAAAACTTTCCACTTCCTGTAATCACAATGTATTACTCCCACCTTTATTAGACGCAATAGAAAACATGTAGTAGAGAACATGAGTGAAATGGGCCTTTTGAAGTTTTAAGCACTATATTAACATCAACAGTTGAAGCAGAGTTATTCTGTGTGCTCAGTTGTGATTTATAGATGCAGCTGGGATGTGTAAAGTGATTGCTCTGCACTGAGATAGCCCAGGAAGAATTCAGAAATCTCCATGTGTCAGCAGCCTTTGAAAATTCATAATCAAGACTTAAAGGAGCTGGCTCACTGGTGCATAATTTTTAATGAGTATTGGCATTTAAGAGAAATTACAGAAAACTTGAAATTAGCTGATAAGTTGCTTCCACTTAGAAAGGACCACTGTGATGACATGCATATTTTTAGGCTGCTCGGGATATCATTAATAAGCAGAAAGATGGAAAAGAATAAAAAATGGCATCACAGAAAAATAGATATTATCCAGTAAGTCTTGTTCCACAAATTGATACAGCTCTAATTTAGTGATTCTGTAAGTTAGGAGATAAAGACCTAATGGCAGGATAGGTGAGATGCTAATAAGTATCAAGTTTAAATGAAAAATTAGTTATGCGTTTTTAAAAATATGTCTGATCAGTGGTTAGAACAACCAGTGAAGGAAAGTGACAGCTTCATCACCCACTTGAGAGAAGAAACCTGGGCTATTTTTACTGTCCACAGTAATTAATGGATATCACTTGCACTACTTTTAATTCATTTTAAAATACCTCATATTGCACAGTCATCTTTCATTTACGTTAACCAGGATTTACTTTGGGCATCAGTGGAGTTCACCCATGAAATTAGAGACCAATCAGGCCAAAAGTGCAAACTTAAGCCCCACTTCAGCCACATTAATATATTCCTACAAAATACATTTAATTTCATCTCAGCTTTCATCTGAATGTCTTTATTACTCATCCTGTATAGTCTTGGAAATATACTTAAAGAATATAGTGCTTTTTTTCCTGCAGCAGTACATTTTGCTGCCTCTCTGTCCTGGATGCAGTATTTTTAATACAAATACGTATTCTGAAATCATTGCTGAGCTACTCTGGTCTTCTCTGGATCTGGAAAAACAAATACTCTGACAGTTCTGTCATCATATATATCATTCAAAAAAAACAAATCAGTGGAGAAATACTGGATCACCCTCACTTTGGCTCTTTTTGTCTGTTCTCCATCTTCCTGCCTTTAAACCATTCCCGGTAGGACTGTGTTGCCCCACCGGTGTGAGTGACAGGGCTCAGAGCCTGTGCTAGTGACAGAATAGGAAGCCTGGTATTGCTTGCTCTTCTCCTTACATTAAGACTTTGTCGCATCCTTTGGCATATTCAGGTTTGATAACATCCTTAAATACGTTCTCTGACATTCTTCACGTAACCAGTGCTACTGGCAAGGTGCTGAGAGCTGTGTAAGATTCTCTCCAGATTAAGTTGCCACCACGGCAGTGGCTGGAGTAGCAGTGCCATACTCAATCTGCATTAACCTTTGTATGGGTGACACCGTAGTCTGTAGTATGGTATTTCTTCCTTCTTTCTCTGTCATTTCTTTGAGGAATTATGTGAAGGAGAGGACAGGAGTACTTTCTAAGCAGATGGTTAAGTTGCTCTCTGAATCAGGAGCGGTAAGAGGTCAGAGCCCCATAGAATCCAATCTCATAGTGTAGGAAGGGCAATTCAGTGTTATAGATAAGGTTGCACCCACTGAACAAAACATTAACTGCTGCAGTAAATGTGCCTGAGCATGTACAACTGGAATTATGTATCTGCTTAGTATAACACTGTAACTATCACTAAAAACACTTTGGAGAAGAGCTCCTCTAAAAATTACTCCAAGTGCTGTGGGGTTTTAATTTTGGTTCATTGGTCAATTGATTTGATTTGGTATTCATGTAATGATCTGGTTGTATCCTTTGACTTAGATTTTAGATCAAAAATCTACGTCATCTAAATATTTGAAAGAAATGTAGATTATTATTATTATTATGAAAATCACAAAACCAAAAAACATGCGGTAAACCTGTGGCTTTGGTTAATACACTTACTTATGTAGATGTTATTGTGAGAATTTTGAATAAACTGTTAATAACTAATATTCAGTTTCCTTATCTTATAACCTGGCAACATCATATTGTTTTCTTATGATCCTTTGATGAAGGAGCTGCAGGCATCTTGCAAGGATGTGAAAGCATCCAGCAGTCTAAGTGAGCAATGATTTTTTGGTTCAAAGCTCCTGTACAGAAGGCATAATCTAATCTTACATAAAAAATCATATGCCAAAACGTTTAGTATTATCCAGCTAACTGACTGTGTAATGTTAAATCATCTTTGGTCTTTTCGGTTTAGTTTAAAATGATATGTGTACACAAAAAGACCTAAATAGATCTGAAAGCTTACTAATGGCAAATTAAACACATTCTAAGCATTCTGACTTCTTGAAGGGCAAAGGATCTCTTTCTTTCAACAGTTTATTAACTTAGATTAATTGTATAGCGTCATAAGTTTCTACATGTTCATGCATTTATCTTCACATTGGATTGTCTTTAATTATAAGATAAGAGAAAAGGATTTGTTCTGTATCTGTGTGCATCAAGTCTTCTGCAGCTTATACCTGTTACAGAAGAGTAATTTCATTTGTTGATTTCTCTACATGTCCTGAAAACTGTGCTTTGCATACAGATACTGTAAAGAATCTGCATTTTGTTTGCTTTCACAGGCAGAAATAAGATACAACTCCATGAAGGTCTGTACAATTATTATGGTGTATATCTGTGTGTACATCTTCCCTTGAGCAACTACCCTTTTTAAATTGCTTAGCAGACCTCTACCAATAATCTGTTTTGGAGAGAATGCTTTGGGATGGAAGGTACTGTCATTGAATAGGGAACGAGAAAATCAATTGTCTTATAAACTATTCCAAATTTATTTGGAGTTATACGTCACTTTATCCTCTTGTATTGATGTTTAAAGGCTTAAAATATCTGTCATATAACTGACTTGATCAATTTAGATTATCCAGTACCAGACTGATTGACTTCACCAAGAAGAAATCAGGATACTGTTTGTTGTTAATTCTGCACTAGTGCTTATTCTTGTGTCTCTGATGATATAATCATATTGATTAATATAATAATAAAGGTAGCATAGTTAGATGGTTTCTGTTTTACATTATACCTTTGTTTTCCAAATTTCTGATGTAGTACTACTTGAATTTTAGCTGTCAGATCAGGGTAAGAGTGATTCTTCTTTAAATATGACAAAGAATTAACTGTTTAATGTTTGTAACTCTTTAAAAATCTAGCTTGAAACTCCAAGTAGCCACAATAATTTCTTGGGTGATTTGCCTTTCATGGCCAACTGATTTTAATTTCTGCTTTATTTTGTAAATAAATGTGTGAGTATATGTTCACGGGGGGAATGCTCCCTGCAACTGTTTTTAAATTGGTAGATGGCATCATCTCGCCTAAGTTCAGCCATCTAAAAGACAAACAGCAACTGTCAGGAATTGTCAAGTACATAGAGAACAGCAACTCCTTGCAGCATCTTTCCTCCATCATAAAAGAAACATAAAAGTTACAAATTTGAAACACTGTGACTGTTGTAATATGAGAAACTGTAGGGGTTTGTTAATTCTGTCTGCAAGATCTAACTAATGCTCTTACCTGTCTCAAGACAATACAAAGGAATAATGAGCTCTTTGCCACTGTTGAGAATTGCCTCTTTGCAAACATTTTTTTAAAGTTGCATTATCAGTGAAATAATTACTTAGTAAAACCACTGAGATCTCGCCTCTCTCCAAACAGCTCAATGAGAAAAATAATTGTATTGTAAAGTTCGTATTTTTGTTTTTCAGAACTGTGTATGCAAAGGTAAAAGTCCCTGCTTTTGCGATAGCACGAAAGGTAATAAGGTAAGAACAGATTCATTTTCCTTTTTTAATATTAGCTTATATACTGGGAAACTGTTTATACATGACTTCAGTTGATAGAGTGAGTGAATTTAGTGTGTGATGGTATTTTGCCAACAGAGTCTACAGAGAATGATTACCTTACAAAATTCTGTTAATTTTGGGCAAACTGTTTAACTAAGACTTTTTAATTGAATATTTTTACATGCATTAGTATGTTTACAGCATTGTATGATGTTTGAACACCAGCAGAGCAGGTGTCCGAAGCACCAGGTCCCTTTCAGTAACTCCTAACAAATGCCATTACCTTGGTAGCAGCTCTCCTGTTACAAATTTCATAATGCCATTCAGAGTGCTGTGTTCAGTGCTTCCCTCTTTCCATCTCTGGACCCTGCCTGCCTCTCTTTGCCAGTTCCTGAAGGAAAGCTACACACACTGGCATCAAACAGGTAAACCTCTTGTAGATCAAGAGGGGATGTGTTTCTGGGTCCTAATCACAAACACCTTGCCAGCACTGAAGGAACAGCAAATCCATCAGCAGTAACAGATCCACAGCTCTGCCTGTTGCCAATAGCAGCTTGGCAGAGGCTCTGTGTGGCTTTTAGAAGAACCTGAATTACACAAATGCCAAAAATTCTTTGAAACTCCTGCTTGCAGTTGGAAAAACAACAGATTCACAAATGAAAGGGGCATTATTGAAGAAGTCATGGTTGCAATTCAGGCGAGCCATGAACGCAGAAGTTGCCATACTAAACCTTAACAACAGATTCCAGACATCTGTAAAGATCTAGGATTGTGATTTGTCCCACTCTTTGGTCCCATCTGCTTTTACGAAGTTGGAGACAGTTTATCTGGAAGTAAATATGTTCATTATTAAAATATGTATTAATAAGTGGGAAAGGAGAATACTAGTATTTTCAGTTAAATCTCCCTGTTTGTTTTTCATGTCACTAGCTGATCTAACCTGACTTTGCCCTAAACAGTGAAATTAAGACCAGTTGAAAAACTAGAAAAAAATAAGCAGCCCACTAAAAGAGAAATATTAATAAGAACAGACGCCCATAACTTGTCTTCATCAGTTCCATGTTAAATAACTGAGCAATTTGTAGGTGAAACATTGTTTACACTGGTGAGGTTTTTCATGCAGCTATGGAAAATCAGGACAATCAACATGTTTTGATAATTATTCAGTGTTTAGAATTCTCCAACCTGAAAATCCTCTGATCTTGTTGATCTGCCAAGAAGAAAGTGTGGCTAAAATTGCCTTTTCTGTAGAGAGGGCAGTGAAGCTGCCAGGACAGCCCAGTGCTGCTCTGGATTCAGACAGCACCGCCTGGCTCTTGCCATGGGCAGGCAGGTCCAGGAGTTCGGTTTCCTGTGAGCTGGTACCGAACTCCCTCCAGCTGCACATCCTGGGATGGCATTGATCCTCCTGCCTTGGGATACTGGTGCATGACATAAAGTATTTTTTATAAAAACCTATGCCAGTTTATTATCTAGATCTCACAGACACTTTATAATGCAATTCTTATTTTCATATGTGTTAAAATATTATGGGATTGCATTCTATCTTAAGATATATAAATACGTATAATTACTATTTTTGAAATTTTTATTTCATTCAGAAGCTATTTAAAATCTGGTGAGTTTGTGGGATTTTGAGGAATGAGAATTGGTGCAGGGACAAGCCAAAATATTTTGGCTTCCCAGAGACATCTCTTGGATCCTATCTTGTACATCGAATAAGACACTCAAACTTCTGCACAGCAAAATTTCACATGCTTTCTTTGTATACCTTTGTATAGAGCAATAGGAAAATTGGCTCTAAGAGAACTGATAAACCCATTCTATGTCTCCCACATCATGCTGTGATGTAAAAGGTCTTGAACAGGCAGCTTTTCACTGATGTAAAACTGAGCATGCTAAATTGCCGCCACCTGAAGAGCTGAAACACCTTTTTTCGTGAGCTCCCAGGCTTGAAACACTTCATTTAAACCAAGTTAAGACTTGCATCTTCATTATATATAACTAAAAAACTGAAAATGCCGCTTTCACTGTACCTTAGCCTCCTATATTCTGTTTGCATAGCTTCAATTTTGTTTCCTTTACACAGTTTATTTATTTGAGCTCGATCTTAAAAAAATGCATGAAAAAGTAATTTGGTGTCTTAATCTCTGAGATTCAGAAAAATTTAAGATAGTTGTCACTTAAAGCGAGGTTTTTTTATTCTGTCTGAATGGTTTTGTTGCATTTAACTCCCACTGTTTTTTTCCATGGCTTTCATGAAGAGATATTGATGGTTTGGAACTGACCTTGCTGTACAGCAGCAGCCATTAAGTTTCCCAATTTGTATTGCTAAACATAATACAGCAGTTTTAACAAGGAATACGTATCCACTGCTTTCTTAAACTTTTCATGCTGTCAGCTAAATTCTGTACTCTGCAAAATCTTGAGTACTATCTTGTGTTCTGATAATTCAGCCATACTTATGAGCATGTGGTGCCATGGGGCGGAGGCAGCACAGAGATGGACCACAAAAGCAGGTCAGTGTGGGCAAGGGCAATGGATCTGCCACAGCAGCAGAAAGCCAAGAGGTACTGAAAGTAATGAATGCCTTAGAAATAAGCTGTTAAAAGGAGAGTTCATGGATATTTTAAGAGTTTGATTTTCTTGATGTTCACAGGGTGAAAAAGGCTTTCCTGGTGTTCCAGGTCCACCTGGTCAAAGAGGCTTTCCTGGTCCAGAAGGGCCTCCAGGGCCACAGGGACCAAAGGTAGGTATGTATGTGAGACAGAGAGATACACATGGAGAAACTACTGTGCTTGACAGTCAATGTTAGCTATGACTGTGTAGACAATTCTGTTTTACCAAACCAAACCAAACCAAACCAAACCAAACCAAAACCTGTCTCAGACCTTCCCATTTGGTGAGGGATGTTGTTTGGTCACCAGCTGCAATGGTCATTTTGACTGCATCAGAGTAGAGCTGATATGACCATGGGCTTTTGTTGTCAGTTGTCCATTGGCCAGTGCTAAAGCAGCTGGACTGAACTGCCAGAGGCAATGAACATGGGTCTAGACAGATTTTTGCAGCATAGCCTCAGTTTTTGTCTTAATATCTATTAACATCTTGACATTTGTTGCTGAAAAAAAAGTAAAGAAGCTACTACTGAGACAAATATGAAAAACAGATTTAAGAAAATTTGAAGGGAAAGATGGTTTCTAAGATAATATTGGTCTGTTTAGGAAATACCTGGTTGCCTGCAGTATGGAGAGAGTGGCTGCAGTGACTTGAGCTTTCTTTCTTTCTTTCTTTCCTATATGCTTAAACTGAGGCTAAATATGAATTTTCAATGACTCCTGCATGAGTAGGAAAAAAAAACTCAACAAAAAAATCGTGCATTAAAACATTTTATGTAAATTTGTCTTGAGGAACAGTAATCTTGCTGTTATCAATAAATTGGCTCTGGTGAGTAAATTATTTGTGTGTAAATATGGTGTGAACTCAGACATAGTGTAAGTCAGGAACGTGCTGCCACAAGCAGATTATGTCTAGGACCTGCACAAAGTGGCTACAGCACTTAGCTATACCTTTAAACAAATGGGTTTTATCGGTTTCATTTGTTTAAGTATTGTTGCATTATTCTGTCCTATCTTTATTTTTACAATATTTTCTGGAAGCGATACTCATGGTAGATAGTATACATGTTGATAAGCCTGTTATCTGAACTCTCTGAAGTGTTTAGTACAGCATTTCCCTTTCAGTAAGTGATAATAACTTCTGCAAGAATGGCAGAAAGTAAGGCTAGTTTATCTAGCAAGAAGGCCTCTGTTAGCCTGAATTGCCATGTGTTGTAGTGTGTGCCAGTTAGCCTCTCCTATCCAATGCCTCTACATTATCTGAAATGGAATGTGGCCCAGGATTTTAGAAGCTATGCTGTTCTTCACATTTTCCATTTCCTTTCTGGGAATGGTAAAATTTTCTTGCTAGCACTAAAGCTCTAAGCATCTTGAAAGAATTCCAGCAGGTTCTGTGCAGATGGTGCAGTGTCACTGTGGCATTCTTTGCTGTCTTCTTTCAGCCTTGCTCTCCCATCCTGCTTAGCCCCCTTTCAGCTTGCTCCTGGTCTTCCTTTCCATGCTCAACAGTGCAGGTGAGAGTACATAGATCTATCTGACCATTGCATGGACATCACCCATATCTGGGAACCTTCCAGCTTTTTCCTCACAAGGAAGCACTTCCAGGTCTCACAGTTTCACCAAATCCATAGCAACTGCTTTCTCAACATACACTGTTATTTTTTTGACTTGTGATGAG
Organism: Melanocharis versteri; assembly: GCA_013397845.1. Classification (NCBI taxonomy): domain Eukaryota; kingdom Metazoa; phylum Chordata; class Aves; order Passeriformes; family Melanocharitidae; genus Melanocharis; species Melanocharis versteri. The sequence goes on along the minus strand of VZTG01008820.1, from coordinate 497,005 downwards.
GTATATTTTTTTTTTCACTATAAGGGTAGGAGGGTGGTGAGACACTGAACAGCTTCCCCATCCCTGGAAGTTCAAGGCCAAGTTGGATGAGGCTTTGAGCAACCTGTTCTAGTGGAAGGGGTCCTTGCCCATGTCAGGGGGGTTGGAACTAGATGATCTTTAAGGCCCCTTCCAATTTGAACCATTCTGTGATTCTATGATCAGTAAACACTGAAAGGGAAGGCAAGACACCACAATTTATGCAAGTTGTATGAAATGCATGTTTCCTTTATTGACTGTAATAGGCCAATCATTTATTTATTTATATGGCTGGTTTTGTGTGCACACGGTGGTATTGATATTGAAAATACTGTGTGTCCTGTTGACGTTTATGTGCTTTTTCTCAACTGAAACATATTGAAAAACATTGTTTTCCATTTGTGATCTAGGGTTCTCCAGGGCTTACAGGCTTAGTTGGACCCAAAGGTACACGAGTAAGTGTTTGTATTTTAAACAAACTTACCTGTATTAAATGTCATGCTAATTGCCACCTTGGTTCAGTAATTTGTGAAAATAAAAGCAAAACATTATGACTGATTTCAAAGTGTGGTTAAAATTTATGACACGGTGTATGCACAAGTATTACTTATTTTTGGAACTTTTGCTCTTTTTGCTACAGCTTACATCCAAGGTTATTTCTGTATGTATTTAATATTTGGATGTGCAGTGAAAAAGTCAGACTAGAATACCTCAAAGAGTTGTTTGAGGTTTTTTTCTGTGGGCAAAACCAGTGTGTGTTATCTGTGTGTAACCATTATGCCTGGTTCACAGTCAGAAGAGCTCGGGAAGTAATGATCTTTTAATAGAATCATACTTGCATTCATTCTTATTATGAATGTAGTCAAAGAAAAATTGCCTAATGAGCTCTTGTTTATTATTCATAATATTATTTCTCTGGTTTAATATCATTAGGGAGTCCCAGGAATACCCGGATTTTCAGGTCCTCCAGGCCTTCCAGTAAGTAAAAATGAAACTGATTTAACCATTTCTTTTTTACTTCAGTCTTTAGTGCACAATCATCCTCAGCTCAATGTGCTCACTCTGGTCTCAACATCAACATTGTCTCTGTCAATTGGCCTAGAGATAAAAATCTTGGCATCAGCGATTCTTACTCATTGTAATGATTTAAGAACACATTGTAATCTGTCAAGTCTTGTGAAACATTGCTCCAACATAAACTCTTTCAGTGTTTCTGTAGGGCAATATGAATGTGCAAAAACAAAACTTATGTCAATTTCGTGCTTCTTTTAGGGTGAACCAGGAACTGTTGGTCCTCCTGGGCTCCCGGGTGTCCCAGGATGCAATGGCACAAAGGTACAAACCAAGCTGAGTGTTCTAGAGATTGCTTTTGGCTGTGCTTGGGAATGGCCAAGAAGTGTTCTAAATTTCCCCCAATGTACAACAACTTTGACTTCTTTCGGTTTGTGACTTTATCAGCTAGAAAAACTTGTGTCATGGGACCAGAGGAAGGAAAAGTGCTACCTCCTTGTACGAAATAAATACTTAAATAATACATGCTAATGGGCTTTGCTAAAAGATACGAATAATGTTTGATATTTTAACACACAATACTTTTTGCATTAAATCCAGAAGACCTAATCAGTCTTGTCCAACATGTCCTTTTGTTGCAATGGGTTATAAAAGAGATGGTTAATTCATGTTATTTCACCAGTATCTAGCTTGCAGTTGGCAATTCATAAATCCTGAAAGTGATTAAGAGAAAAGGCTTAATGTTAAGTTACAGATTTACCAGGTTTTCTTTGCTCTATGGGCATTCGGAAAGAAGGAGTCAGAATAATGCCTACTACAGAAAATCATAGATTTCTAGTGAAACTGTGAACTAATCTGAACAGTCTAGGATAGAAGTCAAGCTGCATAAAATGGGATGATCCTCTTCTAGCAAAATACGGTGGTCATGAACTCACAGTGCATTTAGTGTGATAGCATAAAAAACTTCTGTAATCACATTCGCCAAAATCAGGCCGAATAATAAACCATAATATGCATTAACAACCACTGTTATTACTTTCAGGGTGACCAAGGATTTCCAGGTCCTCCAGGTCGAAGAGGTGCTCCAGGCCTTCCAGTAAGTGTGAAATTCGTGACTGTGTGCATTGCCACCAAATAAAGCCAGTCCCTGAAGGAGTGTAAAGCCTCATATTAGCTCATACTGATAACAGTTGAAACACATAGGTACCCCCATTTAATCAGTATGAAAACTGTGTGATAAAGAGACCAAGGTTAAAAGTAATGCTTTATTGTCTGCATGTTGAGCCTCAACTTATTAGTTAATGGCTGCATGAAATTCATTGACTGGAGTTGGCTCTCATGAAATTTATCACTTATATCCCTAAAGGTGTCCAAGATTTACTTAGTAGCTTGCAGTTTCAGTTCGTGCCTAAGTATCTGTGAGAAAAAAATGGCTTAATTAAGTCAATAAGAACCAGGAATTAAACCCAGAACTTCTCACTCTGGGTGCATTGCTTTAATTGTAGGATTTGGGGTTTTTTCATCATAGAAATGTGTTTGAAAGAGAAACTTTTAAACAAATGGAAAGGGAATTCTGTCTTTCAAGTTCCAGTGGCTTCAAATCTAATAACTTCTAAAGATGATCTTTATTTTACCAGCTCTGCTGATTTTATTTATTTATTCATTTATTAAGATCAGGCTTCAAAGCTGTTCTGCCTTCACTTGTAGAGTTGTACTTGTGAGATTGACTATTTTTTGACAATATGCCCTTTCTTCTTAAATTGAAGTCTGGCCCAGTAAACATGAACCTGGCTATGCAACTTCTTCATGAAAATAAATCACCTGAAGAGCACCAAGCTTAGAAAATATTTAGAATGTGTTATTTCAGCACTCTTTTACTTTTCTGTTTCAATATGATTGTTTTTCTTCCTAGGGTATTGCTGGTATCAAAGGAGAGAAGGTCAGTTATTTGCATCATATTACACGAAGTATTTATTGGTTATCAACAATTTGTGTGTATGTTTGTTGCTCTTAACATCTCCATTCATGGGAAACAGAAGGTTTACCTTCCAGAAGAAGCAACCACAAAGTTTGGTGCTTCCTTTTGTCCTAGAAGCATTCACCTCAGGTTGCAAAATGGTCTATAATTTCTTTTCCCTCAAACTACTGTTACTGCATGTAATGAATTTAACACTTTCAAGCACACAAAGAACTAAGCTAATCCCTTGAACAGTTTATGAATTTATATGGAAAGCTGCAGATGCACTAGAGAGTATTTTATAGGGATAAAGAGTAACAAAAATAAATTGAAGACAAGGACTGTGCATGAGTAATGTAGGTATACATGGAAAGAAGACTGCTCCTAACAGAGGACTAGAAGGCCTGCAAAAGGTGTATTTGGTTTGATAAAATCTTTTCTAAAGTTAGGACTATCCATAGTGGACAGTTTCCATCATTATGTAATTCTGATGTTGCTTATTTGCCTACAAGCTGTATTAGAAGACTTAGTGCTCTACAGAGTTCTACAGCATAACTTTTTATATTTCTTTTTATCTAACTGTCCAGGGGTGCCCTGCAGAAGGATATAGCCAAGAGTATGGTGCAAAAGGTGATCCTGGATTACCAGGAATGCCTGGTCTCCAGGTAACTCAAAATTAAGACGGTGAGATAGATATGTATAAAAATATACAGTAATATGTATAAACACATTCTATATAACATAAGTATGTATTAAAATTATTTTGCATTTTACATAATTCGGGTGTATTATTTATTTAATACAGATACAGTATTTTTTACAATTATGTCACTGATTTCTAAACCAAAACCATTCAGTTTGCAGGCCAGTCAGGTTGCAGAAAAACAGTACTACAGATATGGAGAAAAACTGGTCGTAGATTTATGAGTTCACCCCTACATATATAATAGAATAGAGTAGAACAGAACAGAACAGTTCAGTTGGAAGGGACCTATAATGGCCATCTAGACCAACTGCTAAAATTCCCATTGAAGTTAAGACTGAACAGGTTAGACCAGCTCAACTTTTAGAGTACTAACAAGGGACAGGATGGTCCATATTTCAAGAATGAACATTAGCAGGAGAAGGCAGGGCTGACATTTTTTCTGACTGTTGGAATAAGCAGAGAGCATTAAATTAAGAAGAAAATAAAAATGTTTAATTTTCCATTTCTTTGAAAAAAAAGCTTTAAAGTATAGGATGTATTGCATAGAATATTTGAAAGATTGAAGGTTTATTAGAGGCATTAATAGGACCGTATGGATTATGAGTCCACATTTCTCAGAGGACTTACATCCTCACTTGATTAGTTTAGTTTTAGAACAGATGTTTTCTCATGTTTCAAAACATATGCCAAACAATGAAGCAGTAAGGAAGAATTATACTTCTGTGTTCTCCTGAGATAGGAAAAGGAAATTCAGAAGCAGAGCTGCTCCTCTGTTTCTTATTCAGTTCATTGAATTTAGTGTTGTGTTTTGCTCATAAACTTGCCAGGAGATTTATTCTTGTTTCTTTTTTAATATACAGGGTGCCCAGGGTGCTCAAGGATATCCTGGGGGACTTGGACCACAGGGCCCTCCAGGACCTTTGGTATGAATTTATGTCTCACTTGTTACTTTGACCTTTAATTTTCCCTAAACCCTATGGAATTACACAGATACAAGTACTTCACTCTCCCAGATTTGAGGTCTAGACACAAGTGTATGTAAAAACTGTTTTTCTGCATACATCTGATTTTTTTTCAGTTTCTGTTGATGATTTTTATGCATGATAATTTCTGTATTTTCAGAAGCATCCCTTGTCCATGTAGGCATACATTTTAATTTTCAAATGACTACCCATTAATTTCACTTTAAATGCTAATGTGCATAACATTGAGAGATGCATATGTTTGCAACTAGACTGTGTAAACAATCTGTCACCCACTGGCAATGACTTGTGGTTGTAAAAGTGGAAGAAAAAGTGAAAATGTGATATAAGTTCTATGAAAGTTGGGTACTTCAAAACACCTATATCAGAGAAAAAGATTGTAAGTTTTTTAGCTGAGAATTTTTTTTTTCCTTTTTTGTAGGGCATGCCAGGGAAACCAGGACCTCCGGGACCTAAGGTAGTCTCAGATTGGTGATAAAAATGAGAACTTCTGTTATGTGTAACATAAATTAACCCATGTTTAAGTGTTTGTAAAATAAGAAAAATAACATACAGGGATTTTTTTCAGGGTCTTATGGGACTGAAAGTAATAGGAGCCAAAGGAAGAAAGGTAATTTCATAAGAAGCTTTAAATATTCTGTAAGTTTTGTTTCTGTTTTATGCATTTTCTGGTATGCTATGGTGAAATGTTTGGGGAAGTAAGTACTGTGAAATGCAAATTTTCAGTATGTGTGTGGGAGTCTTCTGTTGAAAAATGGAAACATGGCAATGCTGTCTAAGGTCAAAATGTTTTCACATAAGAGCCAATGATATAAACATCTAGACAGAAGATTAGACACTGAAGAGAAGCCAGGAATTAATACTTACTAACACATGGTATTAATATATATAATTTGTGTGGTGCTCCTAAATGCTCATCTAAGCAGAAAAACAGTACTAAATATATAGCATTTGAGGTCTCACAACTTCTGTCCAATGTATTTTCAGTGTCAGCCCTTGTGATGCTAGAAAAACTCCCAGGTTTTGAATAAAAATTGGCTGAGTTGTCATTCATGTTCTCAGTTTGTATTCCATATAATTGACATTAAGCCAGGAATTACTGCAAATGCCCACATTGTCTCTCAGCACTCAGCCTGCAGCTGCAGGACCAGTGTAGTCAATCTGAATATCCTTGCAAGAAATTAGGGCATCTCACAGTTATGCTAACTGACCTGCAGAGATTCAGCTGTGATTGGTTTTAACATTGTAATCACTACCAGGAATGTCCTAGGAGTTTCCTGGGAAAAAATTTTCCTATAGACCTGGTTATTCATTAGCAGTAGCTCAGGTGACCATGGAACATCTTGCTTCCTTACAAAAGAGTGACACATTCTTTGCTGTTGTGCTGCAAATTCATGCAAAAGCATTCCACTGGCTTAAAATCAGTGGAAATTGTGGATATTGTTTTGTTGAGCTCCACAGGAAAGATCACATTGAGGAATTTCCCTGTTCTGAAAGATCCTTAATGAAAAAGTGCACTTTACTACTAATGTTGTCAGTGAAGGACACATGAAAGGTTGTTTTGTCTGTTAGCACCATGATTCTGTGATCTCCTTGGAATACCCAGACTGCGGTTTGGAGATGTCACCAAAGACAGTTCATATAATTTACTGATTGACATAATTAAATAGAGAGAAATATTGTAATCAAGGAGATATTTTTACTTGATTTAGAGTTAAAATAGTTATGTAACAAACAAATAGGATTAAAAATCTAAATTGTTTCTAGAAACTTTAACAGAAATCACCATATTCATTTTTATATCAATCAGCTAGGGGAAGGTTAAATCTTCCATATATCTTTTTTACTGGAATATAAATGGCAAGCAAAGGGAAATGGCAACTGGATTAATGGCTGAGTGTAATGACAGAAGAATTTTCGCAATCTCAAAAGTATAGCAGTAGTAATTTGAAATAACAGAAACACACTGTTTGTAATTTGCTCTATTTTTCTTCTTTCTTTCAAGGGTGACACTGGGTTAACTGGACCCCCTGGGCCCCCAGGAACTGTTATTGTGACGTTAAGCGGGCCAGACAACATGACGGTAGTAAAATTGTTAAACATCACGTTCAGATAAGCCCCCTGACTAGGTTTTACTTCGAGAGGACGTTTTCATCTTCACTGCTCTGATAACATTTCCTTTTACCCATCCCAACATTTTTCAGACTTGTTTAATTAGGTTCTGAGCTCTCTTAGAGTGTGTGGGTAGAGCCAGCTCTGCTGAGCCTGTGTGCTCGTGTGCACATCTGCACAACGCCAGTGCAATGCTCCTTGCTTACCAGTACCCCACCTGCTGGGAATCTCTGAGTACGTCAAGAGTAAATCGCTTCTGCTTCACCAAATCCACAAGGATGTTCTGAATGGCTATCAAAGCCACAGCTGTGTTGGCCTCTGGGCCTTGGCACGGAGAATGTCAGACTCTGAGCTACCAGAGTTTCACAACAGCTTGCGTACAACATGTTCATGTATATTTTGTAGTTTGTTTTCTCATTATTTTTACTGAGTAATCATGGAAAGCGTTGGAAAGACAATAAATACGGAAGGAAATAGTCTGATTCAGCTTTCTTTTTAAGTATTGCTTTGTGAATTAAAATTTTTGCATTGTATCCTTACATAGAAATTAAATAGCAGTAGTTGATAGAATTTTAAGTATTCACATATTAACAGGACACGTCTTCAACGTGTTCTTGATTCCATTTTTCTTGTGTAATTTGCATCTAATCTATGGAGTCATCCAAAGTCCCTCTCCGTTATGTGCTAAAATAAAAGTGAATTTTGCATCAAGACTGTATTGAGGAGGGAAGAGAAAGATCGCAGAAGCAAGGTTCGGCTTTTGGGCACACCACCTCTCCCTGTTTAAATCAAATACAGAGTACCTGGAGCACTTTCCAGTCTCAACTGTGGTGGCTTATCATGAAAGAATGGCAATTTTTCAGAGACATTGGGCATTAAGGTTTAAGAAACCTCAAAAGTCCTTACATAAATAGTTTGGAGCATAAGTCTAACCAGGTAATAATTAGATAGTTTGGCTTTACAGTGACCTTAGGATGTGGCCCAATGGTGCCACGCAGTAGCGTAATCTCATCTTGCACCCACAGAGACAAGGATGCCGTAGGTAGCCGCCACAGTTATGTTTTGGAAGTAACTCTAGCTCGAGTAAAGCAATTAAGGTTTATTTGGGTTTTTTGCTTGTTTCTTGTTGCCATTTGTGGGGATATTTACTGCAGTCCCCTTGCATGCAGTCCCAGGTAGGTTGTTTTGACCTAGCTCTATTCTGAAATGTGCAGAAACAGTTTCTTTTTCAAACATCACAGACTTAGGCAGGAGCACTGAAGTTTCTGTTTCTTAATCGTTTGAGTAGAACCGTCTCTGCTCAAAGAATCTTGCTGGTGACATAAGGATTTCCTATTTGTAGAACTGGACTATCATGGTAGGCATAGAAAAATCCAACATACCACAGTAAGCATTTCTTTTCTGTGTAATAGGACTTGAAAGGAGAAAAAGGAGAAAAAGGATCAAGAGGACCCCCAGGGCCAATGGGGTTTACAGTAAGTGACCAGAAGTAAATCCCTTAAATCCAGATTTCAGGAAGCATCGCCTAATAAATGCTACTCTTTACAGCCCAGTATTTACACTAATTATTTCAACCTTTAATGGGAAGAATAGAACTAATGAATAGAATAAAATACCTATTAATAGCATTCCAGCTGTATTTTTTTTAAAGATAAAAAATTATAAAATATATATTTAACTTAGAAAATGTGAGCTTCAAAATATGAGTATTCTCAGTGTGGTTTTGTTCCAGGGGCCAGTTGGTGATTCTCAAAGTGAAAAGGGTGATCGAGGAGAACCAGGAGCACAGGTGTGTGCAAACAGGTGGATATATATGTGTTAGTCCTTTCTGAAAAACACTTTTGAACTGGTGTTGCTGTCCAGTTTTTGTCTCACTGCTACTCAGAGCAAATTTGCTTAGATTCAAAAGCTCTTTCCTGCAGTAAACTAGACAAGAGCTAGAAGTCAGGTGACTGTACTTACATGAGTACTTGGAGTGAAGGTCAGTTGATTGTGAGTACGCTTCTATTTTTTTTGCTATAAAGGTTCTGCTGTTGAAACTTAGTAAAAAAGTGCTCTGCTAGACATGTACTGGCTTTATAGTGCAAGGGTATCAGCAGGAGAGAAACCACTTGGTTTACTTAAGGCAGCAGACTTAAATGCGTATGTTCAACCAGCAGCTGTGTGGAGACATGAAGGAAGTTGCATAAGAGTTACTCTGTTAACAGCATAGTATATGAAAAAATAATATGTTTATTTTAAAAAACATGCATATTAAAATACTATTTACAGGATTATATCTTTTTTTGGAAGATAATTAAATGGAAAGCTATTACTTTAATTCAAATGCCTTTCAAACTTTCAGGTAAAAAGTAATCAATGACAGATGCAAGTTCTTAGTAACTAAAACTGTATGGATTCAAACCAGTTTACCAGTATATAATCAGGGGAAAACCCTAAAATAGTCGAATAAATCAAAATGTTTTGTGACATTTTCTGAATACAGATTTCTAATACATTCTGAAAGCAATATTAAGAAAAGTAATTTTTAAATTAAATATTTCATTCAGTCCAAATGTGTATATTTTTGAATGGTCTCATACTTCTTGTGGTTGCAATAAATTTTCTTCCACAAGGAAAGATAGCAAGACAAGACCCTGGTACTACCTGAGCATTACTCTTTCTTCAGTTGTATGGTGCTATAACAGGGATGGTGTTAGAGAACAACTTGATTGTTATTTTTATTATTCCTATACATAACAAAAATTTCAATTTGAGTTGCTAGTATAAAGTTCTAGAAGTTCTTGCTATCCAATGTGTGTTATTAATCCTCCGTCTTCTGTGTTTCTTCCACACCATCTTCTGTTCGCAAAAGCCTTGTCCTGTCATGCAGTATTTTTTTAGAACTCTTCTTAATTGACCCCTCCCTTATGGAGGAAGTGGTAGAACACCCTTGCTTTTTTTGTGTATTGATCTGTTGTTAAGAGCTTGACTGATAAACTGTTCTAAAAAGAAAATAAAACATTTTTTGCAATTGAAATTACATCTGTGAACACAAAATATCAAATTGCTGTGGATTTTACATTCTAGGAAAAAAATACTATTTTGTGCAAGTGAGTTTTGAGGCTGTGGTGATGTCATTCCATTCCCCTTCTTTTCTTTTAAGTTCTGACATATTTTTGCTGTATTTTCTGATGCTTACATTCTAATTCATGGTCTGCTCTTTTCAAAATTATTTTAAAATTCATTAATTTATTCTGTGGGAAAAAAATCTAAAATGTTCTTCTTTCCCTGTTGTTTTGAGTTTATAATCTCCCCTACCCTCCTTTTATCTTTTCACTGCCTTCCTGCTCTGGATTTTAATGAAACAGGTTTTCCTCATTTCTGTCTTCAAGGTGGTAAGCGAGATATCCATGTGATCATGTTTTCATTTCATTCTGTTTCTCTCCTCATTTCTCCCCTTTCCCTCCCTTCCCTTTGTCTCCCTATTTTGTCGTTGTTATGAATTACTCAAACAATTGTTTCTTGTTGCCACACAAGATACAGGATCCCAGCAGACACTGCCAAATGGGCCATGGAAAGTAGCCGATACCTCTGGCATGCTGCCTCCTTCTGTTTTCACTTTTCCATCCACTGCCCTGCTTCAGATACCTTTGAAGTGCACTCCCTATTCCTTTTCATTAAGTAATTTCTCTTCAAGTTGTCTCATACAGGAAATGGGATTGAGAGTTTTCCATCAGTGTCCTTCCAAGCTCACCATGGGAAGGGCTGCTTGCTGCTGTATTGTTTTATCATTTGTCTTGTTTCTGCAAGAACCTGATTTTTCAGCAAGCTTTCTGCACTTGCCTCACACTTTGTACTGCTGAAGTCTGGCACAAATAGTCCTCCACAGTAGGAAGAATGTCAATGGAATATCTTACTACCTGTTTTGTAGAGCTTTATGAACTTTAGTTATGATTAATAAATACTTTAAAATAACCTTAATAGCTTTTTACAGTTTATACAGTTTACAGTTATGTGCACAGCAGCGAGTTGCTATGCTCTTTAAATGCAATATCCCCACTTTAAATTTTTTAATTTTATTTTACACTTTTCCTTTGTAGGGGAGGCCTGGAAAAGAAGGTGCCCCAGGTCCACCTGGCTTACCGGTAATGAAGGAAGCCTTCTAAACGTTTTCTAAGTGGTAGTCATCTGTTTATGACAATTCTATCTTCCTGTCACAGCTTTTCTCTCATTGTGGGATGTGTTTGAAAATGTTGATTTGCATACACTGAGACATTTCCTTCATGCAGCTGGCCTTGGAACAAAACCATGTCCTCACAGATTTATATGCAGGAGACAGAGGCTCAGTTCATAGATGTTGTTGCTTCTATGTCAAGTAAAAAGACCTGTTGCTTGCTGCCAGCTGTCTAATGAGTTTGAGACACGCTGCAAGATAAGCAAAATTAATTCTACTGAGTTTTTTCTGGTTAGTCACAATGAAATTTTTGCAAAAGTTATACCTTCCCTTTAACATAAATCAAGAAGAGAAATGAATAGTTTTTAGTCACTAGGATCAAAGACATTGTTTTACAAAGAAAAGTTATTGTCAGGGTCATGGCTGTCTTGGCCTGAAGCATGACTGATAGCTATTAAACTGCCATTTTGTCAACATATAGGTCTTAACATGTGCCATTTTATAAGCAAAATTGTCTTCTTTGTGTACTAATTTAAAAGCCGAAGTGGTTCAAATGTGTTTCCAATTGGTTAATTATCAGTTCTTTTATTTACTTCACCTCTACTTTAACAACGTCATTAGAGTCACAGTGACCTTATAAATATCTGACCAAATTCTTACTGCTAGAATAGCCCACTGCATATGTATCTTACTATAACATCATCTTTGTCATGCTAAAACGACCTTCACAGGCAGTCTAAACACATTCTGGTCTGACAAAGAACACTGAATGACAGACCACAAAGCTCTACTGCCTCAGCTAACAGAAAGAAAACTTTCTGTCATGACAAAGAAATGTCATTGCTCTGTTCCCATTTCAGCTTTACTCACTAGCAGTGCATTCAACTGCCTAAACTTGCTAGAAGTCCCTCTCCCTTGCCTGTATTCACGTGCAGAAAGCCTTAGTCTGCACTGTTTTCCCTCCTGGTGCTGCTGACACCTCTTGAGATCAGCACCATCCCGCAGACTGACTGAGTTCTGGGGGATGGTGCTGAATGGGAGAGTCTTGTATTGTGTTCAGTTTCTCCTCTTCAGAAATAGTTTGTGGAGGGAGAAACAAATCAGAAACTCTTACACTTCTGCCATGCAGAACAGCTTCCCCTTGGGAGTGTTGGAGTGTGCCATAATAAATGCAGGTTTGGATGGGACACCTGCAGCTTTTCCTACAGACATGGAGCTGTACCTCAAGCTGGGTCTTTCACTGCAGTTTCTTCCCCTGAGAAAGTTTCATTCACTTTGCCATCACCATGAAAGATTAAAGCTTTACATTTTAGATCTTACTGATGTCAGTGCTAAAAGATTAGTCCTCATAAAATTGTGTCCTGTCACTTGCAGGGACAAAAGGGTGAACAGGGCAAGCCAGGACTGGCTGGAAGGCAAGGAGCCAAGGTATTGTCCAATGGTTTTGTTATTGCTTTTGAGGATGAGGATAAGGTATGTTTGGGGGTTGTTATATAACTTTATCTATCACTGTGTATATAATATGTTTCACTTGGCCTAAGAGATGACAAGTAAGCATATCATGGAATAGGGAATGGATCAGCTGAAAAAAACCATATGTTTGAATTGGTGTCCATCTATGTCTGCTGATGAGTTCCTGTAGTTCTTGGTGTATGCAGCTGAATAGTTGTGTAAGGAACAGAGATGGGGTGGTGGAGGACTGGGCAGGAGCAGAAGTTTTTCTTTAATGTCTTGAGTAATGTACCAAAGTAACAGTGGGTAAATGTCATTCCATATATTGTTTTTAATAAACAAACCTATCTCTGTCCTGTGATGAAGGGGATGAAAGGAAACCCTGGCCCACCTGGAGCTTGTGGTCAAGTAAGTGTAAATTACCTTCATATATAATTTTTCTAAACTATTAGAATAAGAATAATCCAAACTGTCTGCATGAGGCAATAATGGATGTTCTGTGATGCTCTAACCAGGCATGGCTTTTGCAAAGTACTGATATTGCTGGGATTCTCACACAGATGACGTCTTCCTTCCTATGGAATTGGATACAGGATCTGTGCCTGGTTAGACCTCACCTGGACCCAGCAATTTTGGCAGGAGATTGGACTGTCAAAAAACAGTTACAAAAATTCACAGGAATTAATATTTAAACCAATTTCTGATCACTTCCAGAACAGGTGGCATTTATTTTAAAATCCTAAGAAGACTTCTTAAAGAACACAAGAGTTGCTATGAGTACAATTTCCCTGTCTAGTCATGCTGTCTCCCTAGTGGCTTTCCTAAAGGCCCCATGTGCACCTAATGGAAACAATCTGCCTAAATTGTTCAAAAGAAATAGCTTTATAAAAAGCTGAAGTGTTTGTGATACTGACACAATACTAAAAAACACTGCTGCTGAGAGCAATTATGATTTCTTTCTGGTTGCTTGTAATTAGTAAGGTCTTGTGGTGTCAGAACATCAAAATTGTGAATGAGATCAAAACATTGCTTTAATCAAATGTTCAGTGTGAGGTACAGTGCTTCTCTCTTCATTCTTGCAACTCTTTCTTCTCTTACCACCTTTCTCTTGAGACGGAGTATTACGATTATGTGGTTGGTGAAAAAGGGGATGAAGGACCCCCCGGACCTCCAGGACCGAAAGGTCAACGTGGCATGCCTGGTGAGTGGACATCAAAACTACAATCCTGTAACAAGAACAGTCCACTCGAAGGGCTTATTGCAGACTACATTTTGAGCAACCTTCTTCTGCCTTTACCAGAATATTTCCTAAACTCCCATCTAATTGCCTGACTTGAAATGTGTCCTGAGACTTTGATTTGTAGCATTATTTACCCTTAAAAATCTTGCTTTTGCAGGGCCCCAGGGTCCTCCTGGAGCTGCTGGTAGACCAGGTATGTGCAGTAATCCAGTACCAATAATAAAATACATTCTTCTTCCTGTCTGTTACTGAATCAGCTTTCTCAAATGTTAATTTCAGACGACTTTAAAAATACCTCTAAGTGGTAAAAAATTGTCACCCAAGAGCTTTGATGGGTCAAGTACTTAGGTTAAAGATCATTTTAAAATGTCTGTAGATTCTAACTTTGATTAATATATTTCAAGATAAAAAAAATTTGTGGTCTGAACTTGATGTGTTTGTCACTCATCCTATTGAGTACTTACTTTGCTTTGAAATGCCATTTCTTCTTTAACTCTGTTTTTGTGTTTTCTCCCCTTTGGTTAGGTGTGTCAAGACCTGGTCTGAGAGGTCCCCCAGGATTTCCTGGGCCAAAAGGAATAAAAGGAGAGAAAGGACAAACTGGCTTGTGTATTGTAGGCCCTCCAGGACTGCCTGGTATTACTGGCCGGCCTGGTTCTATTGGGTTACCAGGCCCTCCAGGAGAACCAGGTACTTCTAGTTGCAGGTGGTTTGGATTTTTCCAGGTAGCTCTCTCTTTTAAATGAATTGTTGAATACCTCAAGTTGGAAGGGATCAGAATAAGGATCAGAATACTGTCTCCAGCTCAACCCTACAACTTTTTTCTCTCTTAGCAAGTAGAGAATTGCCTGAATAATCTGCAATGTAATGGTGCTATGCTCATTTCATTAACAGGTAGAGTAACATTTGGAACTGGCCTACCAGGACTTCCTGGAGAGCCAGGGTGTACAGGACCTCCGGGACCTCCAGGAGATACTGGCATGAGAGGTCAGTTTCAAATAACTGTCACTCAGAAGTAGATGGTACAATCCAGTAATCTTCATGGATCCTCATTAGATTTTTTTAAATTTAATTTACCTCTTAAGTCATTTGCTGAGTTCAGAGTTTTAAGAACATTCATTAGGGATAGCGAGATGTCTTCCTCCCCTTAGGTCAACTAAAAGAGCTGTGCGTGTGCCAGTGCTGCACACCAGTTGTACAGAACTGTGGCAGGGTCTAGACCGTCCCTGGAACAGTTACTATAGTTTGGCAGGGCTTTGTACTCTCCTGTTGTTATGTTCTTGCTGACAGTAGGTCTCTGAAAGAAGCTGCAACTTCGACCCAGAGGAGCTGCTGAATCTCTTTGCCCTTTGCTTGTCATTAGAATGACCCTGAGTGTTACAGAGCTCTCTTAGTTGGAAGCGCATGTCCCTTTTTTCTTTTGGGAGAATTTGGCTTATCAGTAGAGTGACTGTATCCAAACTGTTTGCTAAAACTTGACTTGAAAAAATCAAGATATTTAAACCAAATGCTTCTGTCCTTTCAGTTAAATGTAGTCAGTTCTGGTTGACTGTCTGACCAAAGGTAATTTAGTACTGTATTGGAAGTGATCTTCCAACAAAATTAAGGCCATGATTCTACCACTCCTGGCCAAAAAGTGTTAGCTATAACAAACTAAGTAGCACATTAGTTAAGCTTGAAAATGACTTGCTGTGGAGCAACTAATGATTTCTTTTCATTCTAGGTGATGATGCTCTCGTGTGTACTGATTGTAGCTACATTCCGGGAATGCCTGGTCTTCCTGGTTCTCCTGGGCCTCCTGGTCAGGATGGCATGCCTGGTAAATTATCTCGTTCCTAACAGAATCGTAGAAGTGCAAATGATTTTGCTTTTAGCACAAGAATCAGGTGTGGGCATGTCTGCAGCCTGCAGTCCTTGAACTAGCCCTGAGGTGGTGGTGAGTGTGAGAGCCTGGTGCAGCTCCCTCTGCTGATATGAGCACAAGCCCTAAAGGATCTGAACTCAGAGTGCTGATAGGCTTAGGTGCAGCCTGAAGCCAGCTCAGTCTATGATAATTAGTCAGTGTAACAACAGAAACATTGAATGCTGGGTGCAGTTATTGGAGCTTGTCAAAAACCATGTCCTTGTTTTCATTTTTCTTTACTAAATATACTGTTGCTTTTGCAGGTAGAGAAGGAACAACAGGTCCAAAAGGTTCTCCAGGAACCCCAGGGTTTCCAGGGGCTCAAGTAAGACTTTGAGTTTTCAAATAAACATTCAGATCCCACAAGAATTATTTCAGAGAAACCTCATGGCTAGTGTTACGTGCAGTGTCGTGCTGGGTGATCTCAGCAGGTTTTTTCCTGTAGTAATGAATGTGTCAGCATGGGAGGCGAGGCAAAGAATGTGATGTATGGCTCACACCCCTTTACATGAGCCTGGTTGCTCAGTGCAGCAAGTTAGCCCAGGCAGTGAGGCAGGTACATACCTGTGTGATTAACCTGTGCTGCATTTCATGGTTCTGAGACTGCTTGTTCTGTCTAGTATGGCTAGTCTATAGTTACCTTCTGTTCCTTTATATAATTCAGTAATCATGGCAGTGGCTGTAAAGCATATATGGATTTTTGTGTGCTGGGATCTTTGTCAGACTTCTTACTTCTCTTGTTTCCAGCATACTCAGGATTTGCTAAAGCCCCAGCTGTGCGGGGAAACTTGCTTCTCATCATACTCTCTTCAGGAGTGCGAAGGACACTCCCTCCTGGGAAATGTTACAAAGAGGGAATGCTGCCACCTGCTGCCACACACATGCCATTTCGTTGTCCTAACTCGTGCCTGTAGTAGTAATTATTTATGGGAAAGTACAGTCAGTGCTGTCCAATAAAAAATCATGCACAAGTATTTGTTGTGGTGGTCAGAATGAGTCTGCTAACAGGCTTTACCAGGAGCCCCCTAAGAGTTCATGAGCCCAAGATCACTAGACCCCAGTGGGCTTTCAGCTTCTATGGGGTTTGGCTGGGATAGTGTACCTGCTTTGTAACCTGTGGGGGAGAGAAGGGATAGCGAAGTTACCTACGAACAGAGCCAGCTATGGCACTTAAGAGTGTCCCCGGGGAAATATTCCCATGTGGAGGAGAAATCTCTAACTAGGTCTTAAAGTCCTTCTTTTTGTGCCATGGTCTTAACCCATTAAATTATGCTACATTACTCCTGCTTGTCGTAGCATGAATGAAATGGCAGCCATGTCAAAAGAAGTAAAGGCAGGAGAAAAAGAAAAGACAAAAAACCCCCCAAATTCTGTTCATTGAAGTGTGCCATTACAGAGAATAAAGAAGAGAATAAGGGGAATCCCTCTGAGGTATTTAAGAAAAAAGAAAACTTGAGAGCAGATGACATGTATCTAGCGCTGAAGTTCTTTTGATAACTCTATTCTAGGGGCCTCCAGGTTTTAGAGGAGATCAAGGACGTAAAGGATCGAAAGGTGAGCCAGGATATGTACATCCAGAAGGGCCAAAAGGTGAGCGAGGAGACCCAGGAGTCAGGGGAGACAAAGGAAGAAGAGGTTCAAGTGGATTTCTGGGAAGACCTGGCTCTAAAGGATCCAAGGGTTCTAAAGGTGAAGAGGTAGGTATGCGCTGTTTGCAATTAATATGGAAGTCATGGAAACCTAAGTCAGTATTTTATCTTGTACAACAGTCTGTGTTATCTGTGCAGATATTTCAGCTGAATATCCTCTACCTGACTGAGGGTACTGTTCTCAACTGTAACCACCAATATGTGTGAAAGTACAAAAGGAAATATTCTGATGTAATACCAGAGAGAGATGAGGCCAGTGTAGGTACACATTGCTGAAAAACCTCAGCAGTCTAGTGAGGTGTTAGTTTGGATATTGATATGGGAGCATAGTGTTAGAATCCTGTTATGGATAAGATCTTTTAAAAAAAAAAATTCCTGACTACTTATAATGCTCAATAATTCATATACTTCCTATTCAATCTTTAAGGGTTAATCTTCAGTGAGGACTGACCATAAAACTAGAATCCGTAGGGCAGAGCTCAGCAGAAACAAAAACTAACAATTATTGTTCCATTATGTTGGCTGAGAAACTGTTAACGTGATTCAGATATAACTGTCTCTAAACCTGACTCCACAGTATTCAAGGAGAATCAGAGCTGAGGTGGGTTTGGTTTTTTTGCCAAATGTGTTTTAAAACAGAACAAAAGTGTACAGTGCAACAACACAGTGATTGGAAAAAAATTGGGCAATTGTATTTATTTGTAGTATTTCCCTCTTAATAGCCCTCTCTTTGTAACCATTGATATTCAAATTTATATTCATTTAATCATAGGTAAATCAGAGGAAAAAATTTCTCTTTAATTATCAGAGCTACTCTGTTACTAAAATAATACAAGATTATAGTCAGAGAATTGGGCATTTTGTTAAGAAAGCTGGTGTGGAAAGCAAGTAATGCTTGGTATACCTGTGTAATCATTAGGGATTGGCTGGATCAAAAGGAGATAGAGGACTACCTGGATTGCCTGGTAGACTTGGGCTTCCTGGAGAAGTGGGGCTTCCTGGACTGCCAGGGTATGGACCACAAGGAGTAAGAGGTTTTAAAGGCTCTAAAGGAATACCTGGACCACCTGGATTACCTGGAGAAGCTGGTTTGTAACTTCCCTATTTTACTGTGTTTTACCTATGTTAAGGAGTACTTGATTAAAATTGCAGAGATAGATTGAAGTCAAAGACATAATTTATGAAACATGAGAAACCTCTCCTTGCCATGGGATTTCCACAGCATTGTCTCAACTTTGGTCTCTCTGAAGATAGTAGCAAAAGTCTTGGGGTCATAAGATAATTGAGGTTGGAAGGGACTCTGTGCAATCTGAACTTAATCTTAGCACAGGGACAGCTATGAGGTCAGATCATGTTACTTAAGGCATTATCCAGTTAGTCCCTGAAAACCTCCAACGACAAAGACAGCACATTATCTATGGGCGATGTATTCCAGTGCTTGACTGACCTCACTGTGGAAGCAAAAAGTATTCCAATATGCATCCAGTCATCATCCTTAGTGTAAACTGAGGCAGCGGGGTTAAATGTAAAGGGCATAATAATTTTTGAGTGCTGGAAACATACCAGTGTAGGTCTTTATGGGCAAGCATTATCTGGAAGAACTCAGCTGAACAGCAGATACAGTCAAGGTTGCTTAAAGATAATGCCTATTGAGTCTTTATGACATGGAGTTGCAGATTTAAGCATTTCACAGTTGCATCATTTTCCTGGTGAATTTCTGCTTGCTTTTCTGGGTCTCCTCTGGACTGCAAGAGGGCTGAGAGGAAGACTGCAGGTGTCAATAAAATTATTTTACTTAATGAAGCCAGGATGTGAAAGCTTTTCAAAGTCTGTTGGAGTTTCAGAAGTATGAAAACTGTAGAAGACTACATTTTTAGCCAAGTAGATTGATCACTAGTATTTTTAAATACTTGAGATTACATATTGCCAAACTATGTGCCTTTGTAATATTTTATTATGTATTTGCTGAAGGTCTGAAAGGAGAGACCAGTAGGGCAACTCTGTTACCTGCATTGCCAGGACCTCAAGGACCACGTGGTTTACCTGGACCCCCAGGAGTGCCTGGTGAGTACTGCACTAGATCAGTAAAACAGCTAAAATCAGAGATTGGTTAACAGTCAGGTTAACTGTACGGCATCTTTGCTTGGGTTTTGTACAACAGTAGTCCTTAAAACTGTCCTGAACAGCACAGGAAGTTTTTTGACAGTTTTATGGTAGCTTCTGTTCTTGAAGTTGCTTCTGTTTCAAGCCTCACCCCTATAACATGTGTTTGTAACCTCTCAAGAAGTGGAAGATTTGTGTCTGCATGTAGCTGTTTCTAGGAGTCTGGAATTTGGCCAGATGGCATAAAAACTTAACTCACAGGCTCATACATGCTTTGGTACTGTGAATGCAATTAACAGTTTAATGTGAAAACCTACAATGGAGGAGAAATAGTGTCTAAATTCTAATATAATCTACAGTTGTGTCCTTATTAATGGTGATAAACTATAACACACATAATCTTACAAGGTGATGTTCTGTGGTTTACTTATTTCCTTTGTGCAGGTAGGGTTGGAGCAAGAGGTCAGCCTGGTGATCCAGGACATTTAGGACCAACAGGTGACACAGGCTTTCCAGGGCTTGGGTTTCCTGGAAACCCAGGTCCAAAAGGTAAAGTACTCTTTGGTCTTCTTAAAAAAAAAGCAAAACAAAAAAAAAATTTAAAGTACACCTTAAAATAATTAGCAAATTAAAAAATAAATCAATAAGCAGACATATAAGTGTTTTTAGCAGTCTTGTAATTTATTGCCTTAAGTCTTAGAAATGGCAAGTTTGAAATATTTTGAAATATTTTAGGGTATCAAGTATCAAAGCTGACAGTAGGGAAAATATTTTAAAAGACATTGATGCTTTGTGGAATACTGCCCAAACAGGTGCAGCTATCTCATCTGAGTGCATCACTTAATTCAGATGGATTCTCTTCACCTGGATATGTGTTACAGAGACAGAGCTGTATAATTGTTAGTACTTTATTGTTAATCAATTTTGGTTATATACAATGCAATACCTGCTCTAATATGCAGGTAATAGAAAGCATTTTCAATGCTGTAAATTTGGCCATTCCTCATGCAAAGTTATAACTCCCTTTGAACACTAGAAATACTAAGAAATTCTCATAATCCTGTAGGGACAGGAGTTAACAAAAAAAGCTCAGATACTAAAACTTGTACCAAGCTGCTTGTTAAAGAGAACAGTAGGGAACTGACATCAAAATGGCTTCACTTGAAAAAAAGAATGGTGGCTTGCTACAAATCAGTTAATAACAAACAGTGTTACAGTCAATTTTGAGTGAATATGTAAGGAAGAAGATGCTGTGTGTCACATCAATTCTGAAATCAAGATGCTCCCTTCAGCTCCTGTAAGCTGTGTTAGTGTCAGAGGCTCATGACTGCACACATGCAAATACCCTTTTGTAAAATAAAGCGTCTATACTGCCATTTAATTCCTTTTGCAGGAGATAAAGGACTTGCAGGAGTCAGAGGGCCACCAGGTTCTGAAGGAAAGATTGGAGATCCAGGCCGAGCTGGAAACCTAGGACAACCAGGACAAAAGGTTTGGTTAGAAATACAGCACAGACTTTTCCATAGGTCCCATTCATTAAATTTGATTCTGAGCAAATAAATTAAAAATTGTAAGGAATATAGGAATTCCTTTATTTCTTGACTAGTTATGCACAAACTATGAAATTAAATTCTTTCTATAAAAAGGGGCTCAAGCCAAAAATTTAGATCCAAATACAAGATTTCAGAATTCCAAGTGTTTGGGATGTTTTCTTACTTCAGCTTTCAGACCACAAGCAGGATATTGCATTGCTTACAGCAAAAAAATTAAGGCCACAGCTGCTGAAAAGATGCCTATTCAGAAATCCAATTAAGCATATATTTGATGGAGGTCATTGACAAGTAAGTATGTATTTCATCTAAGCAAGTGCTCTGTTGAATTGAAGCATGAAGAAAGTGGGTTGAAGGGAATATTGCAGCCATTCTTGCTGATTAATAGAAGCTAATCTACTGATTCTTGATTACTCTGTAATTAGGATTCAATTTTGAACAAAATATTAATACCTAAATGATTTGATCATATGGCATTTCTTTTGTGTGTGTGTGCCTATATGTCATTCTTTTGTGTGTTTTTTGACATAACGAAGGAAGGGGGTTGAGGTTGTGAATTTTTTTTTTTTAACTCTTTAATCTGTATTTGATGCCACAGAACATCTGGATGTGAAGTGGCCTCTGTGGTCCAAGTATATCATTAGTGACTGGTATAAGCTCAGGTCTAGTGACCTGCTTTATGAACATATTGATTTGCTGGCACACAAAACAACCAGCAGTTCAGTCAGCTAAAAAAACCTACTAATTCAAACTTTCCACTCAGGGAATACACTTGGGACATTTGTGATAAAACCAGTCGTCATGGAAAACAATGTTCAGAAGAATGATTTAAAAAACCCCCAACAACTGACTGAGTATTCTGAGACATATCTGGGTGCTGACCTTGATCATTAAAATAAATAATTTGATAAAAAAATATGACTATGATATAAAAATAAAGGAAAAGTTATATTTGCACAAACTTCACCCCCATTTTCAGAGAGATGTCCAAAGCTTTTCACAGCTAGAGAAAGCATCCCAATGCAGTAAAGACCAAATGGAGGGAAGTGTCTTACATTGCTTAGTAGCAACTTTTTAAGGTTAGGAGACAAAGTTTAAAAACTGTCTAGATTAATTACTCAGCTTGTCAATAAGGAACATCCAGTGGTCTGCTGAATTGAAGCCATTAGAAATTATAGTGATAAAGATCCAAAGGGAATTAAGAGAATTACCCTAATAAAATAAAGTTATTATTCCCACAGTGGAGAAAATATTTTGACAGATTTGCAAAGCATAGAGGATTGTTTACATTTCTCTCTGTGTTGCAGGGTGACTCAGGCATGGTTATTCCTGGAGAGCCAGGAAGAATGGGCTCACCAGGAGGCCATGGCAGTCCTGGCTCAAAAGGTGAAGGTGGACTTCCAGGACTCCCAGGCCTACCAGGGCATCCTGGGCATGATGGTGATGATGGCCTAAGAGGTAATGTTGTCAGAGAAGCTCAGGGAGCACAGCAAGTTATTTTAAGGAAAACCAAGTCAAACAATGTTCACTCAAAGCCTGAAACTTAATTTGGCTGTGAATCCACTCTCATGTCTTTTAGGAGATCGTGGCTCACCTGGAGCTCCTGGAGACCCAGGTTTTCCAGGGAAACCTGCTGAATGTCTTACTGGCCTGCCAGGTTTGCCAGGTGGCCAGGGAGCTACAGGCCCACCAGGTAGGACTTTCTGACCCAAAAATGCCATTTGGCTGGGTGAGTCTGGGTTTTGTTTCTGCCTTCCAATGGCCTGAGGGAGCTGAAATTGTTTCTGGATATTGGTTATAGAATAGTATGCAAGAAAATATGAGTCCATTTAAAAGATGCTCTTTCTGTAGATGGGAGGAAGCACATGCACTGATGAAGATGGATTAAGATTCAGGTTCCATTGGACAGTATAAAGAGTAATCACAAACTGACCCAAATTCCACAGGAAAAAGGATATTTCAGTCATATCTCCCCAGTGGGACTGAACTTAGATTCTGTGGTGCAATGGGATTGATAAAGAAATAAAAGAAAGGAATAGCTCAGCTAGGTAGGAAAACAATTTAGGGTCCCAAAAGTACCTGCCTGTACTGCATATGATTTTCTTATTAAAAAAAAACCACACTCAAGTATGCAGACATTCCTTCTCCTATATATGATCTCAAAAGGATTTTTTTTTTTTAAATTTTAAAAATGAATGCAAAACTGGTGGGGTTTTCTTGTTCAGGTTTTTCTTCTTTTTCTGAGAAAGAACAGATTTATCTAGTTTCACTTTTTTTTCCTCTTTTCAAAAAACCCAACCCACAGCCCTTGTAAGGTTTTCTGAATTTGTCTGTTGCCTTACAGATCTTATGTTTAGCCTCAAACAGGCAGAGTTCAAGAGTTTCCGGCTTCTGATGTAAAGATAGAGAGGAAGTTTTGTTTTTCAGACGTGTCTACCATACTACACTGTCCTGCACTTTTCTTAGGAGGAAGAGGTTTACAAGGTTCAAAAGGAAACCTGGGTCCTCCTGGTTTGAGTATCCCGGGAATCTACGGAAAGCCTGGGCAACCTGGATTAATAGGTCTTCAGGGAAATACAGGATTACCTGGTCCCAAGGGACAGTCTGGAAGGCCAGGAATATCTGGTTTGCCAGGTAAGGATTCCCCAAGCATTTGTTTTGATGTAGCAATTAAGTGAGTCTTTGCAGAAAGGTGTTTTGCGAAAGGTGTTTTGCAAAAGGTGTGCAAAAAGGGAATGTTTTTCCAGACTGAAGATGCTGGAATACTTTTCCATCAACGGCTTTCATTAATCTTTGAGATTTTTATGGAAAACTAGTAAATCATTCTTAATGATGAGCTAATCTTGAAGCTCTCGTGACACAGTGTGGAATTTTCTGTAACAGTCTTCTGGGAACAGTATTTTACATAGTTTTTTATACAGTAATGTCCTTGCAGTAGGAGATGAAATAGTTAATATTCAAAGCAACCCACCCAGCACAATGGAAGTGCAAAGTGTTTAGTTCTTACTCAGCATCCCTTTTCAAACAAATAGTTTGTAATGCCATCTTCTTTTTCTTAAAAGCTCAGATCTAGGATCTGACAGAGTTGAGTCAGATCAAGCTCTGTCACTAAGCAGAGCTAACTTTAAGTAAGCTAAGTGGTCCCTGTAGGGTTGATTTGTTTGGGTTTTTTTTTCTTTCAGAAACATGTTCAAATTTGTTTTGAAGAATAAAATAAATTGGTCATGTAATGCTTCTTATTTCTATCAAAGATTTTTCCTTAATATCAAATCATTACACTGTGGGAAGGAGATGGTACATACCTTTTATATTGAGACTCTGTAAAGCTTTTGGTAAACATGTAGCACTTGACTCAATTGTGCAAACACAGACTTCTGATGGCATTTGAGGGAGTTGTTATTTCCCAGCTGTTCTTTGACTCCTGAGCCAGAAAGGAATGTCATTCCCACACGTCTCATGACCGATCTCTCATCCCTGTGTGGATATCTCAGATATATTATCCTTATTGTTAGTTATTTGATTCATTGGTAGGAGCTGTTGCAGCTACTAATTTAGGTAATTTGGGGGTTATAAGTCATGTTCGTGTTGTTAAAAATGGGAAAAATGGCTTGGACAGTTACAGAAATGGAGAACAAAATAAAATAAGCAATTAAACACTGAAATGACAGGCATATGTGTAGTTTTCTCAAGTAATGGTCTGTTTAACTGATCAAATACTAACAAATATGTTCCTATTGCTTCAATTCCACAGGTGCAAGGGGAGATCCAGGTGTAATGGGACTGTTAGGAATTCCTGGACCCCCTGGCATGGTTGGAAGACCAGGCAACCCAGGAATCAGAGGCAAGTGACCACCGTATCTGCCTTCGTTATTAGTTAGAATACAGGAATTTCAATGCTCCAGTTAGTCTTGCAATCCATTTTTGTGTGTATTATCACTCCTGAGTACAGGCGTTGTACTGGAATTTCTTTGAGTCTTGGTAAATCTCTCTTCTGTATACATGCAGTCAGCAGACTGAATGACAACATTATATTTTTTAACAGTTTTGACTTGCCACCTTTTCTTTTTCATTTTTTTAAAGTGGCTCGTAACTTGCTAAATAAAGAGCAGAGAGCCTTTTTGCTGGTTTTTTTCCATCCTATGTGGATACCATTATTATATTTATTCAACAGACACAAGATTGTATGTGTATTCACTATAAGAAATAATTTCCATGTCTTGTCATAATCTGTACTCGTAGGTGTTTTATTGATGATTGGAGCAGTTAGAAGCTAGTTTAGGTTGTTGATTTGAAGTGTATATTTACATATGTAAATTACAATTGCTCTTGAAGATTGGCATTATCTGGTTTCCTTTATTATATCATCTAGTCAGGTTTCTTCAGAAAATTTCACTCTATTTTCTTGCAGGTTCTCCTGGCTTCCCAGGAATAAAGGGAAGAAAAGGGTTTCTTGGAGAAAAAGGCGAACCAGGTGATAAAGGTTTTCCTGGACCATCTGAGACCTTGGTTGGTATTGGAGACAAAGGAGAACGAGGTTTAAAAGGTACACATTCATTGTTCTGTCATGAAAAACTAGTCAGGGTTGTCATCTATTTTGCAGTTCCAGTGGACTCTAATATATGGAATAAACTGACTCTACTACTAAGAGTACTCACATAGTTTTGAAATAATTATTGCTAAACACTAGAACTGCCTTCTTATTTGCGAGATAGTTGAATGTTACGTTTAATATTCAGTTCAATTTTAACAAGTCTATATTCCTTTAAAAAGCTCTTATTTTAATGCTAAATAATATATCAGTAGTACCAGGAGGCTTATATCCATATATGCTATACATACATGTTTTTATACATTTAGTATCCTGTGAGCACAGAAATGGCTGCACTTACCAACCAGATTGCAAAGACATTAAATCTGCTCAGAAATATTTGACTGTCAGAAGAAATCCTTTGTTTGCAATATTAATATGGACTCTCTATATGAGCTGTACATGCTTAACTAATGCTATCTGCCTTTTTGTATCGATGTTTTCCTGTTGAAGCTTTCAGGAATTTCCTATTGCCTCCACATGAATGTCGCAATATGGACACAGCCCGGGGAGAAAAGAGACAGCCGAACTCAGGAGTAACTAGATAGAAATGCCTTTATTTATTTATATACAGATGGGTTTTATACCCTAGGTTGTTGGAATGGCAGAAAAGTCATTGGATCGTTAGCTAACCACCCCCAGGGTTATTGGCTAGATCCTAGAACACCCATTTCCTAAACAATCCTTCAGATAACAAGGTGCAAAAACATCTCAGGGGTGCAAGATAGAAGAATTATTTACAAAAGCTCTCTAGCTGTTTTTCAGCTAGTGTCGTGAGAAAGTAAAAATGCACATTGACAAGCAGAACACTGGAAAATCTCTTTGCTACCAAGCTTTCAGCATCCACACATGAAAAATACAGAAGGCATTTAATATGAGCTTGTGTTTTGCTTATGTGTGTTCACAGAGCGAAAATCCTATGCTCTACTTCTGTTTCACTAGCTTAAAGAGTTATAAAATTTTAAACTTTGTACAAAACTTATCTTCTAACATGTTGTTTTGTGATATTTTTTAAATGAAACTTTGTTTTAGGAGTCCAAGGTCGAATGGGTCTAAGGGGAGAAAAAGGAGATGTTGGTGTGCAAGGTCCCCCAGGTTCTGGTGGATCTGAAGGAATGCCTGGTCTACCAGGTATGGAATATGTATATTGAAATTTACTGTGTTGTGTGGACAGGGAGATACTGCTGCATCAATGCACACCAAGTTGGCTCCAGAAGCAGCATTACATTCTCTCTATTAACTCTCAAGCTTTCCTGAGAATTCTGAAACTGAGCAATTTCAAAAGCTGCTATTTGAAAGTCGTAGCAGCTATCACCAAATGCTTCTTTTTTTTTCTTTCAAATATAGACCATTGTTTTGGATGAGAAATAGAAAATAATATTAAATCCTGAATAACAATAAAGTCTAAAAGCTGATTAAACCAATGAATAAGTGCCTAGGCGTGCCTAGGTCACACTCAAGAGCTTTTTATTGTACACTAGTCATGAGAAATCCATAGTGAGTAAGTAATAATGTGATTGTTCCATGCACAGACACCAAACTAACCTGGAGTTCAGGCAATGAGAGTCCAGTGCATAACTACA
The DNA here is from genome assembly GCA_013397845.1 of Melanocharis versteri. Classification (NCBI taxonomy): domain Eukaryota; kingdom Metazoa; phylum Chordata; class Aves; order Passeriformes; family Melanocharitidae; genus Melanocharis; species Melanocharis versteri. Next base: position 469,994 of record VZTG01008820.1, on the reverse strand, counting down.
AATTAATGATCTTGATCAAATTCAGCTAAAGTATATTGCAGTGGCTGCCCCTAAGTGCTGTGGTCACAAACCTTAATTTTAATGTTGATACATAAAGTGTTTGTTATTTCCTTGACTTTCTGAAAACAATAATGATAATTTTATCTGTGTCTGGGGCAAAAGGCTCCATGTTGATTATTAATACTATAAAATAATAATATACCAAAAGAAGGTGTGTGGTAGAGGATTTTGTATTCATGACAGCTTTACCATCCAGCCAGTGTTTAAAGCAAACATGTGAAGATGACATTTATTTCTTCATCTTGCAGGAGCCAAAGGATTTATGGGTCTTCCAGGGATTCCTGGAGGACAAGGATTCCCAGGTGCACCCGGAGACAAAGGGGACATGGGAATTCCAGGTCATTTTCTCTCAAGCCATATTACAAATTCATAGAGCTCCATAGAAACATTTGCACAGGTCTGAGCTGTTACTGTAAGCACACCACACAATACTTAGACTGGGATTTATTCTTTAGTATCCATTGACTTCACCCCAGCATTTGCCTGACTTGCAGAATGCAATTCTCCCTCTCTATCTAAGTTCTTTAATTTATATATTGTTACATGTAAGAACCTCTTTTTAGAAATAAAATCACTGTTTAAATTACTTAAATGAAGAATTAAAATCTGTATATATAAGCAATAGCTCACAAAACATGAGGTGTGAAGTGCAATTATGATCCTTTTAAGAATGGTATCAGTATTGGTATTTTTCCAGGTCCAAAAGGCCAGAAAGGATCTCCAGGCTTTCCAGGACCATCAGGTGACCCTGGTCCACCAGGCTATGGTGGCTTTCCAGGTGACAAAGGAGATCCTGGGTACCCATCTGCTGGGCCTTCAGGAGAACCTGGTCCAAAGGTATAAAAGGCAGTGGAAAAATTTTCCTGTTAGGCAGAGCCTTTGACTGTAGAAACAGAACAACAACATATAAGCAAGAGCTGCAGAGTTTGCAGAAATAGATGATTTGTTAGTGGTAAGAAATACGAAAATTCTATTGTGTCGTTACTCAGGAGAAATTTTTATTTTATTACTTTTCAGTTCTTCTGTGCAAGAATTTCTTATTAATAAAGATGGAACATCTTGAAGCAACTTGCTTTCTGTAAAAGTTCCTAATTCATTGAGAGCAAGGACGTTAAAAAGTACAGCAAAACATCATCTTAGCAAATGCAAAAGTTTTGTAATCTAAACTGGTACTGTTTGGTTTTGATAGTCTGGTAATATCCTTGCACAAGATTGATTTTGTTTTTCTTATCAATATATATTACATTCAGTGTATGTTCTGCTTGGTCATATACATATTGCTAAGAAAAAAACAGTATTTTTAAGTTAGATCAATTGGATAGTTTAACTCCACATGTTCTGGTTGTTGAATAACTGGAAGTCTTTTTACCTATGAGATTATCTGAAATGTGTGGCTGAGGCTGTAAATTCCTCAATAATTCCTGTAATCTGTCTAAATTATTTGTTTATTTTTTGTATTAGCTGGGTAGCCCCAATGAGATTACTGTCAAAAAAAGTCAGTAAGAATTCAAGGAAAAAAAATATGCATTTCAGGATTTTGTATAGATGAATATTACCTAAGGAATGGATGTTTGGATCAAAAGAGGAGCTGGTAGAATAAAATTGAACGGAAATCTGTGCCAGAGAAAATATCTAAAAACAACTTGGTTTGTAAAGGTTAAAAATAGATCTTAGCTATTTCTAAAAGATCAGTGGTATTATGAGAAGACCTCATATTAGTCTGCTTTGGTTTTTGTCTGAAAATCCTAATGAAACATGATTACATATACTTAACCTTTAAAATTGCATGTGATTTTTCTATTCTTCAATGGGGTTCTTTACCCGTGTGCGTGCAACTCCTGTTTCTCAGGGTGATCCAGGTCCCCCAGGAGTTTTTGGCAGCAAAGGAGAAAAAGGCTCCCAGGGTCATCCAGGACTTAGAGGAGTACCAGGACCACGTGGGATCAGAGGGGAGACTGGAGCTGCCGGAATCCCAGGTATCGCATGCTTTTGGAGGGATGGTGAGCTGGTGACGTGCTTGTAGAAGAGATAATTCCTCCAACTGCACAGGGTGCCTGGGGGTGGCACATTGATTTTTACTGACTGCTGTAAACCTCAACAGCTCCTCTGTGGTCAGGGCAGCCAGGCCAGCTTGTGTCACCTGGAGAACTTTTGCAGCTGGCCAAAGCAGAAACAACAGCAAAGCTCTTAAACTGAGGCTGGATCTCGGGATGATGCCTTATCCCCTCTGCCACACTCTTTCTCCTTACAGGGAAGTATGGACCCCCCGGAGATATTGGTGTTAAAGGATGTCAGGGCCGCCCAGGACAGCAGGGAGCCCCAGGCCCTCCTGGTATGGTATATTGCATCTCTGCTAAATCTCTGCCCTGGGTTTGGGATTTCATTTCAGTTTGAGGCTTTGTTTACCTCCTTTTAACAACCCCTTTTCAATGTTATCAGTTCAGCCAAGGCAAAAAGTTCTAATTTTGTTTCACTACTGGAAAGCTTTTTGCCCTTTTTTATTTATAAGTACATATCCAAGGATCTCAAGATGTGACATCCACACAATTACAAGAAAGGCTTAGGTTCTTTAGGTTCTACCTCCTAAAAGAGAATAATAAACTAAGATATAGGTAGATGAGGAGAAGAAAATTAACTGGAGTAGAAAGAGGAGACAGAGTTTTAGTTGTCTGCTAAAAAAACAGAACTAAAACAGAGCTAAAAATATACCTCGGGGCAGTGTGTATGTCTAGCAACAGAGAGGCAGGCATTGCAGGCTTTATTATGTCTGTGAAAATAGTGGGGGTGTTAAATCCACTGGAGTCCAGTGAGCTCAGTACAAGCTATATGCTGCTCTATACCAACACAGCTACACGTATCTTTGAAGTAGGTGAGCTAATTAAATTTTAATAAAGGGGAGTCAAATCTTCTCACTGCAAAATTATGGAAGTAAAAATTATATTGTGGCCCATTGTAATTCACAGGTGCTGTTGGAGTCCCTGGAAGACATGGACTTGTTGGTGAAAGAGGTGCTCAAGGTCAGGATGGTATGCCTGGTCCCCCAGGAGTAAAGGGAGAACCAGGTAACACTGGTGAAATATTTTCATTCTACTTTACAATTGTTTTTTTTTCTGTAATTATACTGACAAGGATTATTTGGAAAGGATTACTAAGGAGCTTCTGTGGACCCAAAGCTAAGTTTTTAAGTACAAGATTATGTATGTTTTTCTATGTAATTTTTGTACATGCTGTCAACAACCCAAGTGCATTATGAATGCTCTATTCTACATGTGATTTGTTGTAATGTCACCTAAAAATGTTCATGTCTGCAAGAGTCAAAGTACTGCTGTTAACAGCTCTTACGGGTTTAATGTCAAAGATGTTAAAAGAACCAAAGTCCTTTCAAAGGAGTCTTCTGTCTTACATGGATATCAAATAAAAGGAATCACAGTGTTTCCCTGCATGAATAGTGAAAGTTTCCATGACCTAGACCTTGGGTTGTGAAACCTTTCATTTAAATGTCACTCCTGATGTTATCAATGTTCAGATAGATTTAGTCTGACACTGAATTCTGAATTTTACACTGAAAATGTTTCTTTGCATGTTAGTATCAAGAATATAGTGAGAAGGCATCCATAGTATTTAGAAAGTGCTCTCATACTAACTTTGAAATAATCACTGTTAAAGTATTTTCTTTTGTAGGTATTTACATTTATTTTTCTATTTTTCTTAATAATTAAATGAAATGCAGATTTTTTTTCTTGTTTTTTCTCTGAAAAAAAGCTTATTTTTGCAGCATGTACCTTAAAAGTGATTGACCAATAAGAATTCTTCTTATAAATAAAAAATTTAAAATTTAATTTGTGTTTTTGTATAGAAGAAATGGAAACGATAAACTTCATTTTACATATAACTAAACTCTGCCTTTTGATTCAGTGATTTCTGAAGAAATTTATAAAATATTAAAAAACTGTGATGTTTTCTAAAAATTATTTAGGACTTTAAGTGTAACGTGACCTAATATTTTACAGGACCAGCAGGGAGAGGGATCCCTGGCCTTCGAGGTATTCCTGGACGTAGAGGTGAGTTGTCTTTTCAAAAAGCAGCAGCTTAATTTTTAAATCCCAGAACCATCATGAAGTGCCCTCCTGCTTTCGGATGCTTGAAATGGCACTAAGAGCGTCAGAGGAAATCAAGAGTGATTCTGTGCTTTTGATCAATGGTTTGGTCCTATATATGAATTGTCAAGAGTTGTTGCCTATAAGGTTTTCACTATTGTAAAAGGGAAATAAAGAAGCTGATTTCTGTGGTCTTGTTAAGGTGACATACAAATTCTAGAGCTTTTGAAATTTTATAGTGATATATAATTTGATTAACAGAGTATGCTCTTTGCTGAATAATAAGCATACTTTGAGAAATCTGCAGTGGTTGCATTTTAATTTTGTTCATCTTCCCTTTTATATTGATAAACAGAAGGGACTCTTCCCATTTTTTAGGTTTTCCATTGTATTTCTAGTGCTGGTAGAAATCCATTGATTTGTTTTACTTTAAAGAAGTAAAATTAAAGCACTCTAAGATTGACTTCAGAACAATATCCTTTTGGAATAGTCTCTTATTTTGTTGCATTCATATTGATGCTTCCAGCTGGGATTTAGTTTTAAAGGATTTGTTAGTTCTGATGAAGAAAGAAGCATTTCTTCTACTTACGCATCAATAAATATTCCCTTCTCTAGTCTGTTTATCCTCCTCTCAAGTTTATTCCTTGGGATGAGCAATCTCTGAAGTGCAGTGGGTTTTTTTTATTTGTGTGGGGTTTTTTAATTTTAAAAAGTGGTGTGTAACTTGCAGTGAGTCCTGTCTTCTCACAACTATTTTGCTTTAGGGTAGCAAGGTGACTTTGGAGACTTCTCTGTACTAGAAACAAGGGCTGAATTCCACCTTTGCCGTACAGGAAACGCGTATTCTGAGTTGCTACATCACCTCAGTGTCTTGACAGCCTTCCCCACATGTAATGTTCACACTTTGCAGGAGTCAAAGGGGACATGGGACTGCCTGGTTTTCCTGGGCCTCCAGGTGTGAAAGGTCATCAGGGAGATCAAGGACCCATTGGACCTCCTGGCTTAGTGGGGTTACCCGGATTTCAAGGCGCCACAGGCATGGCAGTTACTGGCCAGAAAGGGAACAGAGGTTTTCCTGGTGCACATGGAAGACCAGGTATGTTGTTATAACTCCTTATTTATCTGAAATGATATACTGATATTTGAAAGCAGAAGTCAGCCTATCCAGAATTCAAGGTTGAAAGGGGTATTCCCCCAAGAGAGTTTCATAATTAAACAGGCCCCTTTAGCAGTTAATGCAGTATTACCATTGCAAACAACATGATCTATGCAGTGGCATTTAAACTAAAATAACTCTAAGCTTTTGAGTCCACTCGATTGCATTATCTTGCTTTCTTCCCATGTGGTCTGTAGGGCACCTGAGATCCAACTTCAACGAAGTGAGATAGCATGAGTGGCACTTAGGGACATGGTTTAGTGAGGGACATGGCAGTGTTAAGTTTACAGTTGGACGCGATGGTCTTAAAGGTCTTTTCCAATGTAAATGATTCTCTGATTCCAGACTTAACTACAACTGGAGGATATTCAGAAACCTGTAATGTTAAAGAGTACTGTAAATTCTGATCTCAGATTAAATTAGCAGGCTAGGAAAAATTTGTTGATTTTTTTCAAAAACTGTGTATATTTCCTTGGAAATCACTGAGGTGATAAACGTGAGTATCATTATGGAGCCATTGAATGTTGCACTGTGTTGTATGTAATCTATGAAAAGCTGTTGGCAGTGGTGTTTATTAACTCTGATGTTTCTGTATAGGCGTTCCTGGTTTTCCAGGCCTTCCTGGTCTTTCCACTCTCAGCATGAAAGGAAGCAAAGGTGTCAGAGGGGCGGATGGAATACCAGGGCCAAGGGGCCCAGCTGGCGACACTGGCCCTCCTGGTCCCAAAGTCAGTGAAAGGAGTATTGGTTCCTTCTTACTGCACTGATAATCTGCTCTTACCGTGAAAATAATGCGCATTAAAAAACCCTCCTAAAATCTCAAAACAAACAACAAACCCAAACAAGCATCCCCTCCCACCCATTTTCTCAAAAACACCTTGTAGTAGAGGAAATACCAAAATGGATATGAGAATCAGGTTTTATGGACTTAAGTGGATCAATAAGAATTGGTTTTTTTAATTCCTGGTATGTCATTTCCTTAGCTGTTCTGTATTAGAGGATAAGATGAACAATAATATGACTATTTCTAACATGCTTAAAAGTGGAGCAGATAGTTCTAATTGCAGCATATTCTGTGAATATAATGCTTTGAAAATTCTGAACAAAAATAAAATATTTCACAGTATGGAGATGCTGCTCCTGTTTAGTACTGATGTTCTCTGATTTGCAGGGAATAGAAGGTCGATCAGGCTATCCTGGTGCTAGAGGGCACCCTGGATTTCTTGGATTCCCAGGTGTAAAAGGTATTTGTATATTTATTATGTACGCTCCTGTGTGCCAAATCTAGTCATCTACATGTTGAGTTATAATAGTATTTGTGTATGAGGGGTTCTAGAAACATGAGGTTTTGCCATTAAAATGGGGCTCTGTCAGGTCTAAATGAAAGCATTCACTAAGAGAGTTTTCACTGAGGTGCATGCTCTGGGTGTGCCCAAACTGGCGTTCAGGTGAGGAAGGGCTGACACATCAACCACCTCCATTGCAGGCAAATTCAAAACAAGTTTGTCCTTAGTGAGTGATGAGCTGTAAGAACTTTGGCACTGAGTCTGCTAATTGGAAGCATCAACTGCTAGAAGATGTGACTTTTTAACAACCTCTTAGTTACAGAACTCAAGAGCATTTAATCATAATTACAGCACTGGCTCCTCTGTTTGCTGTAAGAATAGTCCCAATTATAATCTAATTTACAGTTTATCAACAGATGAACTGTTAAATGTATTGGCTTCATTAATTTCATATTCCTGAGGGTCAGTTGAATCAGTAGCTAACTAAAAATCCTTTTAATTTAGACAGTTTTGTAGTGATTTAAACAGGATGTAGGCCCGCATTACTCCGGTATTCTCATTTTTCAATTGCACAATTTACAGTCACACAGAATAGTAATTACCTGTTTAACCTACCTGTTTGTGATTCATGCTAACTGATGTGCATTTTAAATTCGTTCTACTTGGCAAAGTCACCACACAGACAGTAATCTTACTTTCTTTAACAACAAACTCTCATTTCACGTATGTCAAATCTCCTGACGTGGTATTAAAAATACTTTTAAATTAATTTTTTTGTTTCAAGCAGAACTGTGGAGCATAGTCTGAATATAACCTCATATTTTGCACAGTGAAAAGAATCACTTATCAAATTTCTCATCAAAAACTCTACAACTCTCTTAAAGCCTTCAGCACAACTGACAGTAGGGTTAAGGGAGCTGAACTCCACTTGAAGGCTGCAAATCCAGTGACAAAAACATGTAAGATGGAAAGGACATAGTCTAAAGTTGAGAATTTAAACTAGGTTTATGGACTAACCTTTATATAGACAGGCATGACAGTATCATCTTATAAATTGACTGCACTTGACCTATAAATTATACAGTAGCAGCAGAGGTGAAGAAACTCACTTTCACATTTCAAATGAGTCTGTAGGCTGTGTTACCTTTTGGGAACTTTGCATGGACTGTGCAGGACTCTTCAATAAGCCTCTGAAACTTTGACAGTTGTTTTGACATTTAAAACCAGACAGATGTATCTTCAATCTTCCCTTTTAGGAGAAAAGGGTAATCAAGGACCCCCAGGACCACAAGGTGCAGAAGGGCCAAGGGGACCAAAGGGCCAACATGGTAACCAACCCTTCTCCTTTCAATACCAGCTGACTTAGGTTGATTTGTTTGGTTTCTTTTAATGTAAAGCAATAGATCTTCATTATATTTTTGCTGCTAGGCCCACCTGGAGCCTCTGGAAAAATATTCTCCATCCCAGGAAGCAAGGGTCCTCCAGGACTGCCAGGAATCCCAGGAACACCAGGTGATCAAGGAATTCAAGGAATTCCTGGACTACAAGGTGATTCATATTTTTACCTCTGTGTGCTGCTTATTAGAACATTTTGGTTTGGTGAGAAAACTTCTGCATAGAAAATTGGCATGTCTTTAAAGAAACCTCACCATATTTAAAAATAGCTCTTTGTACCTTGTTAACACCCTAATATTTATAACCTGTCCCATTCCATCTGCCCCCCACCCTTGCAGTGAGTCAGTGAGTACATCCCTCAACATAAGCCTAAGGAATACAGTGGATGAAAACATTCCCCATTTTCATACAACCAGAACCATGCTCAGGATGTTTGTCATTTGTGGGGACGAGGGAATTACCACCTGTACTAGAAGTACTCTAGATATGCTCCAGTGTGATTGTGTCTGTCCTATCTGGGGGTGGGAAGGAAAGGACAGGCTGGCTTCTTCTCATTGGCACCAGAAGTGAAGCCTGCCACAGCTGGGAGGAAGGGGGGAGGAAGGTGCAGGTAGGGTGATGTGGATATGCAGTGGGTATCTGGCCACCCTTCCCAGTACCACAGCATCCCAGGCAGGGAGCTCCTCGGGGGGCAGGCCTGCTGGAGGCATTTCTCTGCAGTACATTCAATATTTCCTTGTAATCTTCCTGATAGGAAAGATGGTGACAGTAGCATAATAGATAGTCTGAAAACTTAGTAAGTTCATGCTTTTATTCTAACATAGCTAGATTTATGTGGGGTTTTTAACTTGATTCTTTAATGGTTATTAAAATCTAGAATAACTACTGCTATATGCCTCTGGTTTTTTTGTTGATTGCAATTTAGGACCTAAAGGAGTAAAAGGTCTACCAGGACGTTTTGGTTATCCAGGTCATCCAGGACTGCCTGGTCCAAAAGGAGACAGGGGATTTCCAGGACAAAGAGGTACAGGAAAGCAGACATCTCTGTTTGACTGGTACTGCTGAATTTACAGATAAACTATACTGCTGATTTCTGTAAATCCTTCCTCTTACATGTATTGAGATTCTGTAATTTACAGAACATTTGCAGTAGCTTTAGGGACACATGTAAGCACATTCTTAGCTTTTAAGAGATGCATGTTCACAACTGAAATAATAATTTACAGAAATATGCCTTGACTGTGCTCCTCTGTTATGATCATTTATATATATTCACTTGAAATCCCAAGGTATCAGGGGGCCTTTTTATTACCTCAAAATATAACAAAATATTTTTATTTAGGCACCACAAAATGTTTTTACTTATTTTTTTTTTCGTAAAAGTGGTCATGGTTCTTTAAAATACCTCACTATTCCACAAAACTGTGCAGTGTAAAGCTGCCTGAGCTAGATCTGAAGGAGTTCCTACATCTGCAACAAATACTACCAATTTTTAAGTTGTATCTTCTTACTGGTAATTTTTTTGTTAGTTTTCAAGCAGTTTCACTAATTTAAAAGAAATGAAAATTCAAACAAGATTATAATACTTGCAGATGTATTTATTTCCCCTCCACAGGACAACCTGGATTGATTGGCTTTCCAGGTCTGCAGGGGTTACCTGGATCACCAGGTACTGTCATTGCTGCTCCAAAAAGAAAAGGATTTATCTTTACCCGGCATAGTCAGACAGCAAAGATTCCTTCGTGCCCACACGGGACATCCCAGATCTACGTTGGCTATTCACTGCTTTTTGTACAAGGAAATGAACGAGCACATGGACAAGATCTTGGTACTGTATTGGTAAAAACTTTCAGATTGTTTTCTTAGAGTCCAGTAATGCTAAGTTGTCATGAAACCAAATTTACAGCAAGTGTCTGAGATAACCATTGGTTTCGACCATCTGTCTCCAGAGTGGCCTGGAGTCAATTCAGGAGTCATGGTTTAAAGGACACCTTTCTTTCCTGCACTCCTGTATTCCCTTGATGATATCTCTAGAGTTTTTTGAGGAGGAATTCAGTTACTTATGGATTGATGTCTAGTATAAACCTTCACAACATTTGCACAATGCTGACAGTAATGCCACAGGATCTGAGGGAGAATCTTGTGGGGTTTGGAGCCTAAATGGGATGCTTTAGGGTGTGAACAATGTCACCAAAACTTTTGTTTAAGCAGCTGAATCCCTGCTACTGTGTCAAGGACTGATACCATTCAAGAAGATTGTATTATTTCAACAGATTTTGTTCTTAGCCCTTCTTTATTACATAGATATTTTTGTATAAAGCAAGAAGCATTTTTCTTTCAGATAATTTTACTGTACAGACACTTTTTTTAGTTACCAACTGTTTTAATTCTTCCTACAGTAGATTGGGTGCCATCGTGTGTCTCTTCCAGTCACTGCACTAATCTCCTATCTGTCACAAACCCCTCCTCTTTTGTCTTCTAGGAACAGCTGGTAGCTGCTTGCAGAGATTCAGCACGATGCCGTTCTTGTTCTGTAGTACCAACGATGTTTGTAGCTTTGCTTCTCGCAATGACTACTCCTACTGGCTGTCCACTGCAGTGGTGATGCCACCAGACATGGCACCCATTTCTGGCAGGGCACTAGAGCCCCAGATAAGCAGGTAAGAGGATAAGAATTTTAGCTCTTCTGCCCTGGAACCACAGAGGCATCATAAATTGTTTTGAGTGGCAAGTCTTAAGCAAGACCTGCCCATCTCAGCCAGTACAAGCACTGACTTCAACAGCTTGGTTTTTGATTACTCACCTAAGTATGTCAAATATTGAGTGATACTCTCAGGAAAAATTAGAATAAAGCTAGGGTCCCGCCACAGGGCCTATTGCTGCAGAGCCAACATAAGAAAATGGCACACTGTCCTACTGATTGCAGGGATTTTTTTTAAGACCCTATCATAGTGTGTATCAGAGACAGACTGAAATTAAATAAAGACAGCTCCATTATTTAGAATGTAGCACAAATCAAGTTCTGCTTTCAGTTCTGGATGATGTATTTACTGTAGCTGGTGAAGAACATTGTAAATTGGGCTGAAGGTTCTCAGCTATGAAACACCCCTGTGCAAGTGTGGCCCTTTCTAGTTGCTTAGAACAGCTGAGAAGGATGAAGAGCAACTTAAGAGAAAAGTTCTAAAAGCATGAAAGACCTAGAGCAGCAAAATCCAAGGTGGGAAGGCAGGCTTTGCACTCTTATCTTCTGCCTTGCTCCACCCAGTTGTTGCAATCCAGTAGCTCAGCTTCAGTTTCCTCATTTAGGAAATAAAGATTACTTTTTCTAATCTCAGCAAATAAAGGTACAGAAGAACAGAACTTTGATTTAAACCAGAACAACATAAAGTAGTGAGCATGTGAAAAAGGTAACATTTTGCTCGTTACTTTTTTCAAGGCAAAATTAAGAAGCTCACATATTCTGGAATTACTTCCCATCTTAAAGCAGTTTTTGTCTGGTGTTGCTAGTAGAGATTGCAAAGCAACTGCAAAGTAAGGTATATGGGTTACCTTCAATTTACTTACTCCTCATTAAACACAGAGACTCTGTGAGTAGTAGCATTTATAGCAAGCCCTGCCATGAGGTAGCTACCATCCTAGAAGGTAGAAGTTTGTTCTGCTTTCATGTTTTCCCTCATGTCTGCACTCAATGTACGTGCTTTCCTTCACAGGTGTGTAGTCTGTGAAGGAGCTGCAATGGTAATAGCAGTTCACAGCCAAACAACTGCAGTTCCTGCATGTCCAGATGGCTGGATGTCCCTCTGGAAGGGTTTTTCTTTTGTTATGGTAAGGATGTAACAACTTGAATTGTTAATTTTGTGTCCTCTCATTTTCATTGGTGTTTTCAGCTGTTCATAGATCATTTGTTTCTTAATAACGGTTAATTTTTTTTTTTTGCCTCTGCTAAGAAGTAGAAAAGAATTCTATTTATTCTTATTCAATTCCAAAAGCATAGAAACAACTATTCTGATCTGTTCACAAAAATAGGTGGCAGGAGGAAAAGCAGAAGAGATGAGAGAAGTACTAAAGGACTTTGGTCTGACAAAAATAACTGCATGCGTTCACTTTCACATGTTATGCTAAGATGTAGGAAACAGGTTTGGGGAGTGGAGTGGTTAAACTGGTCCTGAACACAAAAATGTAGAAATAAGTGACCAACTTCCATGTCGGGAAGTTCTTTTCAAAATCAGATCTTGGGGCTGAACTGCGCAGAAAGCTAAAATCAAAATAAATTCAGAACACTGTCTACAAAAGACTGCCTCAGCAATTTTGATGCCATAATTAGATATGAGTGAAGGAAATTCATCATGTAACTGCAAATTGAGAACTGCTTATGGGACTAACAGTGTACTTATAATAGGGATGTAGCATTTCATCTTTGTTGCCCATGTTTGTGGGATGTCATAGCGATGCCAGCAAATGAAGGTAAAAGGATTTTAAACCCCACTTTTTTGCATAATGTGAAGTCCTTTTAGGTCTAGTGTGAAATTTTTGTTTTTTCTGTGATTAGGCCCCAAGTAATAATAATAAACTTGGAAAAGAATGAGAGAAATTTTTTAGCATTTGGTTGAAGCAATTTGCTTGTTTCCAACATCAGCAAAGTTAGATGGTATTTTCTAGCCAATTTTATACTGTTGTAAATTATTTTAGAGATACTTCTACAAGCATTTACCAACATCAGAGAAGGAAAATGCCTTTTCTGCTTTCTGTGTTTGGAGAAGTGATCAATGCAACAAAAAATACGAAAACACACCCCCATCAATTTGGTTTATTTGTAATGTAGTTGCTATTGTACTCAACTGGACAGAAGCCAGCTTTCTAGTCTTTGTACTGGTTAGTTTCATGCATTTCATCGACTTGAAAATAGCCTTTGCAGCCTTTCTACGACTTAAGAAATGCCATAACTGCTTGAATTTTCAGAGGGTTTCTATGTTTCTTTATAAGTTTTATCAAATAAATATGCATTCATTTTGTTTTGTCCCAAGATATACTACAGAACATATGGTATGTTTTAGAAAGAGGTCTCATTTTTTGCCTGCAGTTTACTAAAAGCTGACGGACAAGTTCTCATAAAAATGTTTTGGTGGTTGCAGTATACAAGTGCTGGCTCAGAAGCTTCTGGCCAAGCATTGGCATCTCCTGGATCTTGTCTGGAAGAATTTCGGGCTGTTCCATTCATAGAGTGCCATGGCAGGGGGACATGCAACTACTACACAAATTCCTACAGTTTCTGGTTGGCATCATTAAATCCAAGAAGAATGTTCAGGTAAACTGTACTTCCCTGCATCCCAGTGCCTGAGGAGACAATAAAGGCCTGCAAAACCTGTGAGGGCTTCCTTCGTAATTCCCTCAGGTTAGACACCCCTCTTTGTTAGGTTCAGGGTCATTCTGTAGCACACAGATATTTTCAGTGAGCCAGGGATTTTAAGGTTGTTGTCAACAATTCCATATCCAAAGTTTCATAGTCTCTCCTTGTTTTTTAAAGAAAAAAATTGAATGCTTGTTTTTTTTTTTTCTTCTAGGAGACCTGTGCCACAGACTTTGAAAGCAGGACAACTAGAAAATATAATCAGTCGTTGTCAGGTCTGCATGAAGAGACCAATCTAAACCGTGGCCTCTCTTCACAGAACATGAAACTCTTCTTTTATTACAAAGAATTGCCTAACTCTGAAGAGCTATAATTTATTAAGGTCCAGCTGCATCTGGAAAGAAAATTATAAATTGCCAGTGCAGCACTGTGGTGAGGTAGGGCAACAGCTTGACTTTTGTCTTTGGCAAATGACGAAGCACTTTGTTGGAGGAAGCTTATAATGGCATCTGCAGGGGCTTCTGCTGAACCTTGTAATTTCTGAGCTGCATCTTCACCATAAAACTACGGCATCACCAGATCTTTAATGAAAGATGTTAATGCTGCCTCGTGTAATGTGCTTTTCAAACGGCAAGACAAACTAAACGCTCCTGTATCAGCTTACATATGTTCAGTGTTCCAAGTGGATATCATTTAAGATGACAGTCTGGCACTCATGAGAGATAGGGTTCAATAGGAAATATTTTCAGTGCACTTTTAACTATATAATGATTCATTGAGAGTTGTTTTGGTTTGGTTTTCTTGTCTAATAAACAAGTATCTCCCCACGTACCTCACCCTTCCTCTGGCTGGCAAACAGGAATGCAATGCTTTTTGTATCACTGCGATGCTAATGGTGCTTGACTGGCCAGAGAGGGAGCGACAGCAGGCACTGGGCAGGCAGGACAGTGGTGACAGGCACTGGCTGTGTGCTCCAGAGGGACTGTGCCTAAGGGCTGACTAAGTGAAAGTGTTGGAAAGTTTGCATTAGATTCCATGGCTTTTGACACAGATCATGCGATCTTTGCGTTCTTCAAAGTTGGCAGTATTGGGCCTCAGTTATGATCACACGCTTTTGTCTCTCCTGAAGAAAAAACTATTTACCATGTAATTTGCGATTTTGTTAGAATTAACAATAACTGTATGGCTCAAGGGCTCCCATGGCATTATCAGGTTATCACACACCCATCAGGATGTGATACCTAACAAAATCTTTATTTCCATTTTACAGTATTTCATATTTAAATATTTATCACAAATTGTATTCTGTATTTAAATATTTAGCACGCATATCTGCAAATGAAACCATTTATTCCATCCAGATAAATGTATGCATCCAGAATTTTTAAAAAGACTGATATTTAAATTGTACCATCTAAGCACTGACTTATACAAGAGAATCCAACTGTAAATGAACATAAATACTTGAAAAGCACTTTCATTTGCTCGTATAAATTATATAAAATTGTAGCTCTGAGGTTTTTTTTTTTAATATTTATAACATTGCACTTGCAAGGCTATTTAAAATTGTAATGTTGACATTTAAAATGTTAATATTTTTTAATACTTGCACAATCTATCAGAATTCCAGTATTTAGTGTTACAGAAGAAGCCTAATTCATCTGAATAGTTCTGTAAATGCACCATTTTAAATGTAGGGTCTAGCAATTCAATGAAATAACCAGGATTTCTCATTTAGATGTTTTTTTTAGCCAGTGAAATTTTATATTGTTTCTGTTAAAATACTTGCATTGTATTTGTCAGACTGTTTGAATTTTCAGTGTTAACCTAACTAAGAAAAGGTTTTGTCTGTATTCCATGCCAGTTTCTTATGGTGGAGCTAATGTGAAGATACAATTTACATGAACTGAATGGATATTTTAAAATTCTTGTTTCCTTGAACAGTCATAGTACTTCTGTTTGCAAGGTATTGCATTGTGAATTTAAAGGGTTTTATGAAGAATCTCTTTGCAGATGCACTACTGATAAGACGGTATTAATGTCAAGTTAATATTTAGTGTTTCATTTGAATCAAGCCTGGGGTTGAGGTTGTTTTCCTTAAAACAATCACATACTAGACTTTTCCATAAACTCTGAAGTTTGCTTTAAATACTCAAAGACCACACCTGTTGCTTGGTAGGTTGTTGGGGTGCTAGTGGTTTCTTTTTTTCATTAAGGCTCATTGCAGTCATCCACAGGCATTTTAACAACATAGAATCAATGACTGTGGAGACTCTCACATAAAACTTGCAGGTAAAATGCAAATGTGAGTACCTGAGGCTGAAATCTGCTGGAAATGTGTCCAGTAGAGGGTAATGTGTAAGGAGAAGGGAATGGATTGTGGCTTTAAAGTCCAAAGGTAAGTTACAGAGAGTTATGTCTCATAGTATAGCATATAACTGGAAGTTATGCCTTGTTCCCAGTTTTGGATTCCGCTGCTCACTTGTTGTGTGGCCTTCAACAAGTTACTAAAGAAAGATGTTGATAAATAGCTCTAGATTTTGAGTGCTCAAACTGCATCTTTCTTTCAAAAGCATGAAATACAACTGCAGGGACACGTTTGTCAAGCCTGGCATAATACAAGCTAGACACTGGAAATCAAAGAAAAACTTGAAAAAAGTTGATGTTAACTTCTCACTGCAGCTGCAGATCATTTTGCTTCCCTGACGCGCTGCTCTGCCCGCCCGGCAGAACGAGGCACCCCCGAGGGGGGTCGGGCGAGCGACAGCACCGCGTTACTACTGCTAATGGTTGTTGTGAGGATTTGTTAACTCATGTCTGTAAATGCTTTGGGAGCCTTAACTGGAAAGTGCTGATGAGGTGCAAGCTGTTAATATATTGTACTGACTGAATGGACGCATGAGAAATCGGGAATAATGAGCAAACAATGGGGGCTGTATTCTGCTAAATACAGCCAAATAAAAATATTTTGACTAAATAAAAGACCCATTTTCATGTTGGCTTTTTTTTTTCCTTTTCAGTGCTAGTGATCTTGCCCACTACCTGTGCCTACCAAAAAAAAAGTGTTATCTGATTAAAACCCAGGGGATAGAGTTTGTCCCCAGAAAGACACTCACTCTCTCTGACCTGGACTACACTCCAAGTTTAGCACTTGAGTGTAAATACCCAAGCTGGGTCTCTGAATGCCAGCTTTCTTCCTAGATATATTCCTACACAGGATGCTGTGATGAGCTGGGGTTTTTCTTCTTACCAGCTGGTTCAGGGCTGT
Source organism: Melanocharis versteri (assembly GCA_013397845.1). Taxonomy (NCBI): domain Eukaryota; kingdom Metazoa; phylum Chordata; class Aves; order Passeriformes; family Melanocharitidae; genus Melanocharis; species Melanocharis versteri. Next base: position 453,385 of record VZTG01008820.1, on the reverse strand, counting down.
TCTAGATTCAGTATGAGAATTTATATTCTGATAATTTGTATTGCTAACACGCTGATGTTTAGGTTGTTGCTCAGTAGTGTTTACTCTAAGTCAAGGACTTTCCAGTGTCCCATGGTGACAGGGAGGAGATGCACAGAAAGCTGGGAGGAAGCATGGCTGGGACAGGTGCCCTGAACTGGCCAAAGGGCAATTCCACACCATAGAACGTCAGGCCCAGTATATGGACTGGGGAAATTACCTGGAAGGAGGAGGCCGATGGTGGATCAGGGACCAGCTTGGCATTGGTCAGCAGGGAGTGAGCAATTGTATTGTCATCACTTGTCTTACTTGGGTTTTGTTTCCTTCTCCTTTTTATTACAATTATTATTAGTATCATTATTATTATTATTACTACTTTGTTTCAATTATAAAACCATTCTTACCTCAACACAAGTTCTATTTTATTTTTTTTATCTTCTCTCTTGATTGTCCTCCCCATCCCACGGTGGGGTGGGATCTGGGGAGTGAGTGAGTGGCTGTGTGGTGCTTGGTAAAATCAGACTGTGTGCAGCAGAAAGAAAAAGGCACAACCTAATTATCGAGAGTTCAGCATGAAAATAAGGAAGACAAACTACCAGAACTGTGTTGTATGCAACATTGCTAAGGATGGCCTTTAAACCACTGATCTGAAAATCAAGGATATCTGCAGCAAAATCTTCAAAGTGTCCAAGAAAGTTATTTGTGCAAGGACCTGTACACAATGCAAAAAATGGAAAGAACATCCTGAGAGGGGAGGGGATACAGCCTGACACAATTCTTTTTGAGATGGGACAGAAGACAGCGGCAGGGGCAGTCGTGACCCTCTAATGGTAATTCATAATGTGATACTACACTAGAAATCCCCACTCGAGCTTTTCTGGAGGATTTCCTGTGACTCAGAACAACTCAAGTGACTTGCCTGTGACCACTGAAATTATTAACATCATATATTCAATGGAATAAAAACAGTCACATAACTGATCTCAACATAAAATTATATATGGGGAATCACAGGAGAGGAACCGTATTTCTAGTGTGCTTGGAGAATCAGTTTTTAGACTATAATTGCTTTGGGGTTTTCTTGTTTGTTTGTTTTTATTTTAAAGATGAAATTCTCTTGACAGTTTATGAAATGTTAAAGAAGAGGTAAAATTGAGGACTCTACATACAGAATGATGAGGATTGCCTGGTAAGATGTGCTTGGCGCACAGCTCATGTTTCAAGGAGGCCAAATGTAAGATCAAATGTATGATCTTAAGGCAACTACTGTATCATTCTCAATGTTAGACAACTTCTATTTAGTAGGAGATCATATTTCTGACCACTTGCCTCTGTAAAACAGTGCTGTTGATATTTGTGAAGAGCTGAATTAGCAAGTTGGGAGCCCTGGATCAATATATGCTTCTGTGCTGGAACTGCTACACTTTTTGACCTCCAAAACATTGTAACCATAAATCCAAAGATAGGGAAAGCTCTAAGACTACTTTCTTCTCTTTAAAAAAATACCTCATATATATAATAGCGTCTTTCATTTTATTTTCCTGTATGGAGTTGGAAAATTGAGTTGCGCCATGAAGCAGCAGCTGCTCCTAGGTTCTCTGCGAGTCATTTCCAGGAAGGATCAGCTAATGGTGCCCTCGGAAGCGTTTTAGCGGCGTGGGGAGCCGGTGCTCTGCTGGGCAGAGCTGCCGTGTGCGCCGGGGGTCAGCGGGGCACGACAGGGACGGCTGTCACCCACGTTTGGTGACAAACGTTCTGTGATGGTAACGGGGCGGGCTTCGGTGCGGCCGGGCAAGGCCCCGGGAGCTGAGAGCCGGCGAGACGCGGGGCTGAGCGAGCAGCGGGGCTGAGCGAGCAGCGGGGCTG
>VZTG01008820.1:427387-451332 GCA_013397845.1 Melanocharis versteri | reverse complement strand
CACAGCCGGGCCCGCTCTCCACGCACGGAGCACACGCCAGCCCTCCGTGTGTCGGCACGGAGCGCGGCTCGCCCGAAGCGGAACAGGTCAGGTCAGACCACATCAGGCCAGGACCAGACTGCCCCACTCCCCCAGCGCCCGCCGGGCCGGGCCGCGCCGCGGGTCACCTTGCCGGGGCCCCAGCGCGCCTGCGCGGCGCACGCCTGCCCTCACTAAAGATGGCTGCCCNGCTCCCGGCTGCCAGCACCGCCCCCCGCCCCGGCCCGGGGCCCCTCGGGCTCTGCCGCTCGCCCCGCTGCCGGGGTCGCTGCCGGGTCGCCTTGGAGCGTTCGGCAGCGGGACAGGCGCCGGTGCCGGGGGCTCCACCCGCGCCGGGACGCTCGGGGAGCGAAGCGCCGAGGCCGCGGGCTCCCCAGTTCCCTCGGACATTACCGGCTGGCCCGCCGTGACAACCCCCCATAAAGGGAAGGAAGCACCTACACCCGCTCTATTTCTGAATGCTTTTAGTGCCGCCACAGCGCAGTGAATAGTTGGGTGTTCCGGGAAAATGGTTGTTAGTGACGTTTTTCTTCAAACGTTCTCCAGTAATTTTTTTCTTATTAAATAAGAAAAAATATATTTTGTGTAAAAGCCTTGTGCTGGAGTAAAACAAACTTGAAAGAATGCAGCCCTTAGTGTTTTGTGATCGCATAGCCTTGCTCCTGTGTGATAGGTACGTTTTGTTGATGTCATCCCAGTGCTGAGGAGAGGGGCCATTGTATTGTATAAGCTCAGCACCTGTAACTGTACTTTGCACAACAGCTTTCAACGTCTAGTCTAGTCTACACCTGGTGCTCCTTTCCCTCAGATCCTTCCGTTCGTGCTTTGTTGGTTCACAGCCTCTCTGATCTGTATTCTGACAGTTACAGGGCCCCAGAATAGGGTCCTTTGGGTCCTTAATTCGTATCCTTAACTTTGCTCTGAGTCTACCTCTTCCCCTTATTACTTGTCCAAGGATGTCTGGACGCTTGCCAAGGGAACACTTTGTAGCCTATGTGCACATGAACAGAGGATCTGTGAAGTAGCCACATCAGGAACAAACAGTGCTGGAGCTGGAGCAGTTTGGTGTGGGCTTTAAAACCTCCTCCAGTGCTGGCAGAGCTATACTGTTACCAGAGCTCGTCTTCTTGTATCTGGGGCTCCACACTGTGCAGAACATTCCGGGTAACAGCACAGATATGGCCAGTGTCTGATTATGGCCTGAATGCTGACAGTCATTTGTATGCTTTGCTTCATCCTCATCTCTTCAGTTCTTGTTTAGGAGAGGGAGGTACTCCTGTGTCTTTCTGAGCATATAACTCACTTTCTATAACCTTTTTCTCTCTCTTGCCTTATCCTTCTCTGGATTTCCTCCTTCCTTTCTTTCTTTCATTAAATGCTGTTGATGCTCATTTGCACTTCAGCAGTTCGCTGTCTATTTATCCTGTATTTGTGATTGGATTTTTATTGTCTTATCATTCTCAGACTTCTATTACCATGCCTCTTTTAGAGGTACTTAGTTCTGTGAATATCAATTTTAAAATCTTCAATCTCCCTGATTTATTATTAATGCTTTCTGTAAAATGCTTTGTGTAACAAGGATGTTGCAGGAAACATAACTTTGTTCAGAACCTTCGTTAAAATGTTTTATCTGTTGCTGAGATCTCACTGTTTCTTGTTTTGCTGTTGTCTTGTAAAAAGGAGTAAAAATTGAAGTCACTTTGGCAGCAAATCCAGTTCTCAGTGACACGAAGTAGACAAGAGTAGGAAGATATTGAGGTATTGCTTCTGTAGGTCCTTGGCAATACTGCTAAACCCACACAGTGCTATTTAGTTTATAAATACTTTCTACTGCTGTCTGGTTTTGTGTAGGTTTTGCCTTGCAGCTGGAAAGCAGTTGTTGTGCAGACTTGTGTCCAAAAGCCACACCAAACTGTGGGGAAGCTGTGGTGCAAACACTGCTGCAGGGCAGGGATACTTGATCACTGAAAGTGGAGCCATCCAGGTATTTCAAAATGAGAGTGAGCAAGCAGGGAAACACCTTTTGTCACATCATGTGAGCAATAAGTGTGCTTAAAGCTGCTGCCAGTCAGTACTCTGGGTACCGTAAGTTCTTAACATTTGGTCTTCCTCTTGACATTATGATTTTTATTAGATCTCGAAGTGCTTTACTGGTCACAGAAAATGTTTAAAATGAAAAGCACTTTTTGGAATGTGGAAATCTCTGAAGGCTATGTATATTATTCATGTCACTGGCTGATCTAGCCAGCGTCTTGCATGAGGGACAGATCTTGTTTGTAAAATCAAAGGGCAAGGATGAAAAAACTCCATGTGAAAAGGTTAAAAATTTTGAAGTGACAGATGCTTAAGCACCTCTTGAACTGCTGTAAAGTGTTTATTTCTAATGAAATGGGTTGTTCAACTTTCACTTGATACAAACAGTAAGAATTAATGTGGTTGGATTAAATCTGCAGTACTTCAAGTATTTCCTTTAAAACTATTTTTTTTTTAAGTTTACATAGACCTTTTTTTAAGGTTACACCATGACCCTTTTCCCTGCTCACTGATAACCCATTCACCTACTGTGCTACAGTGACACTTGGAGATTAATGAGATACTTTATTTGATCTGTGGTGATAGGAAGTCTTGCAAATAGCACTGAGGCTCCCAGGATGGACTGCCAGGTGGATCCCATCTTGGATATACTCAGTGCATGTGCATTCGTGTATTACACGATCCAGATCCTTCTCTGTGCTTCTCTTCATTGTCTGAAGGTTATTCAAGGTTTTATTGATAAACGTGGAAGTACTGCTGTGTGAGATGGTGGGAGGGAGGGCTCGTAGGCTGGCTCACCTGCCTCGTGGCTGCTCTGCACTGAGGCCTTTTGCTCTCAGAGTTCTGCGCGTTCAGCTCAGCAAAGCGCACACACAGCAACAGACGTGGCCTTGCTGCCAAAAATAGTAAAGGAATGTGGTTGCAATTTTAGTGGCAAACCCTGCCATTTTTGCCAGGATGGGTTACTTCATTTAGGGACCTACTTAAGCAACACCACTCATAGATTTTGTGCTAGAGTAAGCCATGGTTTGCATAGGCAGGTTTGCCAGGAAAGTATATTTACATATTGTGTATGTATATATATGTCTAGAAACATTGTTTTCCTATCCTGACCCCAAAAATAACCATCATCTCGGTGTGAGCTGTTGACAAGCCCCCCAACCATTGCCTGGATGAAAATTTTCCCACAAGCAGTTCTTGCAGCTCAGTGTTTCCTCTGGGAGCCCCTTTCCAGCCCCTCTCCAAATGCAGCTTCAGGGTGTCTCCTAACCGAGCCCATAACCATTATCTGGGTCTGAGGCACCAGCAAGGTCCACTGGCCACTGCCCAGGTGATCAACTTCTCCCAGCTGTCTGAGGTCCCTTTCCAGCCACCCCCAGGTGCAGCTCTAGGATTTCTTTTTCTCTTGACCTTAAATCTAACTTCAGACTCTCAGTTACCTTGGTCTTTGACACGACTTGCAGCAACTGCATTAGTAAGTTTCTCACAGCTCAGTTTCTTGGAAACTCCTCCACTGCTTCATTTGAAATCCCACTCCTTTTCTAGGAAAATGTTTATATCAAGTATTGGCAAACTCTTGTAAGTTTAAATAAAGTCTTGTTCTCTCTCCTCCCTGTCTTGTATCAGTTCCGCAAAAGTAAGGTTTTAATTTACAGAAAAATGTAGAAGTGAGAAGTTTAAAGAATTGCTGCATTTGGGAAGGGTTATGAATATTCTCAGTTTTCAGGCTGATTTGACAGGCTGTTGATAAGGAACTTTGTCCTTGTAAGATGGGGTGAGATCTGGGTGACTGCTCCAGGAGGCTGCTGCCCAGGCTGTCTTTTCTGTCATTCCCCTGCCTCACATGCAGTTTTGTGAGACTTCAGCCATTTTCAACCACCAGTATACTGTATTTGTGTAAATGCAAATCAATAATTTAGACTTCTCACCAATCCTGGATAGATTTCCTATCAGTCATACCGATGCTTTGATGTGTTTGTTTGTTTATGTTTCCATTTCTGCCAGCCAGTGCAGGAATAGTACCTTACCTGCAGAATTTCTAGGTTGATTTGTTTAGGTTTTTTTTAATTTGTCATGGCTCAGTTTGAGGACCCTCAATTTGAGCGTTGTCTACAGCATCACTTTGTTCTTCTTTCATTGCCTGCACCTCTCGGCACTTTGTGACTACACTTCCTATGAATTTTACTGCATAGTTTGTTCCTTTAAATAAGACTCTTCAGTTAGGATCTCCCGCTTCCCTGGTAGTCAGAGCGAAGCATTTCCTTTCCATACTTCCTGCTGGGTTCGTGTCCTGCTCTGAGAGTTTTGGCTTCCCTCTGGCAGGATGAGCGGGGCCGCGTTCCCGTCCCCGGCTGCCGAGATGGCAGAGATGAACCGGCTGCAGTACGAGATGGAATACACCGAGGGCATCAGCCAGCGCATGAGGGTCCCCGAGAAACTCAAGGTGGCTCCTCAAAACGCTGACCTGGAGAAGGGCAGCCAGGAAGGATTTCCAAATGCCAGTGTAACTATGCAGGTTCCAGAGCGGATTGTAGTGGCAGGTATGTCTGCATCGCTGGGCAGGTGAAAACTTAAATTAGTTCCCCAAACTTCTGGATGGAAAAAATATATATTAATATGTCATTTCTAAAAGAACAGCCTCTAAAATACTTTCTGGTGTTCAAACAGTTAAAGCTCTTTAACTTCAGAAGTTTTTTAAGGTCTGAAAATGTTTCATGAATAGTTTTGGTGTAGCTTATAATGGAGACAGCTGATGAATTAATTATGAACAGAAGGTTTAATTGCTGATGTTGCATCTCACTATGCTATTTTTGGAGGAAAAAAATTAATGTTTATTGATTTACACCTGATTTTTAGTAATTAACTGTAAGCTAAAGTAACTATAACAAATTTTGGGGGTGGACTTTTTATTTGTCGTGCAAGATGTGGTTGATTTTAATCACAATGCTAATTTTGTTAAGAATCTGCCTGTTATGAGTGGACTCTATCAATACTACTTTAGTATTTGTGGTCATGGGCTTTACAGTGACAGATCCAGAACTGCTGAAGGTCTTACAGTTTGCAAAATATGTGACATGCATCTATTTTATGCTTTGATGTCCCCAGTCAAATACACCACTGATGGGACTGTGTCTTGAGTACTCTCACTTGCAGTTACAGGTGATGTATTTTAGGGTTACTCAGGATCATTGTCCTCAGAGAAACTGCTCAAATAAATGTCAATTAATGTGGTCTTTATGAGCACTTTAACAATAGTTTTTAACATAGAAGAACTGTTAAAGAAGGTTGTACTTCATCATTTGGCATAGGCAGGAGAAGTAACTGCTGTGCTGTCCTTTTGAATTTTTGGCACTGGCCTTTAGGCCTCAGAACAATTTGCTTTCTATTGACAACTGATGTTCTTGCAGGTAATAGTGAAGACATTCCATTTTCCAGACCAGCAGACCTTGACATTCTTCAGTCTACTCCATTCAAACCACTGGCATTGAAAACTCCTCCCCGTGTTATTTCTCTTAGTGATCGACCGCTAGATTTTTTGGACCTGGAAAAACCTCCACAGCAGACACCTCAAAGTGAAGAGGCCAGTACTTATTTCGCTTTTTCCTTAGATGAGAAGCATTCTACTAAAGAAAGTGAAATGACCAATGATTTCTCTGCTGTGGTGCAGATCAACTTGGTGCTGACATATGTTGGGAAAATATAAAAATGTTTTTATTAGTACTATAGTCGTTCTGATTAGACTTTGAAGTGGCAGATGGCCTGGGATTGCCATGCTCAGCAAGCTTACTCACTACTTACAAAAATAAAGTCATAATTGGAGCTACTCAAAATGCTTCTAACAAAAAAATCCTTGTGATGAAGAGAAAGCTGAAAGGTTTTTTTATTTACAGAGTATCAGAAAAAAAATAAGATTCTTGTAGCTGTATATAGTTATACATTGTAATGTATATAGTTAACCTCTGGACTTCATAGCTAGATGATATATCACCACTCAGAATTACTGAGTTTTAACAAAACCCTGAAAACCAGCTTCAAAGAGTGGTATAACATTGGCATCCAGGTCAATAATGGCAATAGACACCTTAAAAAGGGAAAATTCTTTATGAAGCTGCATATTCTATAGACTTATAAAATACCATAGAAATGCATTTATCTATGGTGATAGGAAGTGATCCTGGAATGGGTAAGGCTGGAAGGGACCACTGGAGGTCATTTAGTCCAGCCTCCCTCAGCAGGGTCATCCTAGACCTTGTTACTCAGGGTTGTGTCCAGAGGGCTCTGAGTGTCTCCAGAGAATATTCAAAATTCAGTTGGTTCATAATTTTGACATCAGATGACACGGATTGATAACAACAGCATTGCAGTAAGTTTGGAGCTTGATTTTACACGTACCGGCATCAGATCCTGTCATCAGTTGTTTTCCTTGTAATCACTGTGAAACCCATGAAAATGTGCCTTTGTGTCTGAGGGCAGATCTGGCTGACAAACTCCAGTGCAGAGCGTTGTGTCCTGGAACTCTCTGGCTTTTATGTCTCCTGTGCTGCCTTGCTGCAGGTGCGCTCGGTGGGAAGGCTGAAGAGGGAGCGTTCCATGAGCGAGAACGCCGCGCGGCAGAACGGGCAGCTGGCCCGCAACGACTCCGTGTGAGTGCAGCCCCGCCTGCAGGGCCACTGCTGCAGCTCTGGGACACTGCCTTTGTCCCTTACCTCCTCCCTATTTGCTTTTCCCAACTAATGTTTCGTATGTTGTGGCAAGAACATGATTTTAACTATTAACGCCAGCATTTTTCTTCGTTTCTGTGGGTTTTGTTTAGTGAGCTGACTCCTTGCAGTGGATGGGTGGAAGTGTTTGTGGGCTCACAGTTGGTTTCACCAGTTACCATGAATGGTTATTTCAGGAGATTTTTCAGTTTCTGAGTTCGTATAGTATTTTTTCCCCCTGAATTTTCAGGAAATGAAGTTCTTTGTGCATCAAAATGTTCCCATTTCTCTCACTGTTGATATGACAATGATTTTCATTCATAGAAGAAGAAATATTTTTATTTCCTCATAAATATTAGAATAAGTAATTTTTCTTTGGTGTCACTGTGCTTCATATATTGGAATCTTTGAGTATATATATCTTAATCTTTTCTGACCAAAATGGCAAAAAGTATTTAGAATTGGAAACTTCATCTATTGTTACCATCCAAGGTAGCAGTTCTTAGGGTGCTTTCTGAAGGCATACATGTCTGTAAATTTTTATTAGATACGATGATAGTCTTTGATTAATCATGGTTTATTCTGAGTGACAGCATCTTTCCACCTGGAAATAACTGGTTTTGCAATGTAACACTTAGAAATCTTTTATATATGAATTTTAATACAGCTGCCATAAGGAATACTTGCCTTAGAAAAGGCTTTAGATTTAAGATTTGAAAGATGAGATTCATCTGTCCCAATGTAGACTGTGTAACGCTATTGCTAAATCACCATAAAACTTAATTTTCAGTAACTAGAGGGAAATTAGTGCATAACCTACTTATATCTACCTATTTTTAGTCTAAAGTAGATCAAGTGAATTATGCCCTAGAAATGCCTGTTTTCTTCTATTTACAGCAGGGGCACTAAGAGGTGTACTATGTGAACTACATATCTGTCCACCTGCTAGTTTGGCTAAAATGAAATGTACTCTGATGCATGTTCCAGACATGTTATAATTCTCCTTCTCTTCCAGATATTCATGGAAATATTGTTTCATATCTTCTCCTTCTTATTTAATCAGACTTCCGGTTCATACCAGTTTATAGATTGCACATGTCTAGGTGCTCAGGTCTGCAGAGTCACACACATTTACTGAGCTGGCAAAACTTAGATTCTCATCTTTAAGCTCCTGATCAGCTCAGTCTCTGGGTGTTCTGTCAGCCTCCTCTGAGTCCAAGTTCCCTGTGGTGTCACTTACCCAGTAATGTCCCGTTGGACTGGACACACTGGAATGTCACTTCAGAATGGCTTTCTCTTGCCCATCTGGTAGCTTGGACATGGTACATGCTGGAGTACCATGGTCTTCACGTGATGGGAGCTTCTTGTGGAAATGTTTCTCCCTTCGATGCTGCCAGCTCTGCTTTGCCAGTCTTTGGTGTATTGCATTTAAAAGGAAAAACAGATGGTAAAGAAATTCTTGCGATTTCTTGAAACTGCTTTACGCTTGGTCCCCGTGTTGGTTTAGTCTTCCAAAAGTCATGGGCCATGCCAGCCATCTGAGAAAACAGTAAGATCAGCTCTGCCTGTAGTTGCTGTCAGATTTCTCACACGTCTGAACTTCTTGAATCTGAAAATCCTAAATCTGTAAAATTCACCCATGTGCTTTGCTGTCACTCAATAGTTATATATAGAATTACTGGGTTTACATGGTCTAAATGTTATTAGCTGTCAGTTTTTTAATCTACTATCAATCCTTCAGAGGCTTAGCAGTACAATAAGCACCTGGAATCCTGTAAATTTAAGAAGGCTGTGATCAAGGAGCTGGCAGCTGGCATGACTCAGTTTATCATTTACAAAAGCCAGGAAATTCTGACACACCTGGAGATTAGTTTTCCTCTCTTGATGCCCACGCTAGTGCTTGATAAGGTCTGTCAAATAAATCAAAATTCCAATGCCAAGCACTTTCTATTGTATCTCTTTGATTGATCCAGGAACTCTTCTTTTGCTTGTAAGAGAAATAACAGCTAGATGATATTGAGCCTTCTGATCTGTATCCTCTGCTGCCCATGTGGAAGATATCCTTCTTCATTGCAGTATTCTGCACTTCTGACCCGCAGATAATGTATTTTAGTAGAACTTCATTTTTGTCTTGTCCTCCTCCCACGTGCTTGTTTTCTTGTGACAGAAGTTATGCTGTGTCTAGTCTTAGCTCATCTGCTTTAAAATCACGGAGGTTCTAGAAATGGCTTCTTTCTCTGTCATAATTGCTTCTTCTGGTTCAATATGATCCAAAAAAAGAAATCACTTTGAACATGCTATGGCACTCTGATGCTGAGTCTGACATTCCTCCCTCATCCAGGTTTTGTCACTCTCCAAGTGGAGAATGTGACTTTGTACCTGGCTAACTCTCAGGAGAATGTTCTAGGAATTCAGACTGTAAAAACACCACGTTCACAGGGGAATCTGTGCGGCTCCCACAAATGCAGGAAGGCCAGGCCTTCTGTATTTGGTGAAAAAGTAACCTCTTGGCTCTTGTTTCCTCACAGTTTAGGCCCACAGGACATATAGTGTAAACTGCAAAAAAAGTGACAGGTTTCATGTAAATCTATTTTTTGCACTACAGAAAATGTAATTGTGCACCTGTTGCCTCATTTATATCACCTTGAAATTCCTTTACCATCTGGAAATACTAATTTTTCCAGTGATACAAAAATACAAGAAACTAGCTTCTCCTAAAGTTCTTAAATCCAGCGTTGTTGGCTGAAAAATGGTCTACTTCTGCACTAAAAATGCTGTGGTGCTCTACATTGACCAAAATCACCTCTGTTTTTGTGCTTTGGTTTGCTTCACATCTTCGAATAGAAAAGGAAGTCCCCAGAGGCTGCTCAGATGCTGTGATGAGGATTGAAGAGGCACTTGGAGCACTGCCTTTTGAAACCTTTGTTTTCAAAATACAACTACAGTTCCCAGGTTTTAATCTAGGACACTGTTATCCTTCTTGGACAAAATATTCAGATGTACTGTGTGAAATTCCAGTGCTTGACTTACAAAGTGACAAAACTAAACGTTCTGGAATAGATTGTCAAGTGCAAGTGAGAGCTGGCTGGGCTCCCTATCACAGTGTTCTTGACATGCACAAATAGTGCTTTCTCTTCCATTGTCCTTCTCTTCATCTCATCCAGTTGCATGCAGAGGCAGTTCTGAGGATTTTTTAGCAGCTTCACTAGTCAGTAATTCTCTAATGCTCTTAGAAATCCTGGGACTAACAAGTACCTGCTGGTACAATAACTGTCTGTGTAGCAATAATGACAGCTCTCTAAATTACAATCCCTCTATTTCTAAGGATGCTTACTTAAGAGATTACAATTATTATTCAAGGTGGCACAGATCAGATACTGTCCCAAGAAATAAAATGCCACGGTTCCAGTCACCTCTTTCGACTAAGGATTGCACGTAAGCCTGAACGTTACCTGGTATATGAAAATCAAGAGTGTGTTTAATTCTGTAGCTCTCTGCAATACTAATATTCTGACTAAATACCTGTAGTTTAGAACATAAAATTTGAAACAGCTACACTGAATGTGTGGTTTCTAATTTTGCTTCAGGGTTTCTCAAACTTGGCCAAATTATTTCCCTCTGTAAAGAGCATAGGGAAAAACACCTGATGGCCAATGAAATGGACAATAAAATTTCAAAATAGCTTTAATTTGCTTGACTCTTTGTTCTTTGGCTGGTTTTGAATAGCTGGAGAAACAAAGCTTTTTGTTGGTCATTGCCAGCCAATGCTGAATTGCAAGGATTCCACTTCTGTATTGGAAATCACCAAACCACTAAGAGTGCATGGAAAAGTGAGCAGCACTTAATTTTCTCTCTGCTCCAGCCTTTTCCTTAGAATAACACATCTTTCTAGAGAGTTCAGTTCCACAGTTTGAGAAATTCTGTTCTTCATGCAAGGCATGGAGGAAAAGGTGGTGGTGTGCACGTCTGTCTATGTGCGTGAATTTAATGTAACCTTAATTAGTTAAATCTGTTTACCTCTCATTTGATACTACCAGAACCACAAGTCAGAGAAACACCTGAAATAAAGCCTGTGTACATCACAAATGCTTTGAGAAGGTTTAGGGGAAGTTACTGCTAAGCTAGAAACTTCATATAGCAAAATGCTGCTGTGCTTTTTCATAGTAATGTCTGTAATTTCATGTTTATTTTGGTTCCAAGCTCTGGAATTGACTGGTGTCTGTAACCAGGGAGTAATAAAATAAGTGGCTGGAGCTGTATATAAGAATTCTTTTCAGAAATGAGGAACAAAATTATACCTACAACTAAGCCCATTTCACTAGAAATGGAGTAGGGAAGGGGGGTAGCCACCATGTGTGATGATAAGTGTTCATACTACGTGTTAGAGAATTTCTTTATGGCAGAGATTTTTTTCCTTATATTATCTGGGCTGATTTGTGTATCAGGTAATTACTTCATAATATTTCTTCTCCATGGTCTCTGACATAGTCCAAGGGACTACCAGATGTTTACAGGACAGTCATTTCAAATCCTGAAAAAGGAAAATAGAAGAAAAATTTTGCTTGTCTCTCCGTCCCCCAGTCATGGCCTTTGTGCCCTTCATAGAATTATTCTCGTTTTTTGATTTTTCCTTATTATATAAGTTTGAATTTAATCAGCACATGTAGCTTAATTCTAGAGAATTCTGTACAATTTTAGTTAAGATTGGGGTTTTTTGGTTTTGCTTTATAATTTTTTAGAGTCTTTTTAGTATACACAGAAATCTTTGTATGCAAATATCATTACTGTAGTATTTACAGTAATACCATTCTGGACAACAGGAATTCCACAATGTCTTCTGTTTTGCAATATGTCCAAATATTATTTGCTACCTTTTTTTTTTTTTTAAGTTGTGTTTCACCCTATTCTGTACACCTCTGAAGTGATGAACAGGCAAAATTAGTTTTAATGTAAAACATACTGTGAGTTCAAGCCTTAATTCTTCCCTCATTTGCTTCAATCCAGCAAATCCACAAGGAGTAAAAATTCTGATAAATTCATTTTAGTGGCAATATTTTGAACTTGCCCCTGCTGCTTGATATTTTTCTACTGAATATTGGCATTTCTAGTGCAATTCCAGAGTAAAATGTGTGGGCGTGACCACTACTATTGATTACAAAGTAGAAACCATCATAAATATAGAAGAAAGGTGGATTCTGTAAGTGTGGGAGAGCAATAAAAGCTGTAGGGAAGCAACCAGGTATTTATTGAAATGCAGCCTATGATGGCAGCCTGAAAAGATACCTGCCCTTTAGGTAACAAACAATGACCAGTGTCAGCCAAGCCCCAGTTGCTGCAGTCTTGGAATGTCCCTTGAGGCCCAGGATGGCTGAGCTCTGCTGTGGGAGAGGTGGCATTCCTGTAACATTCTTTGGTCCAGTCTGTTCAATGGAACTTTCTTCCCTACTCAGTGTTGTGGTCTTGCTGCCAGCCATGTGCAGAGCAGCTCTGTTCAAAGTAAGAGTAGCCACAGAATTCTGACCCAGCTAGAGATTAGCCAAATATCAAACCAACTTCCAGGTACTCAGCATTAATATTTTATTAAAATGCCAAGGTCGAAAAGATTGACATTCTAAATCCAAAGCTATTGTAGCAAAGCACAAGTGGCAAGGAAATGTGCTGAATTACGGGTGCTAATCTAGGAATAAAAACTAACCCAAATGTTAAAGGGCACAGTGGCTCGCACTTGGTTTGCATGTGTGTTAATATTTACAATTAAGTTAATACAAATTAATTCCTATTAAAATTCCTCTAATAAAGTTTCTATATTTAAGAAAAAAAAAGTCTTGCTGTGTGCAGGAAATGTGAATAAACTCACTTTGAACGTAAAGAAATATAAGCAAATCGTAGGCAGTTTATCAAAACTAATTTCTCTTTGCTAGACAAGTTTTGTATAATCCAGTGTTTGAATTCCATGTGGCCATGTTTGAATTCCACTCCTGCATATTTTAAATAATATTTTTTTGCAACTTAGTCAACAAGTTAGATCATATTATTTGTTGTCACTGGGATGTGAATTTTGTACTATTTTTGGAATTTGTTGCAGTTTGCCTTTAAACTTGTTCATGTGCAAGTCAAAATACTATCTTGATCATAGCTTCCAAAAAATGTTCTTGAAGGGGTTCTGCGTGAGATTCTCCTTATTGAAAAAGGCTTGTGTTTTGAAAAGAGATGATGTGTAGGATTTTCTAAAAATGCCAGTGCTTATAAAAATACTCCTCTCACTGAGGTCAGTGGGGACTTGAACACTGGCTTCAACAGGTGCAGATTTAGCTGTACAAGCACTTTCTAGAACTAACTTGTGTAACAGATCAAAACTGTGTCCTTATTACTACCTGTGTTTGTTTCTGATGAACATATGTAAATGCAGCTCATACTCCCCACACTACTAGAATTTGGGAGTGTTACCTTACAGTGGTGGGAGAAGGGTAAATCAAAAGCAAGCAATAAGCATTTTGGAATGGGGTCTATCTGAAAAGCTTTTTTTCATTCAAAATCTGACTCTAGTATTTCTCTCTTCATTTACTGTGCTTGTACAAACAGTGTGACCCCATCACTGCAACAGGCTCGTGTCTGTCCTCCCAATATGTTACCTGAAGATGGAATTAATCTTTACTCTGCTCGTGGCATTTTGTCGTTTATCCAGTCTTCCACTCGTAGGGCTTACCAGCAGGTCTTGGATGTGCTGGATGAAAACCGCAGGTGATTGGTTGTCACTGATTCTGCCAGCTTCTGCTGCTTTGTTTTTCTTTTCTCCTTTTTAGTGGAGTTTGGTTTCTGTTTACAAAACGATGAGATGAAATTATTTGCTTTTGCTTTCCTTTGCTTTCACTATTCATAAGCAATTTAAATGTCCAAAATTCACATTTCAAAATGCTTCTGTTTCAAATACAGGATTATTTTTGTTTCCTTCCAAATAAAAATCTAAATAGGAAGGGTTAGCCTGTGGCTGCAAGGGGTTTTGCTGTTCTGAGATTATCAGTGTATTCTGCAGTTAATATTTGACCCTGAGCCTGCAAATTTACAAGCCTTGTCTTCTGCTTTTCTGTTGGTGAGCAGTGGTGCAGATCAATAAGATTGGGTTGATGATGTCATAAAGCATTAAAAAAGTGTGGAGAAACAGGGAAGAATATTACAAGGCATTGTAGACTACTTTTGATAATGTGTCACGACTTGAAACTGTTACGGTTTATATTGGGAATAGTCCTCTCTGGTGACCCTGTGACTGATGGTGGCCACGCTGGGTGCTGAGAGCAAGAAAGGCAGGGGACACTGAGGAGTTGGTTGCTCCTCTGGTTATTGCTGTCTCTGATTTTATGGATAACCTGACACTTGGAGAGTAACGAGTCAGAACAAGCCTCATGGCAATCCCTGTATAGTTATTTCCATTCTCTTCAGTGGAGTTTTGCCCCGTTGGTGCATCCTTGGACTGTTTGGATTTGGGATTTGGAAGTGTTCCAAGAATAGCATGTTTAACCCTATAGAAACATTCATGAAGACTAATAATGGCAATGTTCATTTACCAAAAGCAATTTTCAGTTTAGTTGTATGCCAGCACAGAAGTTCAGGTAACAATTGCACACAGGGTGGGGCTAGCTCAGACCTCTGGGGCTTGCCAGGAGGTTGAATTAATGGAAGTAATTGATAAGAACACGGGGAGGAACTGCTCATTTCTCCCTCAGCCCTTCAGTGTGGCCTGTGCTAGCAAGTTCTTTGAAATTTGCCATCTGCCTCTGCTAATATCGTAGCAGCACACTTACTATGTGTAGTGTGAAGTTTGAATTATTTGCTTTGTAGTTGTTTTGGTAATGAAATGTGACTATCAAGCCAATCTTACTGTGAATGTCTGTGTGTTTGCAGTCACTTTCCAAACTGGCACCTCCTGTAGCTCACCATGTTTGCTGACCTGACAATATAGCAATGCTCATATTAACATTCCTGAATTGTAAAGAGCTCCAGTCTTGCTGGCCTTTGCGTTCTTAAACTGGGACTCAGAAAAACAAACAAAATTAGCTGCATAGAGTCCCTTGAAATAATGCGAGTTGTGTGCTGAACTAATGAATTATTTAATCCTATGAAATGCCAGGCTGTAGCTGTTAAAGTTTTGATGCCTATCGATGGTTGGGCATCAATACTTTTTTCTTCCTTATCAATATTAAAATAATATAATTATAAATTTGTTTTGCCAAATTAAAGCTCCCAGATAAGAAGAAATTGTACTGTCTCTGAACAGTAACACTTGTGGATCCTGTGCCAAGAGTCCTTGTTAAAATATAGATTGAAACTGTAGCCCTTTTCCCAGTCTGCAGTGAAGCTAACAGGTTTTATTCCTGGCTTCTCTGTCGCATGTTCTTGCCCGTCTTTTCTTGGATTCTGGAAAACAAATCCTTATACATACATACACTTTCAGCTTAGTTCAATTATCAGAAAAATTCTCAGATTCTGAATACTTCAAAAGCTGCATTACTCATCCTGGTCTGAGTTAATTTTTGAGGAGTTCTTACTAACCTTCCTAGAAGGAATGGGAAACCTGTTTCTAGTCACCTATGAATAAATAGGTGCTAAAATAATGAATTTTTCAATAAGGTGAAAGTGTATCCTTTGTGGCTGGGTGTTTAGACACCCACCATTACAGCTGGCGTGGGAATGTGAAATTTGGATGATCCACTTGCATGGTTGCAAAATAATGTTCATTTTAAATTGCTCCAAACCTGCACTCTGTTCTTTTGCTCTGTGTAATGTGCTTTCTATCTCAAAGCCTTACCTATTTTAACATTTTATGCTTAATACTTGAAGAGATCTTTTAAAACTAACAAGATCTGGCTGTGTGTTACTCACTGGAAATATTTTTAATTTGTTTTATAGCTTGTCTTTTTTTTTTTCCCAAACATTTTCCAATCTACTAAAACTGCTAACGGTAGGTGCTGATGGTACTGCTGCAGATAATGAGTTATGCCTAGCTCAGCCAGCACTGCTCACATAAAGGGTTATTTAAATGAGCAACAATTTAATGATCACTGTTTACTCTTGCATTTCCTTCAGCTTGGACAAGGACAATAGGTCAGTTTTGGTTTCCAGTTCTATCCATTTTTCTGTTTCCATTTCTGTGGAATGACTGTAGGGCCTACCCCTAGTGTCCTTTAAAGACTGATCTTTTATGCTCTAGGCAGCCGAAGAAAATCTGAAAACAAACCAGCCAAACATACAAGCCCCCAGAAAACTCCATGCATTTAAGGAGATTTTAGTGATGTCTTAAATTCAGGAAAACCAGACAATTTCAAATCTGTGTAGACTTGTGTTAAAATCTGTACTTTATCTAAACTGTTCTTCATCTCTTGGGTCAGTACAGTTTATTTAGGAGGAAAGAGCACGGCAATTTATTATTTCCTTTCTTTAGGATAGCCCTTTCTAAAAAGCCACTGTCCTTTTTAAATGCCAAACTTCACCCACATAATCATATCCTGAGGTTTTGTAAGGTCATTTTTTATATTGAGGAAGTTAATGATATTTTTTTATATTTTTCATTGTAGAAAAAAAATGGGAAGTGAGTTAAGACCATCAAAGAGGGCTACTTGACTCTGGCCTGGGATAACAATAGTTCAGAAGGAAATGGGATGGGAGTGCAGCTGGAAGGAGGCTGGGAAAGGCAGCAGCTTGGCTGTACTGGAGTAACTGCTGGCAGCACTGAGACAAGCAAGGGGAGCAGCTCGAGCCAGGCACTGTCCTGTTTGTGCTTCAGGGGCTCACCCAGCTCGTGAACAGGACACGTCCCCTTATCCTACGGCCCATTCGTGTGGCCTTGCTGAGGCTTGCAGTGTTTGGAAGGACAGCCAGAGGTGGACACAGCTGCTGCCTCTGCTGAGCAAAGAGTGGGTGCTGGCCCCAGTCCCCTGTGCACAGGCACAGGAATGGTGGAAGCTGGACCCAGGTTCTTGGATTGTCCACCCCTTGCTGTTTTCCTCCCAGACCGTGTGTTTAGGGTTGCATCCTCCCTGTGGAAGCAGCAGAAGACAGACCCAGTTCATTTGCTCCGTGCCTTACTGCCTGTTTTCCCACTGGTATTAAATTGTATTCCTGTGCATTCCCTTCGAGTTTGAGGTTGCTGCTGTATTTGCAGGGAGTGCACACGACCTTGGAGTTACAGCTTCTTCTGATCATGCACTAATGTTTAGAATGGAATTGACTGAAGTAGCCAGAAAATTCAAAGTTCTAATGTACACTTACTTTTTAAAAGAAGGCCATGCATTTAATGGCTTGCCTATATTATACTTGTGCATTCTGTATTTACCAGAAAACTTGCTGCTAATTTTGGGGTAAGGATCTCAGTTATGAGGCCACTGTGATCTATGTAATCAATTCTCTGTTGATGTAAAAAACGAAGCGAGTAGAAGAGGTGGGAGAATATTGTGGTATTCCTTTTGGGTCCACCTGTAACGAAATAAAATGTGAACTGTGAAGAAAAGGAAGATATCACCTGCAGCTTCTTAACAGCCTGGCTGTGTTGAGAAGTGAGATCAAAGACTGGTCTTTAGTTTAGGTTCCTGACTTGCAAGATCCCAGAGTGCTCTGGGTTTGTACCTTGCTGTAGCCCTCAGCTGTCTCCAAGCCTATGGCCTTCCTTGAGAAGGGCAGTTGTGAATTAGGATTGATTAATTCTACAACAGCTGTAAAACTTTGTTTGCTAAAAGATAGCACAGAGGCTGAATTTAGAGAGCACTTGAGACTATTGTTCTCATTACACAGAATCCAAGTGTTGTCCTGTGTCAGATGGTGTGGGAAATGCCTGCTGGATACTGGCCCTGGCATTCACATATCTGCCAGTTAGTTACAGGTGACTTAAGTTCCAGAGAAATTCTGTGACCTTTTCCATAGCTGCTGTTTGCTCCATTTCTTACACTGTCTCAAAGTATTTAGTTGTAGCATCTATCAGACAAGACTTCAGACCAGCTGAATTATTTCTCTGGTTAGGAATAGCTTTTTTTTTGATAACTTTCTGTGAAACCTTGTACATTTAGGTAAGAACATTCTTATAGTGCATGTGTTGGAAGTGGGGCTTTCTGTTTTGTAAAACACGTCTTGCTGGCTTAAGTGCTAGAGAGGAGAACATTGTGGTGTGCACTTATGGTGCTCACTAGACTAGGTGAGCACTATTTATTGGGACCAGGTTGGTCCCAATAAATAGTGCATCAGGTAGCAGAGTTTGCCAAGGCTCCTGGATCCTGATCTTTTGAAGTGAAGCTGGTGGCTGTGATATTTTTGCATGGTTCTGGCTGGTTTCAGGCCAGGCCACAGCGTTCTCCCGGCCACCTTGGCACCAAAGCTCTGCCTCCTACAGACCTGCTGGAAAGATCTTCATACCTAGATTGTCTTCAGCTTTACAGCCTGCAGTGTACGTGGGTTAAATGCATGGTACAAGTACCTCCAGCTGGCATTGGGAAAATTACAGAGACTGGAAAAAGAGTCCAGGCTCCTGCAGAGTTGGTTGCAGAGCTGTGATGTGGAACTCTAATGCCTCCTTACCTGAGGCACTGGAAACACGTAGTGCCAGCTTGTCAGAGGGTACTGCTGGTGCTCACATCTGCTGTGAACTGCCATACAGGAACTTCTCATTGCATACTTCATGTATATTAGAAAGTTGCAGCAGTTAAAAAAGCTCTGCCTTTTCTTCCTCTCTGCCCAGAAAGAAAAGGGAAAAGAGCAACACAGACATCTGCTTGAAGCCTGTAGTCACTTCTCCCTGGAGAGATCT
Organism: Melanocharis versteri; assembly: GCA_013397845.1. Taxonomy (NCBI): domain Eukaryota; kingdom Metazoa; phylum Chordata; class Aves; order Passeriformes; family Melanocharitidae; genus Melanocharis; species Melanocharis versteri. The sequence goes on along the minus strand of VZTG01008820.1, from coordinate 432,771 downwards.
GCCTCTCTTCCGACTATAGGTGGCCCTTAGGCTGCCAGCCCAGGTTTTCTGAATTACATCTAGCATAGATGAATACAGGAAAGACAAATCTCCCCTTTCCCTGCAGGGAGCAGAGGATGATATTTTATAAGTATGTGTAGTACATTTATTGATTTCCTATTGTCGTTGGGTGAGGCTTTAGATTTGGGGGGTAATTTTTGTTTTAAACCTGAAGTTTCCCATGTTTATTTTATAAGGCTGATAATACTCACCTAAATTTCTGTTCCAATAGTTTGTCTTCTTTAAATGAAGCTGCATCATCAAAAATTTGCTTACGCAACTTAGCCGCAAAAACATTCAGTGTTGATTAAATTTGAATAAGAGAAATATGTGCAATTTACAACAAAACTAATTACAAAAGTTATATTGAAACATAGAGTATATCTGGAAGTTTTTTGATGTTCCTTTGTTCTTTGTGTTTTACCTCTTATCTCTTGTTTGTGATTTCCTGTTTCTGTCTTGTGCTTTCAATCTACAAAATCCTGCTGTAGGCCAATGTTACGTGGTGGGTCAGCTGCTACCACCTCCTCTAACCCTCATCATGACAACACCAGGTAAAGAGCATTTTTTTGTTAGTCATGATCTGCTAATTCTAAAATTCAGATTTCTGTTTCCCTCTTTCCAGTGATGTTATTTTAAAACACAATGCTCATTTTTATGCTGCCTCTCAACTGTTGAGATACTTCAGGCCTTTATTCCTTCCCCATCCAAGTCACCTTCCCAGATCTCAGTTGTCTGATAGATAAAATGTGCTGCAGAACTCTGACTCAGGTTAATGCCTGAGGGGAGGCTCTTGTATTACATGAGCTGTATCGTTCAAGTGTTTGCTATTTAATTGTGAGATTGCTAGAAAATTTGGCCTTAGCTCACCTAATTTGGAGGTGCTCTCAGTAACGTGCCTGTGGTTGGTTGTTTGTTGTAGCTGGAGGCCTTTTCACTGCCATTGTCTTGGGTTGATATCATTTCAATGGAAATGGGTAGAAGATTGACACATAAACCCATGGATTATGGGAATCCATAGATCAGGATGATGGGAAAAAATATTCCCTTCACATCCATTTTTCCCATTTGCCATTTAGACTTCAGTGTTTTCATGGAAATGGAGGTTATATTTGTGCTTAAGCAGAAACTGGATTCAAGCAGGTGATTCTTCTCTAACTCAGGAATTCAGTTTTTGAGATGGTCCAAGAGATATCTCAAGGGGTTTCTTGCTGGTGACCCTCTTGATTTAATACTTGGAATGGTTTGGAAATTGTAGAGCAGCAGTGATACACTGTGATGTGAGCTGGGAGGGAGGCATGTGCATCTCACTGAAATGCTCACCCTCCCTGCCTTTCCCAGGAGAGGGTGAGGGACAACTGTGCTGTAGATCTGGTGGAATTTTCTTATTTTTTTACCATCTATTTCTAATAAAAAAATGGCTACAAAAAGACCCTCATCAGAAATCTCTTTGGCTTTCAGAGGACCTGTAGAGTAAGGAAAACTTGATGGTTTTTTTTGCAAAGCTGAAGGATCTCGCTGTTACTGAAGTCCACACTAGGGAAATTCTCATGTAGAAATAGCAATTCTTATTTAGAAACAAAGTATTGATGAGCAGTGATACATGGAAATCTGACGATTTGTCTGTTGAGGGAAGAGGGCTGCTTGAGCTGAGGACATTCTAGAGAAGTTTCCTGAAAGTGATGGAAGAACCTGCAGTGCAGAAGTAATTTCTGCACTTTAATGCATTCTGCAAGCTCCAGGAATTCTACTCATATTCGCATTAGTTCAAGCTGACCATCAGCTGTCATTAAATGCTAAACATTCTTTTAGGTGTATTTGTTGTCAGTTTGGTAGCCTTGACATTATTTTGTTCCATTTAAGCTGTTTGCAGCAGTTGCTCTAATGGGTCCTAATAAGAAAGGAAGTCAAGGGGACCTGATATTGGCAACTGAGGTTTTAAGACAGAAAGTGAGAAGCTCAGGGATAGGTGGAGAATCAGGAGCTGCTTTACCTGTTGTTGGAAATTAATCTGGTTAAGAGATAGCACTTGGATGATCAAAATACAAACCTGTATAGACTTTCTGCCACTTTCAAACTGATAATAAATGTTCTGTATTTATTTAACTTGTCCCGGAGTTGGAATAATGCTCTTTCTGAATTGCTGCATTAAGAAAACTGAGAGTGCCCTGGGAACCAACTTTCTAATGCACACAAAGTTCAGCAAGCAGTGAGTGACTCTGCACTGGGCTCTGTTTGCCAGATTCTCTGCCTAAAATACAGAGATTAATGTGGCTGAGGTTCGTAATCTCAGTAAGTGTCTCCTTGGGATATTTAAGTAGGTACTCAGCATAAGACACTTTGCAAGTCTCTGATTATTTCTACTCTTGCCAGGTCTCTTGCAACTTTGGCAAGGATCATGGATCAGTTAAATAACTGGAAGCAGTCTTTTGAGGAACTGTGTGTCAGCAGGAAGTTTGTCTGTGTGGAGAATCTTCAAAAATATTTAAGAGTGGAGAGCAATCAACCTGAATTTAGTCAAGCATTTAGCCACTTCTTATGCGTTTGTGCTTTGCTCAGTTAGGACCCTATTGAAATGCAACTCTGTAACAGCTGCAAAAAAAAAAAATAATTCTTGTCTTCATCACCACCAAACTATATGTCTACTAGAATGTTGATAAAATATGGTACTTGATCTGCATGGCTGAGACAGCTGAGCCTTCTCCTTCATTTGATAGATACGGTCTCTCCAACTTCGATACGACGCTCGAGGGAACACCAGATGACATGACAGTCGTGGATGCTGCCTCCTTACGGAGACAGGTACGTAAAGCACAGCAGTCGACAATACTGGGACAAAGCTGTAGTGGTAAAATGGGGGAGGAGGTTTTCTCTATGACTACAAAGGTACCCACAACAGGCAAGGCAAGGGCTCCCCTCTGTGCCCCTGCTGGGCTGCCCTCACGTATCATGTATTGTTCTGGGAGCCCGAAGAATCTGACTCTGTTTCTGTTCCTAAATATTAGGGGCTGCAGGATCTAAGCACTACTGATTGATAATTTGACTTTCTGTCTTCAACTGTTTAACGTCCATCTGTTTGAGATACTAATTTTATGTGGTTATTCAGAAGCTTCTAGAAAGTGTGGCAACTTTTAATGAACTATTAAAAGCCTTTATTTGTTTTTAGATAATTAAACTTAATCGCCGTCTCCAGCTCCTGGAAGAAGAGAACAAAGAGCGTGCTAAGAGGGAAATGATCATGTATTCCATTACTGTAGCTTTCTGGCTACTCAATAGCTGGCTTTGGTTTCGGCGCTAGACATGGCTCTTGGAAACATTTACTAGTTGAAAACACAAACAATTTGCAAAATTCCTTGTTTCTGTTTCTGAATTGTATGCTGTTTTATAATGAATACACTGGAAACTTCCACCACAGATAAAGGCTCTAGAATTGCAGTGTCAAAGGGACACCTTGTTCAGTTATAACGTATTCAGTAGATTTGCATTGCAAATGCTGCAGTATCCTCCTTTGCATGCTTCTGTGTAAACATGGACCAGCCCATGGGGAGTCTGCTTCATGCGGTGTGACAGTGGTCTCCAGGACTAATCATTGGAGGTTTTGTTGTGGAGCAAAGAGAACAAATGGAATGGGTTTGGAAAAAAAAAAAAAAAAAAAAAAAAGGAATAAAAAGTCATTTTTATTGTTCTGTTGTTAGATGCAATTAAACAATTGCACTAGTTTTCCTTTAGTCCAAGTAGTTTGAGGTGTGCCATAATCAAGGAGTGTGTCCTGTTTCATGAGTATGTTCCTTGTTTAAATACATGTTCAGGTTGAATAATAAAAGGAATTCTTTGCTAACATGCAGATTGTCCAGAGGTGTGTAATATGGTGGGTTTTTTTAGGTTTAATTTTGCAGATGTTTTTCTATAAAATACACTTTTAAGCAAGTTAGTCTGTGAGTGATCAAAATATTATGGAGTACCAGATTTTGATGTAGTATCTTTAATAAAACTCTCTCAAAAAAAGCCCAACCCCAAACCATTGTTTAATATCATTTTAAGAGAATTTATTTGAGAATTTATCTAAACTATTAGTCTTTGAAGTAAGTAGTAGCAGTGGCCTGAACAGCTCCAAAGCAGCAGGTGGGCATGTGCCAGCCCAGTGCAGGCTGCCATCCCCTGCGCGTTGTGGCGCTGGTGTCCGGCTGTGTGCTGGGGATGGGGGGCCAGCCTGGGGTGCCCTGGGACCGGCGTCAGTTTAAACATCCGCTGCTCAGCATCGTGCTCCGCCTTGTTAGGTAGATATTGTCACAGGGGTGCTGAGGGAGCTCCCCCCAGGCTGATGGCTTCATGTCCCTGCCCGGCTGCTGCAGCCGCAGCCCCGCGGAGTACGGAACAGCTCCGTGCGAGAGACTGGCAGTGACAGCGCAGCGCTGCTTCAGAGGGAACGTTCCTGAGCGCAGCCGGACCCAGAGCGCCGTGCAGGACCCTCTGCGGGCTGTAAAGGGGCGCAGCGGGCTGAAAAGGTGACGAAGCACAGCGGCTGCAGAGGAGAAGGAGCCGGGGTCTGTTGGAGCGCTGTCCTGGCTCTCCCCGCAGCACAGAGCACAGCACGGTGCCGGGCTGCCCTGCACGGCGGGACCCGGGGCGGTGCCGCAGCGCCCTGCTCGGGACAGGGGAGCCCGGGGGCAGCAGCGTCGGAAGGCCTGAGCATTTACGTACAAGTGCTGCAAATGCCTGCAGGAATGCTGCTCTCGTCCATTTCCTGTGCTGTGGAGCGAGACTGGGCTCTGTCTGTGGCTGTTGCACTGCTGCACAGGCTGCTGTACCTGCTGCCTTGGCTTCTCCCACGGGGCTGTGGCAAATGTTCTTTCTGAGCTTTGTTTACTGTGTTCTGTGACTCCGTAGGGGCGTTTGCTGTGCATGTTTTCTTACCGTGAATGTTGAAGCGTGTGCCTTTGTCTTTAGTAAAGACGATAAAAAGGGCCAGGCCTGCTTTGCACATTTTCTGCATTTTCATGAGTTTTATACCATGACCTTTGCACTGAAGGTGTACTGTATGAACTCTGCTGGTGCAAATGAGGGCTGAGAGATGTACAAACTGTATAGGTGACAGTCAAAAATAAAGCTTCTTTAAGTGCACAAAACCGGACTTTGTCTTGCACATGGGAATGGAACTCAAAAAAAGGTTTTAGAACGCCGCCACCTGAGGAGCCGCCCGTGGGGCACGTTCGGCGAGCGCCGCTGCCCCGGGGCCCGCTGCGAGCTCCCCGGTGACACTGCCGGGCTGTTCCGGGGCCCGCTGCGAGCTCCCCGGTCACACTGCCGGGCTGTTCCGGGGCCCGCTGCGAGCTCCCCGGTCACAC
>VZTG01008820.1:409469-427050 GCA_013397845.1 Melanocharis versteri | reverse complement strand
CCCCAGAAAGGGGGGAAATCAGAACGTTTAGGCCCCGTCTGGTCACGCTTTGGCGTAGAATGGGGTGCTCTCCGCAGGTCGGCGTAGCCCGGGTGGAACAGGGCAGGCAGACGGTGATGCGGACCCGACAGTGTCTGACCCCGGGGATTTAAATACTGGGTTTGGTATTCAAACACAGTTTCGCTTCTCGTGCCCTTTCGAAAGGCGCGGGGTGGGTAACGTGTTCTGCTCCTGAGCTGGTTCCCTTTCCGCGCCCGCAGGTCCGAGCAGCCCAGCTGGGATTACCACGCGGAGATCCAGGCCTTCAGCCACCGGGTGCAGGAAAACTTCGCTCTGGACCTTCTCAAGACTGCGTTTGTTAATCCCTGCTACATCGAAAGCGAAGAGGCGAGGCGCCGGCAGCTGGGGCTGGACAAGGACGCGGTCGCTCTTCAGCTGCAGGACAACGCCGGACTCGCGGAGCGAGGGCTGCGCTTCGCCCGCGCTTACCTGGCGCAATGCTTTGAAGGCGCCTACCCAGAGCTACCTGCAAAGGGCATAGAAGCCCTGGTTAATTTTCTTACCAGTCAGGAACTTGTCTCTTATGTGGCTCAGAACCTGTCCATACAGGACCTGGCGCTTTGCAGGGATTTTCCTGCCCCACCAGACGTGCTGCAGAGGACGTTCCTTGCCGTGATAGGAGCCCTGCTGGAAAGCAGCGGGCCCGAGAGAACCGGCATCTTTGTCAGGGTAGGTTCATTAAATGCTGGTTTGTGCCTGGATGGCGAGAGATCCAGGGAGGTTGGCAGGAGTTTGACGGTACCTGTAACACGACAATTTAACAATGAGATCTGTTGGTTGGTGGTGGTGGTCAACAGGAGTTTTGGGGGTTGGGGATTTTGGTGGGGTTTTTTTTCATTAAGAAGGTTGATCAAGTACATAAAATTATACGCTTCTGGTTTAAGATGGTGATATTAATATTTGCTGAAAGTTGCTAAGGGAAAGCATTATATTCCATGCACTGTACTATCAGATGATGAAATTATTCATGTAAGATTTTATATATCTTCAATTTTAAAAAACCCGATTCTACATAAACAGGGTTCATAGGTTTTGCATGTAGGAGTGCAAGCGCCTAAAGATATTTCATACAAAAATGTTTGATTGAAATTCAGCGTGACAAAGTAGTTTTAGCAGCTATTGTTGTTTCAGTCATCCTTTTCACTTATTTTTAATCTTGCAATAGAGAAGTGTTTGTTAAAATTTTCTTTCTGGTACAAGACCATTGAGAGGTGTCTGTAAGAGCAAGGAGCTGTTTACAGACAAGAGAGTGATCCAAACGGGTGAAAGGCCCGTGGGTTTGCACGTTCCCTTGTATTGTCACAGCTCCTCTGCTGTCACAGCTCCTCCCTCAGGCTGGAGCTGTCGCTTCTCTGGGTCTGGGGCTGACTTTCCCCCGGGCACACTGAGTGAGTGGCTGAACCACAATCAGAGACTCGGAGCACTGGGATGGGGCACTGAGGCAGCTTTATCATTCATTTCAGCAATTCATCGTTGGTTTTTGTCTCTTCATACTGTATTTTCATTAGGAGACACTAGAAGCTCAAGCCATTAATTGTAACTTCTAAATATTCTTGTTTAGGACTTTTTTATTCCCCAGCTGATTGGAAAAGACCTGTTTGAGATCTGGGAAGTTGTAAATCCTATGGGCTTATTGCTGGAAGAACTGACCAAGAGGAATATCTCTGCTCCAGAACCAAGAATTACCAGGCAGCTGGGAGTCAGCACGGTTCTGCCAGTCTACTTTGTTGGGTTGTACTGGTTAGTGCAATATTAATTTAAAGTTAAATGGGTTTAATTGGAGGAGTGGGGAGGAGGGAAGATGGTCTTTTACTTTTCTACTCGTGCTTTTTGGTCAAGTTGTTCCAGAAAAGAAACATTATAGTAACTTCCATATAAAATGAGCCATTTAAGCATTGGCCATAGCTCGCTGTGGTGATACATAAACAGTCTCTGATTAAGGGCTCCAGGGGCTAAACAGGGTGCACCAAAGAGCCTGGGTGTTTTCTGGGTGACCCTGACACAGGAACTTTGGGAACGGCGCAACTGCATGGCTTTGGAGGGACCACAGCTGTATCCAGGGCTTAGGAAAGGACAAAGAGACATCTGGGGAAGTTGGATGGAAGACAGACTCAATAAGTTCCAGAGAAGCTTTTTAGTTTTCGAATCACCAGCACTGTAAACTGGGCCATAGGGGTGTCTGTGTCCAGGCAAGACTTAGGAAGTGCCAGTTGTCCCGGGTGCATTCGTGTCAGGTGTGGTCAGTGCTTGTCTCAGTCCCATGCCCAGGTGTGACGTTGCTCCTGTGGGGCAGGACAGAACCCACATCATTGCTGCTTTCCTACAGGAGCTGCAGATGAACACATGGGAAGGCTGCCTTAACTTGTTCTGCTTTATTCTGCTTTGGTTTCTGTACTTTCTAAGATGTATCTTATAAAAAAGAAAGGAACTTTGATTATTTCTCTTCTGGAATTCCTGGTGTCCCTTCATGAACTGTTCCTATTTAGTGCCCATAGGTGTTTGTTAAACAGACCTGAGCACGTAATTCATAGCAGAGAGAGCTTCTCTGTCAGTCCTTTTGAAGCAGTTTGAAATGCTTCCTTACCAGGGGAGGAGAAAAGACAAAAGCATTTCAGTTCCTGTTTTAGCTGACCAGAGTAATGAGTTTGCACATTTTTATCAGGGTTAACAAATTGAATGCTGTAAAGAATCAGCGCTGTGTTAGGAACCTAAATGAACAGAGTGGTGTTCTTCCAGGAGATGGACACATTTCTGATCTGAGTTTCCATTATTGAATATACAATCACTTACCTTTGCAGGAAAGACCAACAGAAATGTTTCCATTGTGTGTATCTAGAAATCAGTATTCACAGACATTGGAGAAAAAACAGTCTGTTTTATTCACAGTACACAGCAGTGCTCAGGGTTTCGTGATGGGAATGGTTGTAACTTTGTTTTTTTTTCCCCAAGTGATAAGAAGATGTTAGCTGAAGGCCCTGGTGAAACACTGCTGGCTGCAGAGGAGGAGGCTGCGCGCGTGGCACTGCGGAAGCTCTATGGATACACAGAGAACAGGAGACCTTGGGATTACTCGAAACCCAAACAAGGATTGGCAGCTGAAAAGGCAATCAGCAGTAACTAGATGCTGAAAGACATTTCTGGTGTATCTTAAAAATTAATGGCTTCCATGCTGAATATAGGTGTATTTGGAAAAGGAAAATACAGTTTGTTTTTCTGGTCTTCAGTGCTTGAAACTTCCGAATCAAATATGGTGTTAAATAAAGTCTTTCCCTTTTGCACAATGTTTAATGTTTGCTTATTTTCCTAAATGTAACAACAGTGTCCTTAATCTGAATTTTTGCCTTTTGGCTGAGAAGTTTTTCTGTACATCACAGGAGACTGTTTTGAGTGGTGTTTAATAATGTGTGACAAAGTCTCGCTGTACAGAAACAGGTTTCATGATGCTTCCTTGGAGATTGTTTGGAGAGGATTGTTAATAAGCTGAGTCGAATTAACATACGTAACATCAGCCTTTGGACTGCATCTGGATTCATGTGTCCTCAACCTTTTGCAAACATCAAACGTGATGATGATCCTGACACTGTTCGGAATCCAGACTTCTGAGGTCTCACTGCTTTCATCCAAATTTTATTTGCCATGCACATTGGTTTCTATTGTTGGAGCACGCTCTGAAAGATTTTTAAAATTTGTAAAAATGCCTCTATTGCAAAATGAGAAATAAGTGAAAATAAGGATCATGAAGGCCTGAACCTAAAGAAATTGGAGAACATAATTTCATTATAAGCTTTTTCTTTTTTTCTCCTTTTTCTGTTTTTGGTACTTTTCCTGTTTAGTCCATTTACTTTCATTTAAGCAGTCCCATGACTGAAGTATTGGATTCAGTGAAATCAGTGTTTGTTTTGTTTGCAGCATCTGTAACTGTTTTAGTGTAACTCCAAATGAATGGAAAGACACTTAGCAATAACTCAGGTACCTGCATGATATTCCTGTTAAATGTCATAGAAACTCAGCATGTCTACCAGAGGGCAACAGATCTGTTAGAACTGTGGCTCTTTTGGAATAATTTTCTTAAAAAATGTGTGAGAGTCTATTACAAACTGGGCTGAGCCCTGCAAGGAAGAAGCTGGGTGTAGGACAGTTGTTCAGGAAGTGTTTCCTGCTTTATCCCACTGTGAGCACTGATTGTAAAAGAAGACACCAGGTAGATAAATGTGCTTCACTAATAGGAGTGGGAAAATCAGGCTGGTGGCCATTCATCCAAGTTTGGTAGTGCTGTCCATGGCAACACATCCTTCGCCTTTGGCCCACAAGATGGATTTAGGGAAGGGCACTTGGCAGCCAAAGGTCCTGGCTGCAGCTGTGGCCGCTGGGCAGGTCGGCGCTGTGGCAGTGAGTGCTGGCTCTGTCAAGCCAATGGAAACAGATTTCTTGGTGTTCTCAAGCAGAAGGAGTCCGTGTGTGACCCCCGAATGTCTCAGCACTCAGTGCCCTGCATCTCACCTGGTGTCAAACGCTGATGTGGCTGCAGAGTAGCGAGACCTTCCTGCTGCCTCTGGCTGGGAGGTCACACGAGTGAGAGCTGGAATACAAAAAGGAGGGCAGAAAGATCAGCCCAGCATAAAATATGCATAAAATTGCTTGTGTTAAATGAAAAATTCCAGCTAGGCAATCTATTACCACTTACATAAGCAAAGCCAATAAGGTCACTGTATTCCAGGGGAATAAGAGCAAAATCTGAAAAGATGGTAAAATTACTCATGCTATTTTTAGTTTCCAGATGAGGTTATTGCTCTTTACCTATTTTAAAAGGACAATAGTTACGGTGGGTTTTTTTTACAGCCAGTTACCTACTATTTTTATATACATATTTATGTATTTTGAGATAGAGAAGCAAATTTCAGTCAGTTTACCTTTAAAAACAATTAAGATCTGCTTCCTATGGCTTTATAGTTTGGAATATGGGCATAAGTCCTAGGAGAAGTGGATATCTGAATGCTGTGCTGGTAAAAGCTGAGTGATGCAAGATAAATCAATTTACTGTGTGGCACATGGATGGAATGTATTGAGATCAAATGAAAAGACGGTTTGGGGACATGGAAAGAAAGGACTGAGTTTTTATAGAGCTGTGACTGAAAAAGAAGTTTTTATAAGAAAATGTGTCCTATTTTCAAGTTTCTAAAGGTCAGAAAAGCATTTTATATGGTATCTGTGCTCTTATTTCTGACACTCAATGTATATTTCAGGATTTACAGCTGTAGTAGTGGGATCATTTACATACTTTGGATTACTAACCTTTTTCCTTATTTTTTTAATCAGTAGCCATAAACCACAGCTAAGGGGTGTTAAAAGATTTGTCAGAGCTACAGAAATCAGTATCTACAAAGTGTGGTGAAAATGGCAGCTCAGAAACATTGTTGATGAAATTCCATGGCAGTTTTGTCTGAAAAGTGCTTTGTGAGCTGCTTGCATTGGTGCTGAGTACAAGTGCATTTACGTTTTTCAGTGGTTGTTCCTTTCACGGTCACATTTTATTTATCTTTCAGAGAGCCGATAGATTGAGTAGAGTTTCAGTAACGACTGACAGAAAGGATCAGCACAGTTTATTCTTGCAACCCACTGAAGAACTCAATGATTATTGTTACAAAAACTACATTTGTAAACTCACTAAACAGTAGGAAAGGCTAGTAACCTAGACTTGCATTTTCTCCAAATGTTAGATAAATCCAGTGTGTGAATGGTCTTGGATTACTCTGTTTCTGTCATCTACATCCTTTTTTTTTTTTTTTTTAGTGGTATAAAAGTAATTTTATTTTGAGAAAGATACAAGAAGTTTTAGCTAAGTAATTGGAGAAAAATGTAATATTCTTTCATGCACTGTTCTTAAGTTGCTTCTGTTCTCAGTTCTGTTCTGCTCCTGTGTGTGCAGTTCAGTGATGTAACTGAGCACCCAGTTCTATCTCCTTGCTTTCAACTGCAGCATCTGGTTACAATAACCAGGTATTTTGCTGCAATTTTCTCCTAACAAAAAAAAGTCCAGGAATAATTCTTGTGTTAATTGTTGCTGTGACTTAAAGGCAGGAAATGAAAACACAATCCGTTCACAGTTATCTCTGTCTTAATTCAGAGTTTGAAATTGCTGGTGAAAAGTCAAAGCTTTTACTGGTTTATGACATTTCTTTTTTATTTCTTATAACAATCTCTTGGGTTTCATGATAAATCAAAAATTTAAATGAGGTGATCTGGTGTTATGCTGCTATACAAAGCCATGAAGAATTCAAAACATCAAAAGATGTGTTGTCATTGTGTTCGGCAGGGCAGAGGGAGGGGATGATGCAGTACAGGAACATTAGAAGAGCCCTACTTTTCCTTGTCCTTAACTTCACTGAGTGCTGTGGTAACTTTAAAGAAGCTCTGAACTATTTGGGTTCTCTTACATCAGAGCTTTGAAGTTTAATATCGAGAGATGCATTTAGTGTCAGAAGACACTAATGCAGCGCTTCTCAACAAGGACAGATTGTTTTTATCTTTCCAAATTGATTCCCCAGATGTAATGGCAATAGTTTTCATGTTTCCCGTTTCAGCTCACCTAAGAAATTAAAGATCCAGTGCTCACCAGTTGGTCAGTAAATAGCCCCTGTCGTAGTGTGAGGCTGCAGAGTGGGAGCAGCTGCTCCATGTGACAGAATCAGAACATTATTGAAGGCTCTTGGTGATTCCTAAATCACAGGCACACTGCAATGCAGCTCTTCGTGGTGCACGTAAAAACTGGGCTGCTCTTCTTTGGGAAAAGGGTAGCTCTAGGGAGAAGGTAAACATGATCATCCCTTTCTATTTTTGTGTAATAAGTGTAATGCTTCTGCCAGTCTGTGGCAGCTGTGCTGGGGACTGTGCTCTTGAACCTACAGGTTTATATTCAAATGTTAATTTTGGACACATTAAATCTTTTGTTCTTGTTGCTCCAGTTGGGGACAATTACAGAACCTCACTTTTCTGATATTGAAATTAAAATTTATTCTTTACCTCTGGAACTGTTCATTGCCAGTTGTGCTCACTTGTTCTTTTACCAATGTTCTTTATCAGAAGAAATCTTGATTTTATTGATGTTGGAGGAACTTTGAATTTAATTCCAATGAGATTAAAATTTCATTGACTTTGAATGTGCTTGAGAGCTCCCCTTTAAGGGGCATCTCAATAGCTCTGCAGTCCTGTGTTTTCCCGTAATTAGTCTGGGATGTTAGGTAAATCAGAGCAACATTTGTTTTTCTAACTTTAGTAACATTTTTAGATTAACTGTTACCTGACCTTTTTAGTTTAGTACTCTTTGTCCTGAAAGCACCGTTTTGGTTTAAAGCACCTAGTTTTGTTACTTTATATAGGAAACCAAAATGAATTGCATCAGTAGGTAGGTGTGTCTATTAAAAATGTTATTTTCAATAGTAATTTAAATTGCCTGGCCAATGTTTATGTAACACTTCTGAATACTAAAAATATGCAACTTGCAAAAAAAAGTTCTGAAAAAATGTTTTGATATCCACCTTCAAAGAAACTTAACACTGTTTAATGCAAGTTGTTTCAGTAGACAGTGGTGAGCTGTAGTCCTTTGGTCACTGGCAAGAGATTCCGTGGTTTCATGATTCCCACCTATTTAGACAAGTATTGAATCAAATCTTCAGTTTGTCAATGCCAGTGTGTTTGTGGCTTTTTGTAGGCTGTACCTTGCACTTGAGTGGGGAGGAAAAGTGCCCCTAGCAATTTTTCAGTCTTAGAGAAGGGAGAAATTAAATACTTGTGACTGGTACAGGAGATCAGTTTCTGAAGTTATGAAGTTTGGAAGTTTTAAAATGTTCTGCTCTCGCTTATTTGACCATTCCTAGAGAATGATGCCACATAGCAGGTAGTGAGGACAGACCCACTGCCACGTTGAGACAGCGGATTTGTGGGGACATATCCAGATTTGGGATGAATATCTCTGAGGTAGTACAGGGGGTATTGCCAGGTCAAACAATTAAGCCAAGTGGAATAAAAAATCAGTGTGCTTTCCTCGAGGCTGAAGGAAACATATGGGTAGAGCACCACTGCCCTACCTTAGAACTAAACCTATGGGAGAAAATTCAGAGTAATTGGAGTTCAAAGAGAGCATTCTGAAACCTGTTCTTGTGGAGCATCGCCTTCACAGAGGCAGTAATTCCAGCAAAATTAAGAAAATACTGTTAAAACTAAGGAAGTGTCACAGAGTTAGTCATGTAAGAGGAGGATTAACCAAGGGAAGCACTCCCACCACCAGAGGGCAAGGATTTGTCTAGAAGCTCTGGCTTGGTTCAATGAAGAAATCCAGTTCCTTTAGTGGTTATTTCAGTAGCACTAGGAGGCACAGCTTTATCCTCTAAGTTAGTGGCAAAAATATCAGTGTTTAGGATGTCAACAGAACAAAACAATTTGTGAAAATAAGTCCAGCATCAGAGAATATTTAAGAAGGAAAAGAGTCCATAGAGAAAATGGCTTCATTAGTTGAGCTAGTTGAATGTTAATGGAAATTATTCTCTTTAATTTTAAGTGATAGGAACTGGAAATGTTTATAAAATTTTTTTTATAGTCCATCAGGAAAAACACAGTTGCCTAATCTAAAAGTGTGTCTGAAGGTTTTCTATTCCATTACACAGACCTTCTGATGGAGCAGTGACTGTGGCAATGAGCTTGGGAGAGCTACTTTTATAATTTGATTAGGCTTTCATTACTAGGGAGATGATGGGTTTAGATTTGAATGATTCCCCTGTCATTTTCTGTTTATAATATCAGAGTACAGTTCAGTTTTCTTTCATGTTTCTTTTGCAGTAGGAATATATGTTAAATATTTAATTTCTATCTCAAGTATCATGTGATGCTATTTCAGCATGTTTTCAGTCAGGCAGTTTCCAACAACCTGTGGCCACTAGGCAATGAGACAACAATTGGAGAAGAAAAAAAAGGATTACATTCATATTGACACTTAACAGATCCCCCCATGGCAATTCATTATGGCTTCTACTGCTGCTCTGGTTACTTTAGAAGGAACTTAGATGCCCACACCCACACAGTTTCGCTTCAAGACCCGCGGCATTGCACATTTTTTTCCCAGCTGCTGGGAATCTGCCCTAACAGTGTCCTGTGACTGCAGGCACGATGTCCAAGTGAGGTTTGTGAGGATTTCCTTGATCCTTCGTTTTCTGTGCTGCATGACCAGCAGGCAGACTGCTGAAGTTCATGGACATCTAGACCAGTAGCAAACTATTGATTATTCCCAGGTTTCAGAATTAGGTCATTTTTTTCATAGTTTATTCCTTTGAAAGTTTCCTTTCAAACCAATTAGTTCCTAATTGGTTATTTCAACTGCCCACTGCAAGCTTGGCTGTAAGATCAAGTGTTTAGGAGATGATCATGGATGAGGTTGAATGTGGTTGATCTCAAATATAAAAATAAGCTATTTAAAAATAAGTTTGAACTTTTTCTTTTTCTTGATTGGAGTACTATACTCATCATTTCCTAGTAACCAAAACCATCAGGGATTAGATGATAACAACAAAAATAATAAAGTTTGATAAAATTTGGAATAAACTTTGAAATTTTCCTTTAGAGAAAAACCCCCTGTTGCAGAGAGGATTTGTTGCTAGTGACAGTACACACTGCTGAGCGATCCGACTCTTACTAGATAATTTTTGAAACCTGCAAGGAATAATTTTATGCTTCAAGATAATTTCCAGTTTTGAAGCATAACAATACCTCATTTAACATGAAGATGTCATTCTAAAGAGCTGTGACAAATGGTAACTTGGATTTCATTATAGAAGGGGATGACACTGGCTGTCAAGAGGACCGAGGGCAATTGTGGGCATTGCCTGGCAATGCTGAGAGGCTGCAGCAAAGAAACAAAACACATGGTGCTTCAGAGCAAAGCTGAGACTGCACAGAGTACTCTGAACATTCACTGACTGTTTATAATGAGAAAATACAGAAAAAACTAAACCTTTTGGCATGTGGGTTTGAACAGTGATGTCTGTCCAGGAGTGTAAAATGAGTTTACCTTGGCAAATGCCTAGGTCAGTAGCAATGGAAACTTATCAGTAATTACTATGAAACCTTTCTCTGTTAATTGTTCCTTTGCTTAAATTGGTTTGGTTTTGAGTGTTTACACTCCTAATCAGCAAAGTTGTAGTGTGCAGCAATGCACAAAGCTCCTCCACCTCTATCTCCTGCCTGCACGTGTTCCCATGGCAGCTGGGCAGATATCTGTGGGCACAGAGGGACATGCAGGGCGGGACAAGAACCTGAAGGGTACTTCTGGCATCAGAGCAGTATTTATAAGTTGGCTCTGAATACATCAAACTGGAACAACTGGAAAGCTGGAACTTCATTAGTAAAGCACTGGGGTGTGAAAGAACCACATACAAAGAGGAGCAGGATGTAAAACCTCCGTGTATTCGTAAAGTGGATCTTGATAATTTAGGAAAGTCAGGGTAAACTGAGAAGAGAGATCTAAAAAAGTTATACTAACAGGGTTACAAACTCCAACAATTACAGGAGACTTGATTAAAAGCCCTGCTTTGTAAGAAATACTATGCTTCCATAACAGCTTCTTTAATACTTTTGTTTCCATATTTGTGATGATTTAGTAACTGTCAGGTTCCTTCTCCCTTCCAATTTTCCTCATCCATGGTAGCCTAGAGGACCTTGCTGGTGGGTTTTTTTTTTCCATTTGTATAAAATCTCTTGCACATCAGGGGTGTATTTCTCAACTTCATTTGTTTATGTCAGTAAGACACTGCTATTTCAGCTGCTGTTACCCCAAATTTTTCATTCACTGTGCTGTTTCAGAGTATTTGTTAATTCTCTTCTTTGTCCACAAACCAAACCAAGGTTTTGTTCTATTCAGGCTGCGATAATGTTCTGAACACTTACTCTTTTCCCATTTCCAAAACACAGTACATGGAATATTACTATGCACAACGTGCCATTGATTATTCATTTGTTTCTGGTGGTTGTTTTGTTGTTGGATTTTTGTTGTGCTGTTTCTTGGGTTCTTTTTAATTTATTTAAACATGTAACTAGTAAATATGAAATATTCCTGTCACATAATGAAAAACGCTTCTTTTTCATGTCAAGACATTTTGGTTAAGTCACATGAAGATAAGCATTTCTCTTTTTTATCTCCTGGTTAAAAAGGAGTTTTTCAAATTGACAAATGCTTTCAAAATCAACCTTCTCAGTTGAAATTCCCACACATTGTTTCCAAGAGACATGTCTGTCATTGCCACTTCACCAGAGAATGCATTCTTGAAAGAAATTTTAATTTTTTACAGCTGTTCATAACTACAAGTATGGCTTGCAGTGTTAAACAGAGTTCAAGGCAAGACACTGCAGGTGCTCTTGCTGTACAGAAGGTATGAGAGGCCTGAATGTCAGGGGATTCATTTTTCTTGTTAAACTAGTTATTCTAAGCAATGATTTGAAGGTTTGTTTTTGTACTTCTGAAGAAAATGACACAGAGAGAAAGTGCTAAACCATTACTAAGTTTAGCACTGTTTTTCCCATGCATGGATTGAGATTAGGCTTCTCCTGCAGAAAACCTCCCCTAATAGGGTATTTGCAGCTACCAGGGATTATCCATATCCACTCACTGCAGTTGCAGGAGCCTGTGCTGCATTCTCTGGGGGATCTTTTTGTCTGTTGTGCATCTTGTTAGTGCTTTTACTTTTATCTGTTATTGCAACCAGTCATAAAACCCTTTTCTCTGCAGTTTGAACGAGACAAATTCTCGAAAATTAATGGAAAAAATCTTTGTGACAACATCTCAGATTTTAAAATGTGAGAGACATTACACTGAAGCTCATAGAATCGGGTTTCTTTTTGTATTTGTCCTCTAAAATATTTTCTTTCAGAAATGGGGTGACTGAAAAACTTAATTTTCCCATATTCACATGACATAGATTATCTTCTGCATTCTTCTAGTTCTATGTCTGACATCTAAAAGCTCTATTTCCTATATTTCCCTCTTTTGTTATGTCCATCTCCATTGCTTTACTTGAAGATACTGTTCTTTTTCATCCCATTTTGAGTCCAAATGGATGTTTCCATGATGTTTAGCTATTCTGACACTTGTTATATTCATTGATTTGTGCAGTAGAGTGTACAAAACTTTGTTTATCAGGCAAGGCTCAAACATTACTACATTGGAGTCACTGATTTCCAATCTCAGTGTTTCAGATCATGCAGTGCATAACAGGTGTTTCGTGACTTGTCTTGGCAACTGTGACTCAATGCACTTTTTTCCTTTCTTTTTGTCCTTTTTCATTCTTTATATAATCAGGCTGCCTTAGAGAATTAGAAAGTTATGGACCTGTTTTCTAGACTCCAGTTGTGGACATTGCTTCAGGATTACTGTGAGCACTGAAAGACGTCTGCTCAGAACAGTTAATTCTACTGTAGTGTTCCCCAAATCAGCCCTCAAGTAATGTTTATTAAAATAAATAAAATTCTAGGGAAGTATGAAGGAGAAGATGTGAGTTTTGTAAAGTGGGCAAATAAAAGAACACTGGCTGAATATGCTGTTTCTCCTATCTATTTTGATATTCTTTCCCTCACTGAAGATCTTTGTGAAATTACCTGTAATTCTTTTTGCCCAGTCTAAGGCACTTCTAAGATAGCACTAACCAACAGCAGTTCCACAAATTAGACTGATTAATCAATAATTTAGATTCATTAGTGGAAAACAACAAAGGCCTCTCTCCACTCCCATGGGAGCTTTACAGAAAACAGGCAGGAAGTGCTCATCATCAAGTGGAAAAGGTACTGAAGAATTGAACTTCAAAATACACTGGGCTTTAAATACAAATCTCATTTATATGACAAAAAATAACTTAAGCTTTTAAACTTTAATGTGAAAATTAAGTAGTTCCTGCTCAGAGAGCTGGGAGAGTATTTCTTGGTTCAGTCCTTTATGTAGCCAAATACTACAGAAGCTGTTGGCGTTTAGATGTCTGTTTAGATTCTTCCTCTCCCTCTTCTAATTTAGAACCAAAGGAGTTAAAGAACTGAACTATCTTTTCACCACTGAGTTCTGTCTTTCACATCTTTGTCTCCTAAAGTTGGGGTTTTTTTTCATCCTTCTCATTTTGTTCATATTGGTTCCACAATTTCTTTCTTCTACCCATAGACTCTGGGCTGCCTTGTGCATTGCTAACATTCCTGTGGGATGTTCCAGCAAATGTAAAATATTTTATGACTTAACTTACCATTATATTTCTATTGCTGTTACAGGAGCAAATATAAATATACTCTTTCTGTGGTTTAAAGGGTTCCACTCTCCGCTGGCATGTTACTCTGAAAGGATGCATGAAACAATCATTTTACCAAAACTTCCGTGACAGTTTATAAAGCATCATTCAACTACAGGGTCTTACAGATTAATGATAAACCAACACAAAACAAAAATCAGTAATAGAAACATTGGCACATACTCTAAAAATAAATGTACTGTAAAGATGAACTTAAAAATTAAATGCATTCGCCTTGCATACAAGATATTCCTATGACAGATATTTTGCCTTCACTGCAACTGTATATAGGCATGTTCTTTCCACTACCTAGTCTGTGATTACAAACTGGAATATGATCTTGTGCACTTAAGGCATGATGGAAATTCAAGAACTGTGTCAAATAAAGGGACAAGGTTGAAATATTGATAACCTTCAACATTACTGGCCGATCTAGAAAGCAGGAAGAGGACCATACAGTGACTGAGAATGATTTCCTACCCCATATTACTCCAAATGGATTAGGTGTATGTCACACAAATAAAACATGACATTAAAATAATACAGACCACTAACTTGTTCATTACAAAAATCCCAAGCTGATGTGACTCTGCCTATCTCTTTATTGTGAGGCCAGTTTCTTATTCATAGCTGTTAAGGGTAAAGGCAGGGCTTTCCATCATTTACCTTTTTTTACTATGGTAATACTATGGCAGTGGGTGGGAAATGTCCAAGGGAAATGGCATTGCAAATGAAGATAATGCTGTAATTCAATCATATTTGTCTGACCATTTTCTTGCATTAAATTGTCCAGATTTAAATAACTGCCAACAGGCAGTATGATTTATATAATCATTACTATGACTTTCTCTTGTTCTGATCTCTTACCAAAATGTATCTATTCATTAATAAAAAGCTACTGCTTGAATAAGGCCAGGCACAGACACACTAACTTATGCTCAGTGGACTGAACAGAGCATATCAGTGAACGTTCTGGCTGTGTTCTTTCCTAGCATTTTCAGAAAACCCCTCATATACAAATATTGAGGTAGCACTTTACCACCGATCCGATATACCTAATCCCAGGATTAATTCTGTATGCCCATCAGTGGTGAAGCAAGATGGATTTAATAGCCCATTAGCCTTTCAGCATGATAATTTTCACGTCACTTATCCTGCTGGGTTAATTGCTTTAAAGTGGATATTATTGACCTCAATCCTAGTGGCAAACAGAGAATGTCTTATTCATCTCCCAAATGTACATTCTTAGACTCTTGTTTCTTTTGGTCCTGACAATAAATCCCCTAGATTATGTGTTTGTATATTATAATTTATACCCTATTGGCCTATATTTAAGAGCTTACTGAAGCAACATCTTTCAGATATTTTTACCCACAACTGGAATATTAAATTCTGTTTCTTCTGTAAAGAGAAACGTTGCAAGCATAAAAAAATAATTGTTTTACTTCTTGTTAAGAAATTAATTTTAATGCTAAAAGCTGTAGCAGGTGCAGCAGGGATTAAGCACTTTTGGAATAAACAGCTGGCCAGTATATCTCCATCTGCAGAAGCCTGGTCATTAGAAGGAGAGAATGAAGAACAAATTTGGACAGAGAAGCTGCAGGAAAGGAAATTCAGGCTCTAGGGTAGAGAAACAGAAAAACACATAATGAAAAAGAGAATCAAGGAGTAAAACTGAAGAGTAGCGTTTTTATTCATGTGTAGTATTTGTGGATATTTTCCTTTAGTGATTTAGAGAAAACACAGGCCAGCTGCTTTGAGGGAATTAATGCTAGCTGTGAGCAGCAAAAAATAGAAATAGCGGGAGTGGAAGAGGACCATAAGTTATGTTATCACTTGTGGGGAGGTGAAACAGGGCTGGAAGTTACCATAGCCAGTTTTTAGATCTATATGTGTCAACAGTGTTACACACAGTTATACACAGGTCCTTGTATTCCTTAAGCACCGGTTCCTATGGGAAACAGGAGAGTAAGATTTAGATACTTGATTGTAGGAACCCAAGGTTTGGAGCAGGTGTGCCCACAGGCTCTAGAAGAACCCAAATCCCACAGATCTCATTCGTAACATGGTGTATCCTCACACACCCCTGAAGTCTCATTCTGTAGTTTCCTGGGGTAAATTTACTTTATAAGATACAGAATGGAGATGCTTAGTATTTACAAAAAGTGGTTTCTAGCCACATTAATGTTAACATAGGTAATTTATCCACTAGTGTAAGCCTATCTTGTTTCGATAGGCTTATCAAACACCAGAATAATGGCAGAACTGTTTCTTCACAAAACAAATTGGAGCCATAAGATTCCTACAACTTTCTGATTGACTTAAACAGTACTAGGATTTTCCATGGTAGCTCAGTTCCACATTTTACTGACAATGACAATGTCAATGACAGTGATGTCGTTTTTATTAGCAGCTGTTCCAGTGTGACATTCACGTGAGTACAGTCGTGACACGAGCAGTCGAAGCTGCATGTTCTCGCTTCAGTTACAAACCACCTTTGACTCTGGTTGAAACTAAACCTGACTGCATGTAGCAACTCTCCGCTGCAGCAGGTGTGTGGCCAATCACTGCTCTCCAAGGGATTTTCCAGGAAAAAAAACAACTTGTTTTTTAACCTTCACTTTTTTTTTCTAAATTTAGGTCATCCGCTTTAGGTCATTGAGGTAATTGGCAAAGGTACAATGTTAGCATGTTTCATAAAAGGCAAAATAAATGAAACCTTCTGAATAACAAGAAAAACAGCATTTCATAGAAAAGTGAAAAATTACAGGAAGCAGTGAGAATTTGGTCCTTATAAGACTGGAAATATTTCCTGTTTACTCTTAAGAATGCTATTTAAACATTGGTGATTATTTAGTGATGTTTATTTTTCACTTTGAACAGCTTCTTCCATCCATACTAGGAAAAAAATGAGAGCATTGCCTTCTGTGTTTAAAACTTAGAACTGGTTATCAGCTCATGTAAATTAGCACATCCAGAGGAATCAGAAGAGGAAGGATAGATCACTGATGCTGAACACCTAGTCCTAGACTTTTTAACTAAAACTATGAGGAAAATAGAGTGGATCAGATCTTGCTCCTATGTGTACTGACGTCAGGGGCACAAAATTTGACCCTTAATACATTGCATTGGGAATCGTTAAACCTTAAAAGATTTTAATCATACAGTGTTGCTGTGGTATTTTGTAAATGAAATCACTGAAATATAAAGTGCATTGACTTTTTTTTTTTTATATTGATGATGCACACTATTGAAAAGTATTCCTCACGGCACCTTTGTGTGGAACAAACACGTATTTTGTAGATCAGGGGCTGACTGGGGTTTCCTCTTGGGCACCAGAAGGACGTGACTGCTGGCTCTGCTCTCTCCCCTGATGGGGGAGCGGCCAGCCGGGCACCGAACTCCTAAAGGGAAACTGCATTTCTCACCTCCGTCCCAAGAAAGCCAGACCCCCGTGAGGGTGTTCTCCTCACAAACCCCGCTGGCTGCTGCAATCCGCACTGACGATCCTCACAGAACGAGGGCCACCCCGCAGCCACCAGCCCGTGCCCCGGGTCATCCCCGCCGCCAGGAGCCCCGGGCACCCCCTCTGGGAGCGGCTGCAAAGCCCCCGACGGGACCGGGAGCGCCTCCGCTCTCGCCACGCTCTTTGACTGAATTCCCACACTTTTGGGACACAGAGGGACACCGGCAGCGCTGGGGCGGGGGCGAGGCTCTTTCACGGAGCACCTCCCGCTCTCCACGGCCGGCCTGAGCCCACTGCCCGCGAGGGGCCGAGGGGCGGCGGGGGCCGCCTGGCGCGCACCCCGCGGCGTGAGGGGAACGGCCGCCCCGAGCACTCCGCTGAACGGGGGGGCGATCCCTCCCACCCGAGAAAAGGCTAACTGCACTTCTTATTGATACTTTTCCACCGGGATTCTCTACAAGACGAACCCCCGGCCTGGCCGGCTCACGCCGGATGACTCGGGCCCGCCGGAGGCGCCGCCTCGGGCCGGGGTCGCGGCGTGAGGGCAGGGAGGGGATGTAGCGAGTCCTCCCACGCGATAGGGGGCGCTGCAGCCGGCGGGCGCGCAGGGCTCCGCCGCCGCCGCCATCTCCTCGCTGAGCTCATAAAGGTGTCGCGCAGGTTCCGCCCGAGCTCGTCATTCCGCCGCCCCGGGCCCGGTGCCGCTGCCGCCGCCGCCTCCCCCGCGCCGCGGCCCCCGCCCGCTTCG
>VZTG01008820.1:232873-409462 GCA_013397845.1 Melanocharis versteri | reverse complement strand
CCTGTGAGTGAGTGCGGGCGGGGACCGCCGGCTCCATCCCCCCGGCACGGGTGACCTCCGCCCCCGGCCACCGGGGGACGCGTCCGCAGGGCGGCGGCGGCCGGGCGGTGCAGCCCCGCCGCGGGTCTCGCTGCGCCGCCGCTCCCCCTGCGCTCGCCCTTCCTCCTGCCGGCTTGGCCACGTCGGAGGGCAGCGGGCGGGGGGCTCCCCCGGGGAAGGGCGGGAGGCCGTCGGGAGGCTGTACTGGGCGCGTTCGCTGGAAATCCCCGTCGGAGCCCCCGGTGCGGAGGTGGCGGCCGCTGGCGGGGTGTGCGGGGCTGGGGCGCACGGCAGCCCCGCGGCCCGGAGCTGATCCTGGGGAGGTTTCTCCGGCACGTAGGGGGAGCGCGCACGAGAAGCGGGAGCCCCTCCATCCCACGGACGTGTCGGAGGGGTGGTTAATTAAACAAGTGTGCGGCAGTACTCGTGGAGGGGGAAGGGGCGCGTGGCTGAGTAGTTCACTGTCATGACAGCCCTGTCGTGAATACGTTTACGGATATTACTTTAACGTTAAGTTAAACCACCAACATAGCTTTATGTGTATCGAGTTCTGCTTGGTGGTAGTTTGTAAGACAACTCTTTAAGCTCTATCTCAGTCGATAAACTCCAGTCTCAGTGGTTTAAGAGACTTGATCAGATAAGTAGAAGGTGGTTGCGTTTTTTCCCCTTACATCGATTTTTTTTTCATACAAACTATATATATAAACCTTGGAAAGGGATTGGCTCTGATAAAGTGATTGCATTTTTCCTGTTCCTCATTCCTGTATGGGCCTCCCCACTACTCCTCCCTTTTCCACCCATCCTCCCCAGAGATAGTGTGTATGAACCTAATAGTTGAGGTCAGTCAGTTGTGAATTTCAGTCACATATCCATGATTTGGGGGAAAGACCCTGCTGTCTTCAGTGCTCCTATCTTCTAGGCTGTATCTGTTTGCTTTTATATGATTCTGTAGCATTGTGCTAATGGAATGGAGCAGAATCAAAGAGTAACCAAAGAAGAAATAAATAGTATGTCAAAGGATACAGATTGGTGTTTCCAAGGGTTTGAGTTCATAAAAGGCATTCAGGAGCCTGAACTAATTTCTGTCCCCTTACTACCCCGAACAGCCCTTCCAAGTAAGGTCTGGTGTTTTAGAACAAAGTTGGTAATTATATAGAAATGCAAAACAAAGCAAATATGTTAGTTCTTTGCTGAATTTACATGGAACAAACTGCCTTTTATACTAAGAGACAGCTAATTAGGCTTGGAGGTCTTCTACTTTATATAGGCTTCTGAAGAGACTTGATGCAAATACAGAAAATACATTTAGGTTGTGAAATTGAAAAGAGACTCTAGTTTTTCACACATACATGCCACTCAGTCAGCCAGCTCTGGCTATTGTTTGCTCTCTTAGCAAACTGTTATTTGTGCTGGCATGTGAAACTATTTTAAGCTACTGCACTGAGCTTATTTAATGGTTGCACATGTTCTTACTGGGTTAAACTGACAGCGTGATAAAGCTGCACCATGAGAGTGTTTGTCTTCATTTTTCAGGCTTCTTAACCTTAATAGACAAATATATTGTGAATGCTGCTGAGATGCTCAGCATGGGGGTTCAGAAGGGTCTGTTCCTTTTTTCTGTTGGCTGGGAGGTATGGACTACTAAAGTGCATAGTCCAGTTTACAGCAACCAAAAGGATGTACAGGCATTGAAACAGCTCATAAGCAGGGGACAGCTGCCACTTGGTGTTAAGTTGATCATAGTTTGGATGTTACCATGCTTAAAGGAGGAAGACTATCTGCAAAAACATGGTTAATGTATTGTTATTCCAATAAAATACAAATGATTCTTTCGTTCTAAATATTCAGTGTTTTTATCTTGCTATAAAAAAAGCAACCACAAACAACATGTTTGGTTCTTACAGCTAGTAACACCTACACTTACAGCTGGAGTAAAAGACTGTTAAGAGGGCTTAAAGCTTCCATCTAAAATAGATTTGGACTCATTCTTTCGTGTTAACTTGGAAAAGCTTCCATAAATTGTGTGTGCGGGATCATATGCATTGGTTAACACCTTAGGACCTAGCCAGTGGGATATTTTGGTGGTGATGAGACTTGGTGTAGGTCATGTCTGTTTCATAACTAGAAACTTATTTTTAACACTTCTGTCAGAACAGACCTTCAAACAACTTGTTTATTTCCAAATGCTTTTCACTGTAGAGTTCCACAGTGTAGGGAAATGACTTGGGAACAAACCACATAATGGCAAATAAGTATAAAAGTACTGCTGCTTCTGTAGTTCTTAATGGCTGTTTGCGTTCTGCCTCATAATGCTTGCTTTACTGCAAGGCTTTAATAATCTTAGTACTTTATCTTGTTTATATGCTATGTGAATGACTCGCATTGCTTCTTGTTTTAATTAATTTTTTCTAATCTGGTACAAGAAGTATTCTTGGAGTCAAGTAGACGGGTTTTTTCAAGTATGAAGTGCCCAATGCAAGATTAAAATACTAGTAAATTAAAAAGTCTCCTTCAGAAAGGTTTCTCAATTAATTAAAAGTGATTGCTAATATCAGTATCATCTTAAATAGGCATGTTATTCTAGATACATGTAGCTCTAGACTTTTTAAAACTGTAGTATAACTTTTTAAAAAAGTTTTCTGAAGTGTTTTTTCATTTTCCTGGCAAGGACTGTCTATTCACATCCACAACCTTAATTCTGGATCCATCTTGAATTTCCTTTAAGTATTTCATGTGTATCAAAAGAGTGATGCTATGTATTACTAGATTTAGCTTTAAAAACCTACTATTCCCTCTACTGTTTCCCAAAATAGTATGTCTAGCTTGTTCATATGCTGCTAAAAACGATGACAGAACTAGTAGCTTTGCTAAAAAGATCTGTTTCTGACTTAAATGTTGAGGGTGAGTCTTGTCTAGTCAGAAGTGTGAATAACAGGAGGTTTTTTCCATAATACCTGGGGTTTAAGTGACTGTATCAGATCAGGTTTACCAGAGCAGAAGTTTTGCTGTGCAAAATGGTGCATGCAGGAGAAAGTTTGTGCACAGTGGTGTGAATTTGCTTCCTCTTAAAATGCTTCCACTTCTCCCCTGTGTTTAAATTCTTCATATGGGGGAAAAAAAATTGTGCTAGCATCAGACAAGGTGATTAAATTTTTTGGTGGTGTACAAGGCTGTGGGATATCTGGAACTATAAACACACTCGTTTCTGCCCTGAGAGCAGGAGGAGATGCTCTGGAGGAGCAGTGTGCTCAGGTCAAGGATTACTGTCGTACACCATGGGAAGATTTCTCTTTATTACAGCAAACCCGCATCTTGGGAAATGTTGGCAGGGAGATTCTTTTGGTTTGACAGAAGTCCTTTGATTCAAAGGATTATGTTGGTAGCTATGACTATTGTTTTCCTGGATGCTCCCATGTGGGCTGCTGACAGTGCCATCCTTCCCTTTGTCTTATCAAATGCCTCTTTGCCTTGTATCTCAGTGTCTGCACATCTCTGCTTTCAAGCACTTCTGTAGCACTCGCAGTCAGCCCGCTCCCAACTTTGATAAAAAGAACATACTTTTCAGTTCACCAATGGAAAATATCCCTGTTTAAGAGTCCACTTGCACGTGTTTTGTATTATATATTTTTTTTATTTAATCTTGACTCTTTTTTGTATCTGCTGATGTGATAATTAAGGCACTCCTATCCTTTCACTGCCCTCTTAACTCCCTCCCTCCCAGCTTACTAAGGAAGTCTCTTGTTCAGCAGCAAGGAATGTTTAGAACATAATAGGTACTTTGAGAAATGCTAAAGCCCTTTTATGCTATTTTTTTGCAACTGTTGGCCTTCTTCTGGCTGCTCGTGATGCTCCTAGGTGAAATTTTAAACTTAAAATTTTAATGGGTAAGGGACTTCTGTATCAGCCAGGTGGAAGTATTTGAAGGTAGATGGATTAGTAACAAGCTGTAACATCTCTGTGCAGTGGTGGTGAGTTATTGTCCTTTCCTTAGAAGAAGTTTAGCAGAAATTAAAATAGTCTACATATATAATGCTAGAGTGAAGGTGATGGTGTTAGCATGACTTTTCAGTCCTTTTTTTCCTTTAGAGCATGCTTGGAAAATGACTCCATGTGTTCTGTGTCTGTGTATGTGTATATATATATATATATAGTAAGAGTATTTTCTGTATTACTATATTTCTTGTTTTCAGTTTCAGGGCAGGAGAGCAAAGGAAGTGTCTCTATACCACAATGAACACTGCAGTTCAGAAAGAATGTTTGGGTATTTTTTAAGAAAAAAACTTAAATTAACCTAAACTCTGCTTCAAAATGCGTGTATGAGTCTTCTGCTATTAAAAATAAATGAGCTTGTGAGATGGCGGAGGGTCTCCAGGGAGGTGTGCAAGTATCAGGAATGGCCAGTGCTGCTTGTATTCTCTTTTGCTAATTACAGTGGCACAGAAATAATAACAAATGCTGTGACATTGGGTTTTCTGATGCTTGTTTTCTGGACACCTGGGGATGTGGGGTGCTCTATGATGGCTTGGTATTTGACTTGCCTCATTAACTTCCTGCTTTTTAGGGGATCAGATTTTGCTGGCTTAGACTCGAGATGGTGTTAAAATCTGATCCAGGGGACATTAGCAGTGTTGAGCAGCCGTCTGCCCACCATTCCTCCCACGAAAGGGACCCTCTGTTCCGCCAGAGCTCACTCTTTACATTTTTTTCCCCTCCCAGCCCTGGCCTTTGCAGACAACTTTGCCAACTCTTATTTGAGATTAATGTAGGAATGGCTGCTCTGCCAACAATCACAAGTTCAACTATAATTTGCTTCTAAATTATGTTAGTAACAAGTATCCACTGCTTGTTGACTGTGTTTTGAATGTTTAATGTCTCAGTTGCCAGACTGCAGAATCCTGTGTCAGTGGCCTTAAAGCTTCCTTTGTTTGTGAGAGCACCAGTTTAACAATGCCCTGTGGAGAACAGAGGTCTCATGTTCTCTGGATCTGCCCCTACGCTAGGCTGTGACTCAGTGAGGGTCAGTGGAGGAGAGTCTCTGGGCTGGAAGTTCTGGTCACAGTGCTCTTCCACAGAAATAACCATTGCTGAGCATGAAGAAGTTGGCAGTGATGAGTGGGATCTCTGTGTGGGATGTTCTAGCTCTGGTGTGCTGGATAAGTGCAGATGGCGGAATTGTCTTATTCTGTCATCTTTCCCCAGGGCCTCTTGGGAGAGAGCTGAAGTCTGGTTTAAGTGCTGAGGTAGCATTTGGTTGCTGCCTTCCCTGGGAGCTCTGTTGTAGGGAAGGGAGTAACTGGTACCGCTGCAAGGGGCAGGTTGCAAATATTTGTTCAGGGTCAATTTAAATTTAGGCATGGATAATTTGCACTAGGGGACTGTAATCCATTCTGTCCCCTGTTAAATAGAGAGTACTGTAAAGCATTAGAACTGTGTGAAACACTTGTCAAATACAAGGAAAGAAACATTTTTCCTATGAAAAAAGAGGTTTGTTAATTCTTCATAAGGGATAATTGTACTTGGCTGTCTACCAGTAAGCTTCCCCCATATGTAGATGAGCTGTTTGTGAATCATTTGGGTCATTAAATAATCTCTGTAGGTAAGGAAGGGTTGGTCCTTGAATTCTGTTTTGAAAATCCTGCAACTGCTCTGTTTTAAGGGACATTCCAGGCAATTCATGGATGTTAGTTAGAAATCATAGAAAAATAGCGTGTTTGCTGTTCTAATGGTAGAATCAAAGTAATTTCTCTAAGGAAGATAATGCATATGTTTGGGCTGTGTTTATGTGCACCTTCTTGTCTTGAATTCCTTGTTCCAGGCTGACTTCTTAGGCTGCTTTAGCATAAGAGGAAGCTTTACATAGGTTCCCTCCATCCTTTGCCATATTCAATGGACATAAATACTTGTAGGTACAGTATTGCAGCTTGATAGTTTACTTTAGATTATAGCTCTTGAAGTTTGTTCAGAATTTTCAGTTCTCCTGGACCACTGATGTGGTGCCGTGCTCTCTTTCCTCATGCCAGACACCTGACACCTCTGTGTGGTGATCTGACCTTTAGGGGAGATGTCTTCCTTCTTTTAGCAGGATGGCGTAAGAGAAATGTGAATTCATCTTATACCGTGTGGATATAATGTGTACATCAGGGAACTTTATAATCTGAGCTCTTCACTGGAGAGAGAGAGAGGCATGGAGGAAGTCTCTGGTGAGATTTAACAAAATCTTATCTAGGCCTTAACCACATTTAATATTGCTGCTTAATAGAGCTGAAGATACTGAAGATATCAGTGTTTGTTGATGTAAATGCTCTGGAGAGCCCTGGTAGGTCAGTGTAGAGTAGGTATGTCTTAAAGAACTTGTGCAGGGCCTTTAAATTGCAAACATAGGTACAACAGCACTTAAACTATACTTACTGCAAAAAAAGAATTTCCGGCAGGAGCTAGTGGAAAAGTTGAGATATACTGCCTGTGCTGAGAAACATGTGAATGTGTTAGTGAATAGCTCTGGCTTTTAGATAGTCATTAAATAGTTTACAACTATTTAGTTTACAACCTAACTGTGCTGCTATTGTAATTACTAGGAGGAGAGTAAGTTGAACAGACCTTGGCAGACAGAACCACTTTTATACTTACTGTAAAAGCAAGGGACAGTAATTATCATATAAAT
The DNA here is from genome assembly GCA_013397845.1 of Melanocharis versteri. Taxonomy (NCBI): domain Eukaryota; kingdom Metazoa; phylum Chordata; class Aves; order Passeriformes; family Melanocharitidae; genus Melanocharis; species Melanocharis versteri. Next base: position 402,762 of record VZTG01008820.1, on the reverse strand, counting down.
TTGACGGAGCAAGTCTATGTGAAATGCCAGGTGGATGCCAACTTTGTTTCTATGCTGTCACTCAATATGTGATGCTACTGCGCCATTTAGTGAAATGTAATTAGTTACATGCACAGACTGAGAAGGTGTTTCTTTTAAAACCTGAAAATAAACAAAACCTAATCTTAGCACCAGCTCTGAAACAATGAATTTTAACTGCATAGAACTCTTACAGATTTCTTTTAAATTACATCATCTTAAAATGAGTACTTATTTTTAAAAAAAATCTTAGGTAATACTATAGTATTTTAATAAATGTAATTTATTTGTGATGTAGATGATACATCTAGATAAAGATGTTAAATTGGTAACTTTAATTTACCACGAAATTTAAACATTTTGAGAGAAGATAGTTTAATCAACTGTCTTAATCTCTCTCTCATCAACTTCAGTGAAACTTCTGTCTTCTTGTCAAGGTACTGAGCTGTGGAGTCTAATGTTAGCTGCTCCAATTTCAAAATTTTGCTGAAGCAAATAGTATTCTGTAAAACTAATTTTCATATGCCTGTAGGTTTGTATATGACTTCTGCTTTTAAGGTACTCAAAATCACTGCATTTCTTAGCAAAATACAATTAATTGTTCATCCAAGTGTTTCAAACAGTGATTACCTCAAATTTGTTTTCTCATGAAACTTAGGCTAAAATGTGACTGCTTAGTGTTCTAACCAATATTCAACTTCTGATTAAAAATGTGGAGATCTTTTGACACAGGATCAGAATTGTCTTACAGGTACGCTTGAACTTAGGCGTGAAGGTGAATTTGCAAGCTAAATGCACAACAATATTTTTCCCATTAGACTTACTTGGAAAACTTGAAGCGCTACAATTTTTCTGTCAAAGTTGAATATAACGTTAATGTTTGGAATATCAGATTTTTGTCATAGGCTGTTCTGATGGATAACAATTTAATTTATAGTTAAGGTTCTTGGGATAATCACGGAGTTTAAAGAAAACCACTGGTTGTCCTAAATTAGATGTCAGTGTTTTTTTTTTTTTTATTCTTAAAAGCAGTCTGAACCAAATTTAGAATTAAATGCGTAGGAGCAAATACAAGCGATACAGCTATCAGCTGATTTTCTTAGTGATTTGTTAGGCCCATGTTACATCCCTGGAAAGCTGCTGTGTGCTTTAATATCTCATGGTTAATGTCTATTAATTGTTTTTTAAGATGGTATTTCAGAAGCCCAGGCCTGATAACCCTGAGTTAAACTGGCCCTGTGGTATTGCCCGAGTGTCTCCACTGCTTGGCTCACGTGGGATGGAATGTTCTTGCTTCCATTGAGCAAAGCACAGCTTGGGTTTGATTGGAAGTGTTTGTGGGCAAAAGCAGTAGTTAACATGTATTTAAAGAAAGCTCTTGAAAAGAAAGCAAGCTTTTTCTTACCCTGGTGCTGTTGCTCAGCAGGTTTTTTCCTCTGTGCTTGCAGGTTGTGACTGAATTGGGTTTGACAATGTCAGGCTGTGGCAGCACAAGTGCCTGGTGTTTCTGCCGGCCGTGCTGCAGCAGCCTGGCATGGATGTGAGAGTGAGTTTAATCTGGGCTTAAGGCAGCGTTTCCACAGCTCGCGTTTCCAGCTGTGATTAGCAATGGTCTCTCTCATTTGAGAGCACACTAAAACCAGTGTCTTTCTGCTTTCGCTGTGGTTACTTCTGTGGTGTTCAGGAAGAGGAGTAAGCCCCTGTGAGTGCAAAGGCAAAAAGTAAACTAGAAAAAGATGCTGTGAGGAAACAGGAAATGTAGGTTAAAGCGAGAGAAAAAGACTGAGCTGGGGAGTTTAGCTTGACAAAATCTAGTTATTGGGTAGAAGTTGTAATAAGAGATTAAAGTGAGGAAGGAGTTGGAGGGAAAGGAGCTCCAACCAAAGGACCCAAGAGAGAGAGATGAAGAGTAGAGGCAAGGGTGAAGCAGATTAGGATTTAAAAAAAAAAGTCTGATTTTGTTTTCTTAAATTTGCATAGAAAATGCCAGAGTGACTTTGCATGAGCAATTGTGAATATTGGTCTCCCCTGAAGTTCTGCTATTCGACTTTGTATACTGTGTTACTTTGAGAAGAGCTTACACAGTTTTATGGCAGTACCAGGAATGAGTGTGTCTTACAGAGATGGCTCCTGATTTTAAAACTGACTGACTTCTAGCTGTAGTCTTAAACATGATTATGTGATGACAAATTTCCCAAATGCTGAATACTTCTTGCTTCTTTCAGGCGGGGCTTGAATCCACCCCACAGAGTGAAGTCGATTTCAATGACTACGTTCACACAACAGGAAATAGAATTTCTGCAGAAACATGGAAATGAAGTAAGTATTGTTTGGAGAATATAGTAGGTTTGGCACTTTAATACTGGAGTTTAAAACACTACTTAAAGAAAACTTAGGATTTTTTTTTAAGCAAAAGCTAGACAGAAGTCTTTTGAAGCCAACATCATTTGAAATAAAGCTTCTGAAGAGCTTGTTTCATTGGGTAGCTGATCATCATAATGTTATTGCCCAACCCAGGCAATCCAGGTTCACATGATCAGTATTTCTGAATTGGTTTTTCTTTTGGTTTTGCATAAGGCAATATGCAGCCATCTTTTTTTTCTCTTTTCCTGCAAGCTTGGAACTTGAAACTGACTGCTGCAGTGTTTCCTGGAACAGCATACTGTGACAAAAATAAGTACAAAAATACAGCTTGTAGCTGTATTTCTTCACAGTAGGTGTCAGAAAGTCTTCTAATAGTTTTAATAGCCTCTTTACTTCATGAAGTTATATCCATGTTGAATGTTCTTGGAGAGAGGAAGGAAAGGGAGAAATTGTTATCTAGTGAGTGGCTTGTGGCAGCTTTTAAGAGGACAAGTTCTAGCATACTGGCTTCTTGTTCCTTTTAATAGAAGAAAAAATCTGAGGTAAACGTTGTATTGGCTGTATGGGAACATGCAGAGCACTTAAGCCCTGAATTTGGCTGTTGCTGCCTTCAGCTTGAGGGTGAAGTTTCTGTTTTAATACCATACTGTAGTCTTGAGGATTTTAGAGGCAGATTTTGCCTCTGTTCGAACTAGATAAAGTTCTGCTTCGCATTGATTGCATCTGTATCCTGTTTAGTAGAACTATTGATTGTAGGCTAGAGAGTGTTTTAATAGTGTGCTCTTGTGAAGCTTTGTGGGGATAAATCCCATCATTCACTAAAATGCTGATACTTAACTTTCTTAAAGTTGGCCCATTCATAACTGTCAGGTTGAAGAATGAAAACAGAAGTAGCAATTTCTTTTTCTGCCCTGGTAAACATGCTTTATTGGTTGAAATGACTGTTAGTGGATGATTCCTCTAGACAGAGTTGGAACAAGGCCTGAACTCTCCCAGACTTTATAAAATACTCTGGATGGCTTAGGTTGCTTGGCTTTTTTAAAACTGTAGGCATTGCATATCTATGTGTATATATGTAGAGCCTACTGCTGACTTTTTGCATAGGGAAATTTAATAAAGAATCTTCTGTGGATTCACATGGAGTGTGTTGGAGTTTCTTTCCGTAAGATTAGATTGTAAACTCCAGCTTTGCTTTCAGCTTCACCAAGTGTAAAGGAAAATGTGTTTTTCTAGCTCCCTCCCTGCATTTGTTTTAATTTCTTTTTTTTACTGAATCTGCAGTGTCTAGAGAGTGCCGTGAGTTTGTTTTCACTGATTTGGAACCTTTAAGTGATCCCTTCTCAACTGATTAGTGTGGTTGTCCTTCTCATTATAGCCATGACTAGTCTTGCCAATCATAATGGTTTAGTTGATACATAATTTATTATTGACATAAAAAAATTCACAGACCTCTGCAGTGCTATTCTGTTTCGAAACCAGGGGTCTTTGCACTTGTGGTACTCTAATTAGACAATTGCAATGATTAAATGAGCTGCCTTGTAAAGGAAGATGTCCTCCTGAGTTTAGTTTTAGGTTGTTGATTATTGCTTTAATTCTTAAGTAGAACTGGATAGACACTTGTAAGTACAGATGGTAGATTTAAGGAGTGCTCAAATATTGAACAGAAATTATTACTGTTTTAAACGCTGTTAGAAGTTTAAAACCTAGTTAAACATGTTTTCACTTTGTTGTACTTTATATTGCAGTAGTTAAATAGGCATTTTGATTTCTCTTGTTGGTGTTGGACTTTGGAATACTTATCTGCAGATAAGATAATGTATTGTACAGATGAAATTCATCTGACCTCACAGAATGCGTTTTTTTGCTTAGCTTGCTGTTCAGCATAGGAGGCTGTTGTATGTATAGGAAGAAATGAAATTTCCTTAAATAAAACCTTTCAAACATGGAATTGTCCAGTGTTGTAATATCAACAATTAAAACAATTCTACAGTGATAGATATAAAAAGAAGCTCAACTTTTTTTGCAGTCTATCATGTTTAACTTCCATTTTTCTATAACTTCTAAAATACTTTCATTCTCACTTCTTTGTTCCAGTCTTTCTCCAACATGGCCAAGGCCTCTGTGATAACCTTTCTTGCTTCCATATGAGTCAATCATGGTTGTACAATAGGGATCTTGTTCTAAATACGAAGTAAAATAGCAAGAAAACTTCCATGAGATAAACTGTTTAAGGTGCTGAGTTGTTCTTAGAGGAAGTAGTTTTCCACTCTCCTTCGAAGGGTATTTATAAGGTCAGTATATTGTATGAGGTTGAAGTTCTCTAAACCCAGAAAACAAATAAAACACAAAAAACCCCAACCACTCAAACCAAACAAAGAAAAAACCCAAAACACTTCCTAATATTTAAAATACTAACTTTTCCCCATGTGTTGTAAATGACCCTCTTTGTGGCACACATGGGTAAAACATGCAGTTACTGAAAGGCTCCTGCAAAGCAACTGCTTTGGGGAGAGTTTATTCAGAGCAGCTCTTCTTTAGGTGAGACACCGTCTTCTTCCCTGTATATACACATTCTAAGAAATGTCTTTCTGGCACAGGTAGCTTGAACTTTATTTTAAATGTGTTTTTACTGCTTCAAACAGAGTTTTAAATCCTTTCACTGTATTAAATGACACCTATATTTTGGTGTTGCTTACTCATCTGGAGGTATAAACAGATGTCGACTCCAGTTTTGCTAATGTTGGGATTAGGTCACTGCAGCAAGAATGGAGGCATCTTCCAGCTGACATTGCTCAAGTGCCTTCTGAAATCCTTTTGAAGGATAAAGGCAATTCTGACTCACTGTGTAGGGTTTTTAGTCTCCTTGCTGTCTTCATGAAGAGCAGTGTGAGGTATTTTCACATTTTCATGTTAGGAATAACGAGGAGAGTGATATGGAGATGTTTCTCTTTGAATACTCATCCTCAAATGATGCTAGCACTGATTAGGCCTCTGATTCAGTTGTGCAGTGGTAGTAGGAAGTGAACTCACTGTTTGCAGAAAGTGGAGGTGGTGCTGATCTCCTGTTGCCATTATAGCTGTGAATACTTATTCAGAAATTTTTCCCCTAAGCTGAAGAATAGTATTATGAGGCAAACCGGTTACAGAGTTAATTTTTCTCCTACCATTTTGAAAAATGACAGGTATTTTATAACCTTTTCAAGTAGCCCATTCTAATATGCATGTTGTTGAAGAAAAAGATCTTGATGGTCTTATATTTAGAAAATCTGTGTTCCTCTGGGGGAAAGACCACGTTTACCTGAGCTAATGAGTAGAATACATGCAGGTATGCTCAGCTGCTTGGGGTTATTTTAATAGTGCTGGATTTTGGTTTGGTGTCAATCTTCCTGACTCTCAACAGCACCTGTGCAAGTCCCTGTTTCCTGCACTCTTGCAGAACTGGCAGCAGTCTGAGTCTGGTTCAGAGCTGGTGTTAGGCCAGACCAGGATGCTTCCCTAGAATCTCCTTTACTATGGAATGTGGCCTAGAAACCCTGGAGGGGAAGGAGCAGTCCTAAACTGGAACTGACGAGTCCTGACAGCAGGAGCTGTGCAGTCAGGTGTCCTTGTAGTACATTGCTGGTTCTGCTAATACGATACAGCGATACATGGGCTGATTGTGTGTAGAACAATGTCTTTGTTAGCAGGATTTACTGGCTTGACTCTACTTATGAAACAACTGTAACTTCTGGACCCAAATTGCCTTTGATATCAGTACTCTGGCAGTATAAAATTCCTTTTATCTACAGAGATTAATGAATAATATTGACATGAGAAGTGCAGAATTACTAAAGAAAGCTATAACTTGCTTACATAAAGAAACTGTTTCCAAATCTTTCTTCCTGTAGAGTGTTGTTTTGGAACATAGTTTTGTTGTGTGGTAATGTGCAGTTCTTTGCACTGTCAGCATTACATTTGGTGCATAACTGAGGATATTTTATTGGCAGGGAGGGGGAGAAGAAGAAATCTAATTTGGCATTTACCAGCCTCCTGAAAGGTAATGTCTCGTTAGAGCTTTTTAAACTAGACTGACATGTGTAATCTTCCTATGCAGTGGTACCTCTGGGTCTCAAGAAGTGTTGTAGGTCAAGTAGTGTGCTTTTCCTAATTGAACTGCAGCCTCTATCAGCAGAAGGATGTGTCCTGCTAGAGCTTTTCCTTGCCTTGCTGCCTTCACTGCATACAAGAGCAGGAGGCTTCACGAGCAAGAACTTAACTTTGCTGGCCTGACTGAATTTTTGTTATTCCTGACTAGCACAGCTATGCTAACAGGAGTTTCTGAAGTGTGGTGGCTCAATGTGTTGGGTAAGCAGAAGGCCTTTGTCTCATATATCCACCTTCCCACACACTCTGGAGATCTCTATCAGTGAAATAGTTATGACATGGCAAAGCATTATTTGGTAGTTGAAATACATAGCACTGGAATAGAAATAACTGGAATCTCAGATTCTCAGTGTTTTGCAAAATTTGATGGATAATACGGATTCTTTTCTTGATTAGCAGTTTTTTAGTGTGCCTGTTCTTCCCCACTTGCCCAGCTCTGTAAAAACACACAGGGGGAAAGACCTCCAAAACACATCAACAAACCTAAAAGCGAAACAAAAGCTAAACTTCTGTGGAAAACAGGTACATGTATTTTTCTCTTAGTCTTTGAGCCCTGCTTGGAACTCCTGAAACCATGAAATGTTACTGGAGGCTGGGTTTTAAACCAGAAGCCTTTCTGATTAACTTTGCTTTGTGGTGTGCCAGATGTGCACTGAATGGGATGTGTTCTTTGTTGCTTTCTGTCTAAGCTGTAAACAAGGGTAATTACTCAAAGTGTAGGACTACAAATGTAAATAGTGTATGGAAAACCTAATGTATGGTAAATATGATTACTCTAGGAGAAACAGTTCTCCTTCAGATGGAGTAGCTGTGGAGTGCAGATTCAGGGAAACCAATGGTATGAAGAGAAATATAGGTAAAGCCTTTATTATAACATACAATATGCACTTGGCCCAATTTCTCCTTCCAATGATATATTTAAGTTACGGCAACTCACAGTTTCTGCCTTGCTACCTCCTGGGTTTTTATCTAGGTCAGGGTGAGTAGGTTGGTGCTGGTTGTGATTCTCTTTCCCTCTTTACTTCATGCTGTACTTACTGATCTAATTCTGAGTGTCCCAGTATCTGGTTGCCAAGTGTCTAATGACATCCCTTGCAGGACTGGAGCTTGTTGGCAGAGGACGGGTACTATCCTTCCCAAAGCAGTTGTAAAGGGATTCTCATGAACTTTTAAATTTCATGAAGACAACTGCTGAATCTTGTTATCTACTTATTGTTACCTGACAAGGTAAAACTTTGCTTTGTCTTGATTTTTGCAGCTCCCCGAGTGTAGTAGGGGCAAAACTTCAAAGTATTGCTTCTGTCAATCCTTCAGCAAAAGTAGACTTTCAAATGCTGCATATGCTTAGTCATTCTGACTTCAGTGCTCTCCTTTTTTTCCCCTGCTCCATTGGTGAACCAGTGGGACATGGACTAATTATACTTTTCAGGGACAGTGGACAATGATTATGGATTGTTGGATATGTTCCACTGTTTCTAGGGGCTTCCACATAACTTGAATGTTTACTCTTGGCTCCAGCTTGTCAGGCTCTTCTCTAAGCAGAGCATTTTGTTTGATAAAGCTGTGGTTATCAAAAGGAGGAGTATAGCAAAGCTTTTGGTGAATAAACAGAGCTTTTGAGCGGAGGCTTATTTGTGCTGCTGTTGCAGAAAGAACAATATTAATATTAAATGGCTGAACCAGAGTATTCCCAAGGATATGGTGCAATGTAGAAGGATTTCAGAAAGCTGTAGAATTTTTAGGCCTGATACCTTAATAATACTGTTGTGTAATTGTGTGGTGAGTTGGGATGATGCTTCATGTATTATCTGTAAAAGCAAAGGAATGAGTAATTCTGTTAAAATGAGGCTAAAGATGTGTCATGAAACTTGAGCAGTAGCATTTTCTGAATGAGCTCTGCAAGTGTGATTTATATACGGAGCATTTAGAGGGGTGGTTTGAAATACACACTTTTTGGGATATCAGATTCAAACTTCTCAAAGCATATGTTTTCAAAATAACCGAAAATTGAGAACAATTACTTCCTTGGATTTTTTTTTCAAATAGTGGATTTGTATTAAATAAGAAAAAAAACTGTGTTTAGTAGAGCAACTGGTTGCTTAAGGCCTGGGTTTGTGCAGGTTTACATTTCCTTTAATGCCTTTTTGCAGTTTTTTCCTGCTCCCATGTCCTGCAAGTAATGCCCTGCAAGAGTCAGCACATGCTGTGAATAACTGTGGGAGTGACTGTGCTGTTCAGGTGTCCTGCCTGGGCAGCTGTCGGGCCAGACAGAACGTAGCACTGAAGCTCATGATGAAGTGTTGGCAACTGAGGTTGCCAGTCTGATTTTTCTATACTTGTGCTATTTTTTGTTGTTGTTGTTGTAATTAATCTTTTGGGTCTGTTGAGTTCAGATGGTGAATTAGTAGGGGAGTAATCAGGGTGCCAAAGGTGTAAATGCTGAGTAATCATTCCCCACCATAAACAGCGAGTTGTATGGCACAGGTTTCCTTGATATTTATCACAAGAGTAACTTTAGAATAGCTTTGAAACAAAAAAATGTGACAGCCTGATCAATAAAAATAAAGCAAAAATAAAAATTTCTCACAGCAAACTTGGTTTTTTGCACAAGATTCGGGACTGTTGGTGCCTTACTTTAAAATGACTATGGAAAGATAACTATTTCAAAAAAACACAATTACTTGATGTGAGTTCTGTCCCTGACAACAGTATTTTTTAAATTTTATTTTTCAATTTTGATTTCATCCTGTGGTATTGCACAGCTCTCTGCCATTTGCATCTTTTTAGCTGGCTGAAAATTCTGTTTTGTGGCTCACTTGAAGCATAATCAATGCAGTGTTGTGGATCCCTGTCAAGTCAGATGATAGTAGCAGAAGTATAACTAGACAGAGCACACAGGTCACCAGCAAACAAGGGAAGACAACGAGCCTTTTATTGGGCTCTGAATGCCTGCTTGGAATGGCTGCTGATGTTCAAAGCATTGTGTGCTACTTCAGACAGAAATATGTGCCTTTTCATGGTTTCTGGTGTGGTTCTAAATCTTTATAAAATATGGCTTTCTAAAGGACTTAGGTCAGAATTGTGTAGGTTGGAAAAAACCTTTAAGATCATCAAGCCCAACTGTAGTAGGAAGACAAAACAGCCTTTTTTTGGCATAAGCATGGTCTGAAATGACCTTATGTAGATGTGATTTACCCTTTGTATTCCAGTCCAGTTGTACACCCATTTAAAGTCTTATGGTTCCTTTCCATCATTCCCACTATCCAAATCCACACTGCTCTTGTCTATTGTGGGGGTCTGGTTTTGGTTTAAGACTTGTCCATATTTAAGAACTTTAAAGAATTTGTACTTTCTCTAATAACTCTTTAGGTAGAAAAACTTATGTGAAATTTAATACGCATCCTGGTGTGGTAAATGTTTTACACTGTGTTTGTACAGCTCCTGCAGTCAGACTCTGATAACAATGAGAACTTCTTGCTGAAGTATGACTAAGTAGGTTCTTTGGCTTGGTGGTTGTGTGTTGCCCATTTGTAAAGGTGGTAGTAAAATTGTTACCCATTAGTAAAACTGTTGTCTCTGCTACCAGCAACAGGAAAACACAGAGAGCCTGGCAGTTTGTTTAAATTAATTACAGTAGTGACTTAAGGCATATTTCACTTGTTACTTCTCTTTGTGGTTAGGTATTCAGAAGGAATTAGTTGCTCCAGGAAACACTTTTGGAAGCCTGCTTTCTGAAGGTTTGCAAAAATTGCAATGCAATGGCAAGAGCTGATGCCTTTAAAAAGCTTGCATCATTTTAAACTAACAGGTGTTTGTTCAGCACAGTCCTCCTCCGTTCCTGTTTGCATATTCATAGAACTGTATCTACTATAGCTCTGGAGCTGGTAATGATCTAAAGTTACACAGCCCCTTGTTTGCTGAGTCCTCATAGAAATCGCCTGTAGTGGTCGTGATGGCCTGAGGCTTTGACACGGAGCTGTGGTGGGCTTTTTTGGTTTGGATTGTTTGTTGTTGGGGGTTTTTGTTTGGTTGGTTTGGGTTTGGTTTTTTTTGTTGTTTTTGTTTGTTTGCTTGTTTGCTTGTTTTCTTTCCCCCTCACTTCAAATGCTTAGGCACTTCAGGGTGAAGATGAAGTAGAAAACTGGGAGGGAGAAACATGAAAAACTGGGTTGTGGTTTGTTGTTGTGAGTTGATCTCCTCCAGGTTTCAATGGTACCAGTGACATGGTAATTGTGATGAGTTTCTTTGATCTGACTTGTTTTGGGTGGCAGGAGAAGGAGGCGTAATTGGATGGTCTGATATGGGTGGGGAAGGGGACCTCCTCTGTCATTTCCCAGGACCTCTGAGGCTGGATGCAAACTGATTATCATGGTACAGCCCCGAGTGTTACAGTGCTGGGTGCAGAATCAAGTAGAGGCTGTTGTAACATTTGTCTTTCTGCTTGTCTGTAATTAAGCACAATTTTTCTTTTCTTCAGTGTTTCCTGATGTTCTTTCCAATATTGAAGTTGGGGTTGGGAGGGGACTGTGTAGATTTGAACACCACCAACTCCTGCTGCTAGAGATTCTGCAAATAGCCACAGGCAGGACTTCTCTTCCTCCTAGCAATCATATGACTGCTGCTTGTATAGTTATACTCGCAGATCTAAGTATGGAAATACTACTGCTGGCCCACCTTAGACTATCCACTGCAAGTTTAAAACTACATACATAAATATTCTGACCTTATACATTTTGTCAGCAAAAAGTGAAAGACTGGCACTGTTAAAACAGTGATTCATGCTATTAGCTTTTACTTTAGAGCAACTTGTGACTTTTTTTACTAAGTTTGTCATCTAAGTTTGTATGGAGAAGTATTATACAAACATATTAAGCTTCATTTTATCTATTACTATACTGTAAGTGACTGTTTTAATTTTGAGAACTCAAATCCGTGCGTTGAACTTCCCCCTTTGGTGGAGTACAATTGCAGAATGAATGCAGAATAGCTGAGTTTGAGGATGGAACTACTGATCTTAGCTCTAAATTAGCTATATAAATACTCATTAAAATATCTTTTGATCATTAGATCTGTTTCCTGTTGTTGTTTGTCTCTATCTGGTAGATGATAATAATGTTGGTAATAAGGACTGTTAGGTGTTGAATATGCAATCAGGCTATTTAGAACTGAAACATCAAGTATGAAATACATAGTTAGGATGTCTGCCTAATCTCTCTAATCCTGAGCAATCTTTGAAATGATCTATAAAATTTATCATGTTTGTCAATTAGCTCTCCCTGGCCAGGTGAAGAAGAAAACCTGTTTGAGGAAGATGCTGAAGTGGAAGTATCACAGCTTCTACCTTGATTTGCCAACTTTTAGAGCAATCGGTTTTGCAGCTCTTGGTTGTTAGAGCCTGTGCTTCTCCTGAAGGTCACTGAGGACAATGTTGAAAACCTGACACTTGGAGGGATAGAAGGCGTGTTTGTAGTAGGCATGTAAGAGGAGTGGTCAGGGCTATTTCAGAAAGGGTGTGGGAAGAAAGGGTATGCATCATAAAAACAAAGCATTTTGACTCTGCTTCCCTGGAAGAAACCTGTTCTAAAAGTGCGTTGTGATTTTTGAGGGCAGCTGGTGTTTGGAGTTACTGGTTGGGTGCATATTCAGGTTATAGTCTGCAGAATAGTCTGAAGGGCTTAAAACATTTCAAGTTAAAATTCCTACATCTTGTTTAGTTTTGAGGACACCTTTCCTCTTGTTTTGCTCAGGAATTGAAGCTTGAACACACTGAGAATTTTGCAAGTGGTTTAACTTTTGCTTACTCACAGCTACAATTAGAAAATGAAAATGAAGCAAGAGTACTTTTACCCTTTCTCTCATACCATCACTCAAATGTATATTGTATTGTAGAAACTGCATCATAGTAACAAAGGCTGTTGGAAAAACAGTTCCTGTACTCAAATAGTAATTAAAAGTATAAATACTAAACCTTGGATCCTTTAAAATCTACCATCAGGGGCTTAGGGCATATGGAATCTGTTGAAACAGTTTAAGCCCTCAAGTACAGTTAGGGAATGTGTACAATTAGGTGAAGGAGAAGAATCTTAAAGATTACAAATGGAAGTCAGGTGCTTTGCATTTTGTGAGTACATTCTACAAATATTTTGTAAAAGGAGTGTTGGATGGTGAAATTGGATGCTGAGATTTGCTTGCCCTGCTGTGACAGATGGTCTTTCAACCTTAGGTATTTAGACCAGTACATGGCGCACCAGTCAGTTGTTACAGCAGCTCAGTCTGGAATATAAATTATGCAGCCGCACACTTTAATAGTTTAATGTATTAACAATAGTAAACTTAAATAGGTTTTGAAATATTTTCTCTGATCAATCTGTGTTGTTCTGGTTTGTTTTTTTTTATTAAGGTGTGCAAACAGATTTGGCTAGGCCTATTTGATGATAGATCATCAGCAATTCCAGACTTCAGGGATCCACAGAAAGTAAAGGAATTTCTACAGGAAAAATATGAAAAGAAAAGATGGTAAGATACCTTTACAATTACAAAGATTGCCTCTATGATGAGAAGTGAAGATGGACTGTTTGCTCTCATTTGGAGTGTGCTTTCCTTCTTGGGTACACTTCAGACTAGATTACACAGCTCTGTTAAGTGAAATGATTTCTGAACTTTATTTAGAGCTCCTATAGGAAGCAGAGAAGACAAACTAAAGTAGTTTCTGAATGCTCACATTGATGGAACTGAAATGGCTTAAGAGGATGTCAACAACAGTGTAAAGTAACAGTTTTGCAGACTCTTATTTCCTATCCTATTTATTAGGATGGGAAGGACATGTTTTGTATTGAGTAAGTGCTAAAAATATCAATGACTTTAAATTCTAGTCCATTTTTAAAAAAATCTCTGGCATGTTTAAAGAATAGGTATTTTGCAAACTACTGATAGAATCTATTGCAGGATAGGGGTTCAGTAGCAAAGCTGAGATCTGCCAGTTCTCAACTTCAGACTTAGGAACATTGAGTGGAACTTCTCACGGTAAACTTGTAAAAACCATTGCCCTTCTTGAATGTAGGTATGTTCCTCCAGAGCAAGCAAAGGTGGTGGCATCAGTCCATGCATCCATATCGGGGTCTTCTGCCAGTAGTACAAGCAGCACACCTGAGGTGAAGCCACTCAAATCTCTCTTGGGAGAAGCTGCACCCGCACTGCACTTAAACAAGGGCACACCTAGCCAAGTGAGTAATGACTGCTCAGGGGCACAGAACTGCTCTGCAGTCCTTGGTACTCTTTCAGTGGCACAAAAATTCTTGCAATAACAGCTGATATGATCTGTAGGAACTAATATGATTGCTGTATTTTGTATATTTTATTGAAGTATATACACGTTTGCAGTTCAGGTACTAAATGAAGTTTGTTTCTGTTAACCAATTTGATTTTTTTAGTGGTTATTTTCAGTAAGCAGAGTTTTCCAGTGTGATAGGATTAATTGATTGTATTTTGCATAAATATCTCTAAAGTTTGGACCTAACGTGTTATATTTTCATATTTGTTTTTTCTATTTGAAAATAAGAAAATTACTGATGCTGTTAACCATGAAATTAGTAGCGAGTATGTGGATGAAAGCATACCATGTTTATTATTGCTTCCTGTGCATCCTGAAACTGTCTGAAGTGGCTTTCAGGAGGCATCTGTATGCTATAATGTAAAGTCAAACAACACTGTGTACTTAGATTTTTGGAGGGAAGACAGTTTTTTTTGAAAACTGCTGTCAGGATACAGGCAACTCTTGAATGGACCTCTTGGAACTCCAACAGTAGAAATTTGCAGCTTCAGGCCTTGCTATGAAATTCTTCACTTTTTCTCTCCTTATACTGAATTCTCAAGATTTTTTCAGAATGTAGTGAATAACTATTTTCCATCTTGTAAAATTAAATCTATTGCTTGTATTTGTTCAGTATTTGCAGCTTCAAATACAAAACCTGGAGTTGCTAATAATATATCACTACTTTATTCTTCTGGGTGCTATTAAACCATGTGAATCTGCTGCAGAGTTCCTTTAAATGCCAGAGTAGTAGCATAATTAGTCTTCTTCATACTATAGGAGGAGGGTGTGTGCTACATACAGCATCTTGAACATCAGGAATAAATGTCTTGTTAAAGAAGTTAGCTTAGTCTAGCCTTCTAATATTTTGTAAATGTTAGTTTGGTAAAATACCACCTTTTTGTACTACCTAATTGAAATCTTGTTTGTAGTCTCCTGTTGTAGTTCGATCTCAAGGACAGCAGCAACAAGAAAAGAAACAATTTGACCTCCTCAGTGACCTTGGCTCAGATATCTTTGCTGCTGCTCCTCCTCAGTCGACTGCTACAGCGAATTTTGCTAATTTTGCACACTTCAACAGTCATACAGGTAGGTATTTGGACCACTGTATCCCTTTTAAATGTATAAAATGTAGTTTTAATTTTTATGACTTTTGACTAAACTTCATGAGGTGTATGTAATCTCTGTGCCTTAAGAATGTTGTATTGCTCAAGGTCTTTATAAAGAAAGGTTGACGACATAAAGACTGACAATTCTGCTTTTGGAAGTGGGAGTTGCTCTAGCTATTTCCTAGGATATGTATGATTACACTGTTTTTGCCTACTACTAAATTATAAGTTCTTTGGGGGAGAGAGTGAGAGGATGAGTAACAAAATGTCAGGAGAAGCTGCTATTAGACCTTAAATTTTCTTTCTGAAAATTATTAGGAAGAGCATTCGTGAAAAGCAAGCAGATACAGAGACTTTAAAGGAGTTCAAATACATTGATAATAACTGCCAATTTGTCAAAAGAAAAACCAAGGCTTGCCCAGTTTAGAGTGACCTCCTCTTTTGTGTGTGTCTATTTGAAAGCTGAGTACTGCCCATGTGGGCAGTACTCTGTAGCTTCAGGAAGAATAAACAAGCCTTGAGCATGTGTATTGACTGAGGAAAGGGGATAGGCCTTGAATTCTTAGAGGATGACTTCAGTAAAATACGTTGAACCCTCAGGGGTTTTTTTTTTTCAGCCAAAGACCAAGAGCCATAGAAGTGTATCCTAAAGAAAGAGTTGATTCTGTGGTCACTGAAGTTCATTGCTAACTTGCATTGTAGTTGTGGAATAGTACCTTTGTCTGCCTGGTCTGAATGGGCTTTTCCTCTAGTAGTTCTGAGAGAAACTGTGGTGCTGCTAAGCCGCCCAGAACAAGAGAGATTTCTTGCAATTCAGTCCTGAAGCTGTTAGCAGCCAAGATAAAGTGTCATGGGCGTGACTTAAGATTCACACCTGAGGAACCAAGCAAAATACCAAGGATTTATCCAAATCAATGTTGTGAAATAAATGGCTGAATTCAGTAACACTGCAACAGCAATTTTTATTGTGTATTATGTAAAATGCTTAAAATTAGATTTCATGTTAATCATCTTTTTGGAGGTGTGTCTAAGTGGGAGAACTTGTGCTGACTGGCCAATGCTGCATAGTGTTACTGAAAAGGCTGTGGATGGTGAATTCTTTCTAATAATTTCTTTCCAAACTTGTTGCTGAATGATTCTTTATTTATATACACTTAATTATTCTTTGTGCTTTTTAGGAGGTGAAAATTCATTATTTCAATACTGTGTTCCAAATCTAGGTAAAAATCCATTGCATCTCTTCCGGGTAATTTTTAAAAGGATAAAAAACTATTGGAGCACTCCTGAATAAATATAATTCGAGGAAAGAGTCTGTTACTTTCTGGTCACAAACTAACCATTGCGGTCATTCCCATGACTTCTTACTTTTATAGCCCAAAGCAGTTTCAGGGCTAGTAAATCAGTTTCTAAAAGACAGAAACCTGATTCTGAGCGTGTGATAGCTGAATGTGTATTGCAGACTTAGGGTGTTTTCTGACTTGCTGGAGTGAAATGCTTGTAAGGCCTGTCTTGTGTGCAGTGAGTACAAGGTAGTGTTAGCGAAATTAATAACAAAATGTTACAGACTCTTCCTTTGGAACACAAGGAGGGTTGATCAGTCTGCCAGCTTTGGCAAAAATGAGTTTGAAATGCTCATTAAGGAGCTGTATAAACATGTAATTTTTGTTAACAATTATGCACTGCAGTGGAGGATGGGAGAATTTGCACTTAGTCCAGCTCTACTCTCTCAAAATTTATAGTCTGGTGTTCTTGTTTTAGAGCTTGGTTTTAGCTCTGTGTGTAGGGGATGGGCTTTTTTCCCTTCCTGTACACATACTAAGTAAAGAAATCACTCAAGACACCAGCAAACTTAAGATCCTTCAGTATAAGTTACTGAGTGCAGCAGCTGATAGGAAAATATTAACAAACTTGTGCTGTAATCTGTGAAGTGTAGGTGTAAATCTTGAAAATGATGGAATTTGTGATATGTTTCTGCTTTCCAAGTTCTTAAATGTATTAAGCTGGTTCAGGATATTGTTGCTTTTTGAAGGGGAAACATACTGACCTTATTTTTACTGTCTGTATTTAATTTAAAAAGTTCTGTAATTTCTGCAAAATCAAGATTTTGAAGATGGTACATGGCTGTTTTGTCTGTAGTTTATAGATTGTTAATAGCAACAAGGATCAAAATTTTTGGCATGTAGATTTCTTATAAACTAATGGAATAGAAGACATGCACAGAAGTTTTTAAAAAGGTGTAGTGACACAGCACAGCTCTATCACAGATAACGTGGGAGAAGAGGCTTTATCTAGAAAAAGCAAAATAGTATGACATATTTATTTTGTAGAGAACTTTTTTTTTTTTACTTAAGATAATGTGGATTTTATTTTAGTTTTTTTCTGTTCTGCAGTGTTTCATGCCTTTACTGCATATGAGATAGTATAAACCTTACAGAAGAAACTGTACAAAGATTGTAGCAGCAGCTGGCATTGCCATGACTGGTGTTGTCATCCCTGGCTTTAGCCAGCTGGCTTTTGTACTGCCTCGTTGGTCTGCAGTGTCAAGAGCAGCTGTAAATCCATGGCAATCTGCAACCCCCCGCAGTCCCTGAGCTTACTTAGGATTGTTCTTGGGTTTTTGTGTGGAGAACTGACTTTTGGAATTGGCAGTCTGCATATTGTCCAGGTGCAGGAGAGTACAAGTCTTACCTGATCTTTACCTTCGTGCTGCATTTACGAAGGCTGAAACTTTACTGCATGAAATAAAGCAAAATTAATATCAAAATACTCTACTGAAAAATCTTTACAGCAATACTGTTTGAACATGGGCTCACTTGAAAGTCATACTTCATGTGTCAGCTGATGCAGTAAAATGAAGGGTTTTGTAATGTAATACACTCCAGTTTTTAATTTGGACCCAAAAGATATTTCATTTAAGATTCTTGACATAGTTTTCTGTTTGTTCGAGTGTTTAAAATGAATTATCTTGCCATTATTCTAGGAGTGACATTTATGTACTTAATCCTCTTAGGGCAACTAAACATCAGTCTCTCATCTATCCAATTGATGCATTAGGATGAAAGTATCACTTTCATTTTTAAAGTAAATTCTTAATCTATTCCTATTAAAAAGCTACTGGTTTAAAAACCAAAACAACTCAAACTTTGGGATTTGGAGTTGGAGTCTGTAAAATGCAATACAGAGGATAAAATAGAAGTGATTTTTTTGTCTGTTCATGCCAACTTTTTTCACACTTCAAAGGTGAAAATAACTTTCCCAAGATCTTGCTTTCGCTTTGATTTTTCTTTTTTCTCCTTGCTGATTCTCATGCTCTGGTGAGTTGACTGTGCCTGGTTCCAGGTGCTCACGGGGCTGTGTGTTCACTCTCCTGTCAGCGGGGTTGGGGGAGGAGACACAGAAAAGCTGATGAGTCAAGAGAAAGTTACTGGGCAAACCAGACTTGGCATAGTTTATTGACACTTAATCGTAGAGTAGGGTATTAAAAAAATAAAACCAAACCCACCTTCATCACTTCTTGAGAGGTGTAATTTCATTCCTAACCATTTTAGCTCCTCCTCATGGGGTGGCTGGGGAATGGGGATTGCATAAGATTTCATCTCTGTCACTACTTCTTCCTCATGCTGTTAACCTGCTCCATTGTGGGGTCCCTCCCCTGCAGTGGGATATAGTCCTTCTCAAACTTCTTGGAACGTGAGCCCTTTCCATGGGTGTCAGTTCTTCGAGAACTGCTCCATCATGGATCCTTTCCATGGGGTACTGTCTTTTGGGCAGGTCACAGCTCCTGCCAGAAAACCTGCTCCAGTGTGGCCTCCTCTTCTTTAGGCAGAGCTCCTGTTGGGAGCCTGCTCCGGCACGGACTTTCCATGACCTCCAGCCTCCTCATGCCCTCCCTACCTGCTCTGGCATGGCTCCTCCACAGGCTGCAGTGGGAGTGTGTTGCACCGTGGTCCTTCGTGGGCTGCAGTGGGACAGCCTTCCTCACCATGGTCTTCTCCAGGGGCCTGGAGCATGTCCTTCCTGCCCTCTTAGCTGACCTTGGTGTCTGCAGTGTTTTCTCTTGCAGTTTCCTCACTCCTCTCTGCCACAGCTGCTGCACACTGGTTTTTAGCCTTTTTTAAACACAGTGCCCCAGAGGTGCCCCCAGCAGTGCTGGTGGGCTCGGCTTTGGGCAGTGGCGGGGCAGTCTTGGAGCTGCAGCAGCTGTGCAGCAATGGGGGCAGCTTCTGCTCTGTCCTCACAGGGACCACCCTGGCTGCTCTCTGCTGCCAAAACCATGCTCTGTAACCTAATGCTCATGCACACCGTTTATTAAATGTGTTATCAAGTCCAGCCAAACCTCACTCTCTCTCCCAGTGTACTCTGGGAAGGAAAATGCAGGTGCTTCCATTTATATTAGCAGCACTGTGGAATACAGTAGTTTGTATTAATACGTCCTTTTAGTTTATAAATCTGTAGTACAGATGCTTTTGAATAGAAATTAAGTGAAATAATACAACTTGCAATTAGCACTGTCAGACTATTAAGTTACAGTACTTAAGCAATCAGCATAATTTATTCTCTTTGTATATACTTAATCTGCAAAATCTCTCCAGAATAAACAAATTCTAACCTAAAAATATAATGTATTGCCATCTGTTGTTCCAGGAGGTGTTTTGTGAGCTTTCTTAAGATAGTAACTCAAGTTATCTTTATAAAAAGGTTTGGTTTGCATTCGATTAAAAACCTTTTTTCCTTTCTTGCTTATAATAGAGTTCAGGGGTTTCTGTGGAGATTATCAGTTAGGCGTGCAGTTCCTGTTGAATCTATAGATGCTTGAATGTCCAGCTGGTCAAAATTAGATTAGTGTTAACTTCTATTTTCTCCTATAGCATGGCACGAAAGGAAGGTGAAAACTGAAATTCTGTTTGAAATTTCCTTGGATTTTATTTTGTGGATACACTCTATGAATGCTATCTTCTTGACATTGGTATTGATTTTCCATATTTCTGTACTCTGATTTAGTTGTTTTAAAGACTGAATTTTCCAGTTAAATAAATTTATAAACCTAGCCAAAACTATTCAAGTGTTGCCAACCAAAATTCACTTGAGGAAGAAGCACTTGGTGTATGAGGAATTTGAATTGCCAATATGTTACAAGAATACCTTCTGATTTTTATTCCCAAAGAAATGTTCAGTTAGCCCACAAGTTCTAGTTGTGGAAACTGTCTGGTATTCTGTACTTTATGGCTGTTTCTTCCTGAGCAGCCAGCACTGCAAACACTTAGGGTTAAGCTGAAGTGCAGTCCATCAGGTCATGCAGTTGTGAGTAACAGCTTGTGTGAGAAGGACAGAAGCATTAACTGGTACAGCTCTGTGGAGGTGATTTGGGAAAGCTTGTTCAAAGACAGCTTGCAGTGGTAGAATAACCTGTAATTTTCTTCATGTAAAAAGAAGCACATGGTAGGACATAACCCTCGGAGGCTGTCATGACCATGAATTCAGTTAATACATCTGTTTTTGTGTTTATTTCCCATATCCATTAACATGTTTTGTTCCTTTGCGATTTACAGCGCAGAACTCTGCCAATGCAGGTTTTGCAAACTTTGATGCATTTGGACAGTCTAGTGGCTCGAGTAATTTTGGAGGTTTCCCCACAGCAAGTCAGTCTCCTTTTCAGCCCCAAAATACAGGTAGAACTCCTAGCACTTTTGATTAATACTTAATTGAAATAATACTTACCTTTATGTTGGAAGGTACTGAAGTTGAGTCTTTCTTGCATCTGCCTGCTTTAATGCAATCAAGCCATCTGAAGCTCTGGGGAAACTCAAAATGAATTCCTTGTGTTTGGTGTTGATTTTTTTTTTCCCCTAATGCTACTCAGAAGTCTGATTTATGGCACTGTGTTTGTTAGCTCTACACCTGAAATAACTGTGAAAAGAACAAACTCTGCTGCTTTTAATAAGTATTGAATTGACTCTGTCTTCTAATAGAAGCACTTCAGTAGATCCAAAAGGTTGTCACAGTACCAAACAAGTGTGTGTCTATGCATATGTATCGCATATGCACACACTTCAGTATATTTGACTTCATGTGTAGAGCCTATTGCTAAGATTTATTTTGCTTTCCTTTAATTTGATCATGCTTTAGAACTTCTGCTTGAGTTTACACTTGCTGTTTGTCTAGATCTTTGGCTGACTGACTTTCTTTTCCTTTTTTTTTTCTTTTGAGTGTGGTGTTGTTTTAAACTTTTTTTTCAAATTTTCTTTCTCCCTTCTTATGTTAACTTTAACCCACACACAATTTCTGGCTGTCCAGCGTTCAGAACGCTTTCATCTAGCTGCAGTTTTGGTGAATTTACTTCAGCTTTTCCTCTCCAGGCTGTACACAGTAAGTTCCACGCAGTGGAAAACTCAGC
This sequence comes from Melanocharis versteri, assembly GCA_013397845.1. Lineage (NCBI taxonomy): Eukaryota > Metazoa > Chordata > Aves > Passeriformes > Melanocharitidae > Melanocharis > Melanocharis versteri. The sequence goes on along the minus strand of VZTG01008820.1, from coordinate 381,425 downwards.
TTGCTTCATTTTATGCCATTGTAGTATAGCACTTCCATTCCTACTGTTGCATATGTTTCAACTTGTTGCTTATGCTTTTAGAAAGTTGTTTCTGTTTTAGAAAATTCTGTAGTATGAGTGGAATCATCAACCAACTGTTATAAAATGTGATACACTTATTGGAACAAGTCATTTAAATATAAGTATGTGACCTGCCTAGATTAAATTGTCTGGACAATGAAGAGATGGAAGCTCATGGTATCATACTTGATCTGAAGTTCAGTTGTGCGGACCCATATCAGATTTCTAAAATTGATTTATGTACCTCTGACGTCAGTGGAGACTTGTTATAAAAGAGCTGTGTTGTGTCTTCCCCCTAACCTCTTTCCTGGTTGGGTGCAGTCTAAAACTCTTGAGAATAGAGAACCAAATTCTCTAAACCTAAGCATGAAATTACACAACTTTTGGGCTTCTAGGCACTTTTTTTTCTTAGGATGATGGCTGACATCCCAAATGACTAAACATTGAACCACTAATGCAAATAGTAGCTATTCATTAGCCACCTATGGTAGGGAAATGAAGCTTCTGTATTTTGAATATTAAAGATTAAGACAAATACATCTTTTTCTACGAAGCTTGTTTTATTGAAATTACTTTTAACAGCTAAGAAATAGCATATAGTTTTCAGGATCAAATTATGACTGTGATTTAAAGTGTTGAAGTTTGGGGTGTTTATCCCTGATGTGCAGTCCAAAAAATATATTAGTTTTTTTCTGATGGCCCACTGAACTTTGAAGGAAATGGGAAAGAGTCCTAAATGTGTAGGATGGGGCAGGCAAACACGTTGCCTCACGTAACCACGAAGGGAGGGTTATTGTGCCATCAGTTACAGCTGGAGAGACTTTCTAACTTTAGAGCATTGATCATGTTTAACTTCATTTGTTACAGGTGGAAGTGCTGGATCAGTGAATGCTAATTTTGCTCACTTTGATAACTTCCCCAAATCCTCCAGTGCTGATTTTGGATCCTTCAATGCTTCTCAGAGCAACGCTACAGCAACTGCAGCCAGTAAAGCTGCAGTGAATAAACTGAATCTTCAGTCAGCTGACAAATATGCAGCTCTTGCTAATTTAGATAATATCTTCAGTGCAGGGCAAGGTATTAAACTTTATTCTTTGCCATGATTATTCTGTGTGTGTGTATAGTTACCACGAGGGTTGCTGTGCTTGTCAAAGTACTGTAACTATACTTCAAAATTTCCCTTCTCTACGTGATCAGTCGAATTTTGTGTCAGTGTACCCTTAATGTGTAAGACGTAAGTTTTAAGGCATCGTTCCAAAAGGATGTCATTAGAAGACTGCTTTTTGGGAGCCTATTTCCCATCGAGATGAAAAATTGTAAATTAAAATATCTAAATAATCATTACTGCAATAATGAAAACATATAAAAATACAAATATATATTTTATATTTGTACTAAAACCTATAGTGGATTCTCTGGAATGGAGAGCTGCAGTTGTTTCAAAGAGCTGCCAGAGCAGCTTTCTTACCTCTCTGCCACAAAAATATTTGGCTTTAGTTTTTCATAAAATAGTAGCAGTGATACTTGAATTTAGTTGATAGTAAATTAAGGAGAAAAAGCTAGTTATTCTGTTACTCAAATGGGGTTCTTCTTAAATGTTGTGTAAAAACCTATGTTCATTTGTACTATAGAGGTTTGTTCTGAAATGGATTATTTGAGGTTAGGTGTTCTGTTCATTTTTAGTTGAATATGAATGGATTAATTTTCTGGGAAAACAAAAGCTCTCTGGGGCTGCAGAGTACCTATAGAAGCAGGACATTTTGCTAAGAGCTGATGGCTTGTTAAACACTTTTTCTTCTATGCCCTAGTGCATATTTAATTTTTAAGTCTGCAACTGTCTGTGAACTTTCATTTAGTTCTCAATGTTGGCAGGACAGAAAGTGAAGCCATCTTCAGTATGTTTAATCTGCTTTCTTTCTAGGTGGGAGTGAGCAGGGAAGTGGCTTCAGCACAGCAGTGTCATCAGCAGGCCCTGCATTGTCAGCCCCCAACCAGTCAAGTGCATCTTCAGACAAGTACGCGGCGCTGGCAGAGCTGGACAGCGTGTTCAGCTCCACGGCCACCTCCAGTAACGCGTACACTGCCACCAGTAACGTCAGCAGGTGCGCTGCCGGGGCTGCTCAGTCCCCACACCGACTGCAGCAGCAGCACAGGATAGCTTGAAGTCGTTTCTCAGATCTGTTTGTTCCTTATCTAAACGGGGAAGTATTGAATGAGTTTAGAGGTACTGCTGAAACTGCACCTCTTGTTTTAAATAACGGCACTGCTGAGGGATATCATATTCTAGGAATACTGTCAGCAGAATGTTCTCTGCACCTTTCTAGTCCTGAGATGCTAAACCTGTTAGATGGTAGCACTTTGCTCTGCACGGTATGTGCATGCATACTCAAAATCATAGGATCATCCCTGAAAAAAAATTCAGATATTTTTAGTGTAAATGGTGCCACTCATTTCTTTTCTAGATCACTGAAGTAACAAATACCAAATGCCTGTTAGCGGCTTGGTCTTGCAAATGCCCCTAAGGCTTTTGCTTTGCAACCTTTATGCTGTTGGCCTTAGCTCAATATTACTCCTCCTGCTGTTGGTGGAAATGACTTTCCATTGCTCAGCACTAGTGAGAGTGTCTGACCCTGGCATCAACGAGGTACACTGCAGTCTGCAAACGGCACATAAGTGTTCATCCCCTTCCTTTTGCATGCCAGCAGTAACTGTAAATTGTATTTAATTATTAAACAAGCAATTCTGATTTCACTGAATGAATTGTATAAATTATTTCCAGCAATGCTTTTGGAACAGTACCTGTGGCTGCTACTGCACAGACACAGCCTGCATCTTCAAGCGTGCCTGCTCCATTTGGAGGTAAGTGTTACTAACACCCGACTGTAAGCAAGCAATCTACTGATTTTTAGTTGATAATGCTGTACTTTGATACCACTAATACTGAAGTTAAGAAAGGTACTATTAGAAAAAAAAGTCAAAATAACTGTATTTTTAATGTATCTTCTTACAAATTCCTGATTTTTCATGTAATTTTAAGTATTTATGTGTCTTTGTATAAAAGCTGTATAGACTTCATGTGAGTCAGATTGGCTGTTAGAGAAACGCTTACTTAATAAAATGTCTTTAATCTTTCAGCAACACCTTCCACAAATCCATTTGTAGCTGCCCCTGTTGCCCCAGTGGCACCTTCAACAAATCCATTCCAGACCAATAGCCGAGGAGCAACAGGTTAGGAAAAAAAATTGTTTGAGAAACTTTCTTTAAAGAATTGCATTGATTCTTTTTTCCTGTATCTGTATAATTTGTTTCTTAAAGATTTTCTGTATTATCTGTCCCTAGTCTGTTTGACATGTTGTGTGTTTGCTCAGTGTTGAGGTGCAATTCTAGGATTTCAAATAGTGGCCATGAAAAATGTTCAAATTATCTGTTTGAGCTCTACTTGTTTGTAGTCTATGTATCACCAGCTGGGTTCCTTCCAAGACTATAACCTTGGCTTTTAGAGCATGCTTTATAGCAGGTAGCCCTGAAATCAGGGATCTTGAAAGCCCTTCTTTTTAATTTCTTTCTTTATTTCAAAGTGTTGAAAGCTCTCAAAACCAAGAGCTAGAGCCAGAACCAGTGTCTTTACTAGCTCTTGGGATGTTAGCTCCTCACCAGTCCACTTACTCAGTACATTGGTGTCTCTTTTTTAAAGCATATGTTTAATCTTTGCACTCACTTTTTATATTAATTTTCTGTGAGAGTATTCTGTAGAATCATAATTCCATGGGCAAAACTTACTCATTTTTTTTAAAAAAGCATACTTGTACTTCTTTAAAACTACAAACTTGGATTTAGGTGGCTGCTAAATTATGCTGATTTTCCTCTCCAGAGCAACTGCTAAATTTTGACACTTTTATCTGTTAGCTGGAGTTCAACAGATTAAAATGTGCTGGTGTGTGCATTTTGACATTGAGTTGTGGTTTGCTCAATGATTTAGGCTGAGTTAAAAACTGAATTGATAAATTTGTGTCCTCTGCTGAAATTTACTCTGTTTTCAGTCCCTTTTGAGATATTATGTAGCTAAACTTGTTCGGATATTTAATGCCCAAAATATCTTTTTTTCTTTACTTTAATCTCATTCCTATGTGGGCTATTTTGGATCATTGTTAAGAATTTGTAGCCTCTTTAGATAAATTTCTTTGAATATGGCAGCTCTATCCTTCCGCCTTCTATTCAGCTGTCCCTGGCTTGCTGAGGTTCCAAGCCTTTTGCAGCCATCCTCATGTTCCATACTAGGGGACAGAGATAATATCTATAAGTAAAGATGATGCTCAGCCCCTTTCAGTGTAAGGTGTAAACTTACAGCTTGTCATTTTATGTGTTCTTCCTGCATGCACTTTGCTATTTAGTACATAGGAGATCTGTTTTGTAGAGTTTATTTCTGATGGTTTTCTAATACTGATCTATTGCTGGTCATGCTATTGATGAACTGTTTGGTACATATATGTCTATCTGTTTCTCTCTCTATATATAACTAAGAAATGACTGTTCAAGAGTGTATAAATGATTTGACATTGTCTGGTCTCTTTGTGGCTTCCATAAGGCCTCTCGGGAGCAATGCACTCTCACATATTTCCTCAGGCTCATTTTGGTAGGTGGCCACATTTGGTATCAAGTTTCTTGTGGCTAATTGTTCTTGCTTGTAAAAGCTTATTGACAGCTATCTGGTTCTCTGCACGAAGAATTGTGGAAGACTTGACTTCCTAAAAATGGAGTGGGTTTGGGTATTTGGCAACTGGGCAGAGGGAAAGAAGAACATACATAGACAGCCTGTCGAGCAACCAGAACAAAACCATTATTGATAGCCTCCTTGGTCACCATATGGTGCTAATGACTGACTGTTGAAGTTTCTGCCAACAGTAGTTTGATGCCTTTTGGGATATCCCAAGTCCCCTGCTGATTTTGTTGTGTATCTGTTAGCTGTTTTAGCCAAGTTTGCTGTTGAGTAGTTGCTCTGCTCACTGTAACTTGAGAACAGTGTTAGTACATTAGTTTTGCGTTCACTTTGTCAACAGTTTGTCTGTATAATGTCTTGCCCTTGAATACTTTTGGGGTAAATTTTTCAACTGACAATTAAACTATATTCATTAAATTAATTTTATTAGCTTTTTTTAAACAGTTGAGCTTGCATAAAATGTAGCTTGTAGCATTTCAAAAGAGAAGTCCTGTTTAACTAGCACAGAATACCTGGTGTCTGTATTTGTACCAAAAATCGTCCTATACGCTTCTCTTTTCAAGAATAACTCCCAAAAGACTGAATAATGGTTTTGTTACTATACTTTTGCACCTAATGTGCTCCTATTTATTTGCTGAAGGCATGGGGAAATGCCTATGAGCTCTGTGTTCTTTACTTGAAATGTTCAGCAGAGAATCAGATGAAAAGTTTTGGGCTCTTTTTGTTTTAAGTTCTACCTCAACAGTAAGAGGGTTTGCAACAGGAACTTTGTGTGCAAATAATGTGCATGGTGAGAATTTCCTTAAAGACATTAAAGATGTGATGAAAAATGGGGATGCATGTATCCCTTTGATTTGTTTTTTTATTATTTATAACCTCCTGTAGTGCAGCTTGAAGTAGGAAAATCCTTTCACGCTTTTCTCAGGAGAAAAACAGAGAGGCTTAGGCTGCCTGAACCTGCTTGCTTTTTATGTACAGCTCCTGCCAGAAAAAAAACTGTGGGGGAAATATATTATAACATTGAGAACAAAAAATAATTTCCTCTTCCGAAAGTATATCTGAATGTGCTGGATCTACTAAATTTTAAATAACTCCATTCATTTTTTAAGTGTAAAAGTAAATTATGCACCCATTTGGTGGTGATCCAAGTGAAAAAATCAGTTCAGTGGCTGTAGAAGTTGAACGAAACTTTTGTCCGGTCACAGAGGGCATTAGAAGACTTTTAACATGGCCTTATAGTAATTTTTTTCATGGAAAAAGTGATTTCTTACAAATAATTGAATGTTATTTTTTGCCTATCAGCAGCAACATTTGGTACTGCGTCCATGAGCATGCCGGCAGGATTTGGAACTCCTGCCTCCTACAGTCTTCCTACTAGTTATAGTGGCAACTTCCAGCAGCCCACGTTCCCAACCCAGGCAGCTTTCCCTCAACAGACTGCTTTTGCTCAGCAGCCAAATGGTAGGTCTGCATGTTTTAGATAACCTTGTCTAGATCAGAAACATGGAAAAAATGGTCTGTCTATAAATTGGCAATAATGGGTGGATATTTATTTCTACATGAACTTGGCAGTAGTGTTGATGAAGGGTTCCCACAGTTTTGGCTCTGTAGTTGGGCCTTCTGACTTGGCAGTTTGCAATTGTGCAGTGACAAAACTGAAATTTTACCAAAATCTCATACTAAAATGGGAAGTATTCCCAGGCTTGAAGGGGTTTTAGGCAAGAAGGGCTGTTTTGGAATGTCTGCAACACATTATTACACTCTCTCTAACTTCATAGAACACAGGCAAGAGAAAATTGGAACGTATTTTCTCCCTGAATTTATATGATATTGTAACATTGAAAAAAGTATGTATGTAAAAATTGGAGATTGATGAGTTATGAACAATTGAAAACAAACAAGGTCAGCCACAGTGTTTAACACTTACATTCCTGATCGTGTTTAAGTAGGATTAGTCCTGCTGATTCTGCAGTTCAAACTTCCACTTAATTTTGGCTGGGAGCTGCAGTAAAGAGTGCTTTGAACATTGCTTACAAGTATTAATATTTTTTACTTTTTTTTCAAAGGAGCAGGTTTTGCTGCATTTGGGCAAGCAAAGCCTGTAGTAACTCCTTTTGGACAAGTTGCAGCTGTTGGAGTATCTAGTAACCCTTTTATGGTGAGTTGTTGCATGTCAGTGACTTCTGTATGTCCAAAGAAGAATAGTCTGTAACACTTAATTTAGAGATACACAAAGATTTGGGGATTTTCTTACTTTTAATAAGGGAAGGCAGCATGTGACTTTCCTAACTGCAGCTCACTATTCTGATGATATGCCATTTGTAAGGATGTTCAGCTCAAAATAGAGGTACTTTCATACATGTCCCCACAGTAGTGTAATTCCAGAGAAGCAGCGAAAAGTAGACTGCAATATAAAACAGAAGGATTCCCCAGCAGGTTATTTTCTTTTTTATATATTCTGCATTTATGATTTGCAATATGGGAAAAAAATCTTAAAATACTTGCCTTATTTTTCTTCGTTCCTTTTCCCCCAGGCTGGTGCACCAACAGGACAATTTCCAACAGGAAGCTCATCAACCAATCCTTTCTTATAGCCTTATAGACACTTTACCCGAAAGAACTCTTATGTGGTCACATAACATCTCTGCGCCTCTTGCACTGTTGTCTTGTTTCACTGATACTAGCTTTAAACACAAAAGAAGTCTTTAAGAAGTAAAAATAAAAGCCTGCATTGTGTACCTTTAAAAAAATTTTAAAAAGAAAAAAAACCACCCGACACAAAAAACAAGAAAACCAACCCCCCACCAGGTAATAACGTGCAAAACAGAGGGCTGTGGTAACATCCTTGAACCTGTGAAGTGGCAGGTAAAAAGTAGCGGTATCATGTATATTAAAATTGGCTAATAAGTTATTGCAGATACCACACTCATTATGCTGCAGTACTGTACATATTTTTCTTAGAAAATAGCTATTTGTGCATATCAGTATTTGTAACTTTAACACATTGTTATGTGAAAAATGTTACTGGGGAATAGATCAGCCACTTTAAGGTGCTGTTGTATCTCTTGGAATGAATGAGCTGCATCATTTTAAACCATTGGTATTGGAAGTCACAAAGTTAAATTGAAGGTTTGTTCATTTCTCAAAATGTTTTCCTTTCCTAAGAGCTCTTCTATTTATACATGCCTAAATCTCTAATGTTAGAGGGATACCTGTCTGCATAATAAAGCTGATCATGTTTTGCTACAGTTTGCAGGTGAAAAAATAAATATTAGAAAAACCAACTGTGTAGCATTATTTCTGTGCAGTAACATTTATTGGATGAAAACGTAGACACTGTGTCTTGTACACAGATGAGGTGTCCAAAGCAATGTGTTTAAAGGTGAGTTAAGCTTAAAATTTTCACATGCCTCACTTGGATATGTTTCTTTGTGTCCTTGTGATGAAGCTTGCTGGTCTAGCTCAAATGAAGTGACCTGTCACACAGGAGAGCGTTAGGTGAGGTCTGGATTGTTTAGATAGAGTATCTGTAATGAAGGACACTGGAAGCACTGTGGAGGGCAGTTATTGGAGAGAAGGTTTGCAGCAGAAGACGGTTTATTATGGGTAACTAATGACAGGCTCTGAACAAGCCTTAGTTGTGGTCTGAACAGAGTGTGTAACGGCAGGCCAAGGTACCACAGCCCTCTCTTTATTAAAAACTGATATATATCAGTAAGAGTTCCTGTGGAATATTTCATTTTTCTTTTTTTTTTTTTTTTTAATTTACAGAAATATTTCCTGCCATACTAGAGTGAAATTTGTAGAGGGAAAAATGTCTGGCTTGTCTGTAACAGTAATAAGGTTCAAGAAGAATATAACTGCATCAAAGTAGTTAGTGATGGTGTTTTAAACAGAGATAATTTGGCTAAAGTTCAAGTGTAATACTGGAACTAAGCAAATAATGTAAGTATATTGTGAATACATAAACTGAAAGCTTAAAGGTTTCTGACCAGCTGGAGAATAAAATTCTCACAGCTTTCAGGATAACAGGAATAAATAAGGTGAGATAGATTTTTTTGAAAAAGGACATGCAAGTCCATTTGAGATAAATATGAAAATTCTTCAAGGTAAGACATTTCACTTGTCATTGACTGCCTGAATGTTAGATATGTTTTTCTTGGGCATCTGAAAGGCTTGACCTCTGCTTGTAAAAACATTTATGCTTTTGACTTCTGTTGCCTGCCTGTGCGGGTTGTAGTTTCTTTTTGTTTGATTGTTTTTGTTTTTTAGACTTTGGAGATCCCAAGCCGGAGACAGGCAGCTCATAAAACAAGCTGCCTGTAAGTTTTCCATACTTAAATGTTTTTGTCCTGTTGGCATATTTAAAACAGACTTGAAATCTCTCTTTTGTTCTGATGGAGACTGCTGGACAGTGTGTGGTGTACAGCTTAATTCCCAACATTCTCTGGGGAATTCACTGAACAAATCCCCAGCAGCTGGAGGTTTGCAATGTAATAGTGACACCCTTACTCTCGCCACTTTATTTTAGTGCAGTGTAAATAGTTGTAATTCTTCCCTGTTTACCAACCTTGGCTGTTTTGGATAGTAACAGGTAAATGCAGTAGAGAGTGGGGAGCTTGAAAGGGTTCAGCAGGGCTTGTGGAACACTTGGAAATGCTTAGTGCAGAGAACTGGACCAAATCAAAGAGATGTCTTGTCAATGAGATGAACAGTGTTATGAAAGAGCAACAATTCTGTGCCCCCTACACTTAAAGTGGTGTAAATTAGGCTTTGGGCAAGGGCTAATGAGATCAGCATCTATAGAAATTGTTCTAATCCAAATATTACTCCTGAGATACTGAAACTGATTGAAGTATGCAAGGCATGTAATTTAGATTATGCTGAAGAAGTAGTGGAATACCTTATTTTTCATAACTGAGTTAAGTGCAGATAAAAGGTTTGCAACTTCTAACTATACACAAGCACACCTCTTTAGTCTGTGTTCACTAATTTTACGTTTGTCAAATTCCAGATAAGTAGCTGAAGAAGATCTTGTTTTGAGTATTCTGTATATTGAGCTTAAACTGATACCATAGGTGTTTTGTTGATTAGGTTTTAGAAGTAACTTTATTTACAAAATGAATTTTTCATCCCAGATTTTAAATGTTTTTATCTTGGAAATTTCTACAGTTGTTCCCACAACTGTTCATGCAAATAGCATAGTTGCCCAAGAGCTGTATTTTTATGCTTTAGCATGAAAGCATTTCACTTGATAACTTTAGGCCTCTTAAAGAGAAATTAATATGGAGACCTCTAGATTAGACTTTAATTCTAAAACATCAGCTGTTAGAAGTGTAAGAAGATGCTACACTTGCAGGACCGTCCTGAGTTCTGTAAGGCAGATGTGATATCCAGGTACTGCAGTTCAAAATTTAATGGCTGCAAACATCCAAGCACCATGTTGAAACACACGCTGAAGCAAAACCTCAAATTTAGTTGGAATTCCTGAAAGAAAAGTGTAAGTAATGCAAGTATTTTGCTGTCTTGAAGGGAAAACTTACTGGGACAGAAAGACATGCTCAAGTAGCTTTTGAAAGTATGTTCTGAAAGGAATTGATGATTTTACTTTTTGAGATGAATTGAGTCAGTTAATTCTGAGTGTTAACAAATCTCTAAGTTGTGATAAAGGAGCACAGTGGGATTTAGCTGCTGTCTGATGCACTTGGGTACAAAGTGGACCTTACTGAACAGCTGGAAGAACATTTTCTAATTAGCTTTAATCCTATTTAAACTTTGAGTCATGTTATTAAGCACTGCCCTATAAAGCATTTGGAGTGTCTCCGCATGTAAAAATAAGTTAGTTTAGGATGTTCTTTGCTTCCCAAGATAAGTGTGTGTGGGTCATGGCAGTTGTCGGACATTAATGTATACGCTTTTCAAGACAAACACTCAAAGAGCATACATCTTCAACAAACTCACAGTAAAGCTGTTACTGCATCAGTAGCAGTTTCTGTATGTAATGACATGTTTTCCTTACAGTCCTGTAACTTCACATTTCTGAGAAGCGCATTCTCTGTGCGGAATTGAAATGCCTGCATTTGGCCATTGGTAAATTAAACTGACAGTACTGCTGTACTATGGTCATGGTAGTAATCCATCATTGAATGAACAGAAGTAGTATTTTTTTGAAAAAAAAAAAAAGGGTTTAGATAGTTGTTAGCTTGCTTTAAAAGTATATGTCAAAACTGCCAGTTGAAAAAGTTTTAAGTTTTCCAAAGGCCTCTGTGACAAGCTTTCCAACAGAGGCGTTGTCTGGTACAACTGCTTTAGATTCCTTGGGCATGTCTGATGGTCTTATGTCAGTAACTAAATTGCCTTAAATTGAAGTACTCAGTAGAAGGGAAAGTCCCAACGTTGTTCTGTGAGTTCCTCTGGTGTGAGGTTCAGGCATCTGTATGTCCTTGTGCTCACTGAGCATTAATAGAAGTTTGTGTGTCAGATCACTAAGCTTGAATTAGAAGACTGTTTGAGGAATGTTTGTATTAAACTGCTGGTGAAGAAAATGGACCAAATGCATCATCCTGTTGACAAAGCTCTCTGTGCAGTAGGCTCATAAACAGCCTGCTTCAACCTGGACCAGTTTTGCTTGATTGAATGTTACATTTCTTCTAATTTGTTGTCCGGATGATGGAGCCTTCTGCACTGTTGCTTGTAACCATCACTTTTGCCTTGGTTGTTAAAGGGCAGTGCTTTCAGCAGCCACACTTGTATTTCTGCATTTAATGGAGATAATGGTGTACATGCTTCTGATCAGGAAAATTCCAGCAATGACTGTGAAGTAGCTGCCATAAATGAGAAACTGGGAAATGGGGGTGGGGAAGGAGAAAAATTACCATCTAACAGCAAAAGCACTTTTTGACTCTAAGGGGTGTCTCTCCATTGCTGCCTTCCCTTCACTGTCACCTGTGCCCAGAATGACCCCATCTTGAAAGCATTCAAGAAGTCTGGACTGCTTGACTTGACACTGTAGGAATTCTGTGGTTGTAAAAGGGGGAGAGATTGTTCTGTTATGTACTTCTCTTCCCCACCTCAGTAAGAGAGGACAGCTGTCCTGCACTTCGTTTCTTCTCTGAAAACATGAAAGCTAGAGACTTAGACTCATTCAGTGTCTAAGTTTAAACTAATTTTAGAAATTTAATGGGGAATTACAATGAGTTAATTTTCAGAATTAGAGTAACTTTAAAGTTGCATCCACTGGAACTATGTAACTTAGAATTACCCTAGTAATAGACCCATAAATTGCCTGTCAGCTTGCTTCCTGCTTCTGGTTAGGGTATTTTGACTATAAACTTGTGAATAGTAAGCCTTTAATTTAAATACCCAGAGTAACAGGTGGTCATCTTTCCCCTCTGTTCTGTCAATATAGAATATTTTCTAGTCATCCCAGTATTGAGAGGCCTAGAGGACAAGCAGGTTGTAGTAGTTCACGCCAGTTCCCTTTAAATGAACCTTTTTCCAGGTGAGTAACTGTCCTGAGCTTGCACCTGAGCTTGCACATTACCAGAGGCTAATTTTGGAGTAGAACCTGCTTTTGAAGGAGAGTAGGGGAACTGAACAGTGGGACTCAGTGGCTTACCTGAGTGCTGATATCCAGTCCCAGACCTCTTGAATCGACTACAACAACAGTTAAAATCGTCTGAATCACCAGTGCAACAAAGTTGTTGAAGCCAAACATCAAAGCATAACGCTCCATGCTGAGGTTGACAGCAATCTGAAACCTGACAATGAATGCACAGGTTCACAAAACTCTGGAGAGCAAGAATGGATGGATGCACTTTACTTATGGGAACAGTTTAATGTGCACAGTGCACTCTTCAAAGGACAAGGTCACTTCAATCTTGGCTATTAAGCTTTAACAGCTTCATTTTGGCAGAAATTTCTTGGTGTTTTCTGGCTTTGTGACTCCAGTGCATCCTATTTACCCTTGACTCAAGTAAATATTTTTTCTATTTTCTAATATTTTTCTAAAACCTGCATATTTTCATTGGACTGCTTAGAGAATACTCACATTGATCATTGAACAGCCAAGTGCAGAAGGTATCTTGTTCTGACTTGGGGTGTACTGTGGTAATGATTAGGTCGTTATCATTTTAACCAGTTTTATACAGGCTAGAAACAATATATGCTGCTGTCATAACCTATTTAAATTTATATCTAGGGCAATGTCCAGTAAAATTTTGATAAATACAAAAATTTGACACTTATTTAAATCAGTTCAATTGGAACAGTTGTGTGTTGTACTTACGTAGCTATTGTTATAAGGAGCATATAGCAAGCTTTAAATGCAAGGTAACCAGCATAGCATGCCCAGATGTTGTCAGTGAAGTGCATGAGAAGCAGAGAACTAGCATCCAGTGCAGAGAAAATTCCCAAAGCCAGTTCTCCAGTAAGATCCCAGTTTGCTTTGACGTATCCAACTGCCATGGATGTTGCTGAACCTAAAAATTGAAAAGTAGTAATTAAAACACTGAAACATTATCATTGAGAGCCAGTGCATAACTGTCATTGGATCATGCCAGGAGCTCTTCAGTCTTGGTCACAGTGGGCTTTGGTAATGGTGTAGATTATATTTCCTGTTAGTGGCATGGGAGTCTTCCATTAGTTTAGATGTTTTCCTCCTTACTTAGACCCTTCACTGACTGCAGTGCTCTGGCAGCGTGCCCCATGCCTAAGCCTGGAGGCAGCAGTGCACCATCTATTGTTGCTCGATTTTTGGACAACTATGAGCAAAGAGAAGAACAATCCTACCAAGCATTTTCTGCCAAAATGTGCATGATGAGTTTAGTTACTTCATGTGAAGTTATTCACGGAAGGAAAGTCTAGCATCTCGTGTTTGCTTTTTTTTTTATGAAAACATCTTTTCCGTTTCTGGTGAAAAGCCTTATGAACTGCATTTGCTAATGCCTTATTGGCCATCACATGCAGCAAAACCCTTACTCGAGTCTATTACAGTGTAGCAAACACCATGTTCTCAGACAGGCTAGAACAAAAACTGGACTTCATTTGCTGGTTGTATGTGCTCTTTATCGGAATTCCAAAAGCTGGAACCCCTTTGGTCCATCCCTGCCGTGAGCAGTGGTTCCCAGTACTGTGAGTGCCTTCTGTACTCTGTGACTGTCAAGTGCCAGAGGGTGTAAATGCAAGAAAGCCTTTGGGAGCACTACTCAAAGCAGTAGTCAGAAGTTCTGGAGAAGCTTCAATAAAATGGATTTTCATGCTGATGGCAGGGAGGAAAAGTACACTGACAATTCCCTGTAGAAGTGTGGGATACAACTCCTGAAATGAAGGTGGAGACAGCTGTGTGAATAGGAGCTCAAAAAGGAGCCTGTATTGGTGGTGCACAGCTATGTAAACAAAGTTTCGCTTTACCTATATCCTTCTCCTCTGTGGCTAAAGAGAATTGGAATCTGGGTGGACCAGGTAAGCAATGAGAGGCAGAATGGCTGAGGTTGGAAGAGAGATGGAGTTCATATGGCCCTGCTAAAAGCTGAGTCAGCTCAAGGAAGCTGCTCAGGATGGTGTCTAGGTTTTGAGCATCTCCAAGGATGGAGAGTCCACACCTCTGGCCAACCTATTCCTGTTTAAAATCACTCTTGGAATAAAAATGTTCTTCTATGTTTAAGTGGAACTTTGCTTGGTTTTGTGCCCCTTGGCTCTTGTCCTGTCACTGGGCACCACTGAGAAGAGCCTGGTTCCATCCTCTTTGCTCCTCCCCTTCAAGTCTCTATGCACATTAATAAGACACAGTGCTCTCAGCCTTGTCACATCACAGAAACGGTTTCACAGAATATTCTAAGTTGGAAGGGACCCACAAGGATCATCAAGTTGAACTCTGCAGTGAATAGCCCATACAGGGATCGAAACCACAACCTTTGTTGTGGCAAAGTTGCCAATTGGGATACAGATACAGTCACAGAATATTTGTTGAGGAGCACTTAGGCTGGAATGATTTTTAATCCAGTGTCTAAATAGACAATTTCACAGTATGCACTGAGTAGTATTTAGGGCAGTGTGTCTGCTAATATGTTCTTTTAGTTCTTAAATCAGCCAGCTTAAGGTGTATTTGAGGGAGGAATATGCAGGATGTCATTGCACAGGGTTTTGGTCTTACTTGGGGTTAAATTCATGGTCTAAACAGAGCTGTGAACTTAAAACTCTTAAAACATTTTGGCAGAGTAAGGCTCCTCTAAGAAAGAAAAGCTTATTTATATATGTTTTTTAAGATTATTTTTGAAGAGCCCACTGATAAAGTTTATTGTAAAATCATGCTTTGCACACTTTATCTCAGTCTGTTTACTTTAGTCCTCATAGGAGATGGAAAGGCACCAAAGGCGTTGCTGAAGAATCCCTCAGCACAGGATGGATTACGAGTGCCTGCTAATGATTGCTTACCCAAAAAGGTTGCTATCGCTTCGACAGCTCCGTTGTACACTGCGGAGCTGTGGGAGGGGGCTCGGAAGTCCCACAGCACCTGGACATAATTCACGACCTGGTTAAAGCCGGCCGTGGCCAGAGCCCACCACAGGGACCAGTAGAGGAGTTTGCGGGAGCTGTAGCAATCCCGCAGGTCCCTGCCCAGCTGCAGCAGCACGCTGAGCATGTGGCTGTGGGGCCTGGCATTCCCAGCCTGGCGCTGGGGGCTCGGGCCCCTGGCAGCAGGATCGGGGCTCTTTTCCTCTCGGCAGCTCGAGGGCCTGCGGGCAGCACCCGCAGCCAGCCCCTTCTCAGGCCCTGGCAGAGGCTCGGAGGCATCTTTCCTGTGGAAGAACATGCTCCTCTGGGGCATGGGCAGGAAGAACGCGCACAGGAACGCCAGGGACACGGAAGCCAAGGTAATGGCGTTGAGGTAGAAGTAGGAGACGTGTGCTAAGGACACCAGCAGCTGTCCCAGCACGGCGGCCACGGTGGCTGCCACCAGGGTGACACTCCTGCAGTAGCTGGTGACTCTCTGGTAGTGTTGGCTGCTGACCACGCTGTAGATGTAGGCGTAATAGGCCACCTCGGTGGCTGTCACCATGCCATAGAAGAATTCCACCAGCTGCATGGCCACCACTCCCCGTGCAAAGAGCAGCAGCAGCCATGTGACGATGAGGCTGATGCCCTGCAGGAGGAGGACGGGCTTGTAGCGCACATAGTCTGTGAGCAGGAACACTGGGAAAAGGAGGGCGAGGTAGGAGTATGTCCAAACTGGCAGAATCTGGTTGGTAACCTAGAACAGAATGAAAGAGGAAATACTAAAAAAACAAACAAAACACAACCCAAACCCCCCAAACATTTAAAATATCCTTTCTGATAGGTTTTGATGGTGTTACTGCTGAAATGACATAGCTGTGATGATAGGAAACATTGAATTTTGTGAACAGTGCAGGCTTAAACTGCCTTAAGTTACAAGGCAGTGACTTTCCTATGTAAGGGATGAAGACAGTGATGCTGTGCTTCACTGAAGAAACAGTTAGATTGGCTTAAATATTAATTCCAGTAAAGGCGTATAATGAAGGCAGGTTTTGATGTGCAGCTGTTTAAAGCAATTGTAACTTTGTGTCAGAGGTAAGTGTCTCTAGTTTCAAATCCTATTCCCTACAGTAATGAATTGCCTGAAAATGAAGGCCGGTTTTGTTTTAACTTTTTATGTGAGTCGTATACCTTTGGTCACCTCTTTCTCTTATTAAGTGTAGGAAAAAAAAAAGCATGTGCCTCTTACAATGGGAGAACTGAAACTGCACATAGTGTTTAGTTGCTAATATGTTACTGCACCTTCTATGTTTTTTCCAATTTAAAGTGTAAGAAGTAAGGAAGTCGTTCAGTAAGTTTAAGTTGGACTTTAATACACAGATGCTCTGTAAAGAAATTCTTCCTCTTTTTTCTAAAACTGTTCTGAATTTGGGTTGGAAGGTGCTGTTTGTGGTCGCCACTAAAGCTCAGTGCTTGCCCGGGCAGTTTGGGCACACCTGGGGCAGGTATCCCTCTTTTAGGTGCACATCACAAAGCGACCTTTTTCTGTGACTCTAAGTTGCCTGTTTTGGGGAGGTCTTGCCCGGTAATTGTGTGGCCTGCTGGGGTATCCATTCCTCATCTCTTTTTCTCTGCTGAAGCAATTAGACTAGAAAGGAACTGTATCAAATGCTGGAGGAATGCTTCTTACTTCTGAACAGGTACTGCAGTGAGTTGTATGGTGAGCAGCAGGTTCACTGTATCTTTCTGTGTGACTTCTTTTGTTTCTCTGAACTCAGAATTACCTCATGGAATTAACTCACTGGAGGTGAGTTTGGCTGAAAGAGATAGTATCTGTAACATGCTTGTTTCTGAGTTAAGGATTCTTGCTGAAATCAGAATAAAGGCATTCTGTGATGCTATCTGTGTGTTTTATATAAGAAATAATGCTCTCCTTTGTGGTTAAAAAAATAATAAAAAAGGGAGAGAAAAAACTCCCTGACAACCTAAACCACGAATACCTTTTTTCAGCAGAAACCTTGGGTTCACAGTGTGCTGGTAGATTCTTCCTTAACATTTGCTATTGCACATCAGGAATGACTGTTCTTCATATTAGCTGTATGTGGGTGTAGCAAGCCTGTGTTTTCTAATTATACCATTAGCCCATGACTCAGCCACGTGTTAACCATGTCCCCTTTTGCTGGGAAGTGTACTCCTGAAACAGCCAGCGCTGAACCCAGGAGCAGAGCAAGGAAACTTGGAGTGCATGCTTTTACCAAAAAACCCCAAATTTTCTGAATGTGAACCTGACCTCCATGGGTTAATGAATGCATAAAATGTGGGAAATGAAGGAAATAAGCTTTGCAGCTCATAAGGGGAAGGCTGCTTAGCCTTCTTACGATTTGAAATCAATGTGTTGCTGTCAGTGTAATCGATTCTATGGTAAGTATAAATAAATGTCAGTGTTGCCCATCCTTTGGGGTGGAGAGAGGAACTAGCCTGATTTTGCCAAAAATATCAACCACCAAAGGGGTTTCAAAGTCCTAAGAATGTAGGGACTTTAAAGTTTGGACCTCCTGCCAAAGAGGTGACTCCTTACTCTTTCCCAGAAGCATCTTAAATATGGGTCTCTAGAGAAAATGTTCACACTTCATCTTCCCTTCAGTTACTGCTGTGAGGCCTCATGCTTTAAGCATTTTAGTTACTGCTTAAGAGCATAGTTCCATACCTCTTCAATCGTTAGGTTTTTGTCTGGTCCTGTGAGATAGGGGGTGAGAAAAGATTCTGATGGCCTCATTGTGGTGAAAAATCCATTTGCACAGATGATCACTGTGGGGTAAATCCAGCTGCGGCTTACAGCTCCCTTCCAGCAATCCATAGTCTACCTAAACAAAAAAAAAAAAAAGGTGGCAAAGGAAGAATAGATGCTCTTCACAGTTGCTAAAAGTTCATTTTCAAGTTTACTTTTTAACTAAACCTACATTCACCCCCCTTTAAGCCATAACCACCAGTGAGGGCTGTGGCGGTGGCATCCCGTGTGACTGGACTTTGGAGGACGGGTGGCAGTGTGACAGCCAAGGGCTGCCCGCAGAGGTGGCTCAGGTGTCTGGCTGGTGTGCAGATGTAACCAGACCACTGATCTCAAGTGTTCCTGCGCTGAGCTGCACGCCTGGATCTCGTCTTAGGCAGAGACACCTCTCGCAGTTACTCCTGAGGCTGAGATTCTTTGCTGCAACACATTCATGGTAAGTGACTAGCAGTGTGCTCAGCCTCGAAATCTTGGCTAGGTCATATAAAGAATTTATTGCTCATATTGCATAATCCTTCAGACAGAAGCAGTTGACCAAATTTGGGACTAGGAGTGAGTCTAAGGTGCACCCAGGCTCCTCTCTGAGAGGAGTTTAGAACCCCATGACTTAGCGGGAGGTTTTACCTGATCCTGTCCTCTCTGCACTAAGTCAAGCACACCTTCCTGCTGAGTCTTGTTAAACCACTGTCATGTTTACCACTGAACTCCATTATATCGATGAAGGGGGTTGTTGCTTCTGTCTTGTGAGTGAAGTGGGTGGCTCCAGCTGTGCCACGTGCCTAAGCCAATGTTCCTCTCACTAAGCCGGTGTTCCCCTCACTGAACCTGCCTGGCATCACGGCTGCAGCTTGTACATGAGTGACTGGGATCAAGGTGCATCAGCCCTGGTAAACTCTGTATTGTCTGTCAAAGGTTCTTAGTGGTGTGCTCAGGGTTGAGTGGCTGTGCTGTAATAGAAGAATAAAGTTCCATTACAGTCTCATTTCTGAATAAATGAGTGGGCGAACTGTGAGATTAAAGCTCATTCTGTGTGCTCAAGGTTTTTTCTGTTGATTTGAAGCCTGAGTACCCAGTGACACAATGACAGTGCAGGCATTCTTGATGGCAATAAAAGCCATCAGGCAGCTCAACCCATTTCGACCTCAGTTTCTTCAAAATGCTTTAATACTCATCGTGTTTCTTACACTCCAGTTATTGGGGAGGGCAAAGAAAGATGCAGAAACTATCTGCTCATGGTACCTGCTCAGACTTAGAATAGAGAACTATTGACTTCACTTTTGAAAGTGATGACCAAAAGGAAAAGGAGGCTTGTTTCTTCACTATAGTTGGCAGCAAAAAGAAGTCTAAAGAGATTTGGTTTTTTAAGTTTATTTTACTTGTTTTGTGTTAAAAAGTCAATTTCACTGATCCTGAAAACAAGTGAAAAAATGTTTTCAATCATAAGCAAATGAAAGCAAAGCACTATCTGATGTTTAATCATGCTGTTACAAGCTATTTATCTTAAATTGTTGAATTCCACTCTATAGCAGGTACTTTTTCAAAAGTGCTTCCACTTGCGCTGTGAGATTGTATTCATTAAAACTCAGCATAAATTGTATGTTATAAGACAATATTTCTGTGACCTTAGAGGAATGTTAGAAAAAGCAGCCCTAACCTTGAAACTTGATTTTTAAAAATTGCCTCTAACTGTCATCTTTCTCTTACAAATAATTGTAAATAAAATATAGCCTCCAGTATATTTAACTCAAGAACTTATTTGAAATGTGATAAAAACTTAAAAATTAAGCCCTGGACTGATCAGTAACATCCACATAAATCTTGCATCACCTCCAAATGCACTGAGCAAGTGAGTAGCCAGCACACTCCCAAATAATTCCAAAGGTGATGAATTACCTGTCAAAGCTCTGGCTGTGGTGCATTTCCTGTGGATTCAGGTGCAGTTCTTCCTAGGATGACTTTGTCTTGCAGAGAAGTCAGAAACCACCCTTTAGGGTTGGTAGTAGTCAGAAATTTCTGTAACTTTTTTCCCCAAAAGTTTTTTCTAAACTTGATAAATTGTTATCAGAATTTCCATAATATTAATAACAACTTTTCATAGCTGCTCTTGATTGCAGAACTTGTCCATGAAGATTGCAGGGAAAGTGTTCTTTACAGGTTTTGTCAGCAAACTGAGTTCTGTTTTTAAGATAAAACTATACAACTTACTGTGGCTAATGATTTATAAAACCTGTTGTGACAAGAAAGCAATGATTGCATTCGTTATGTTAATAAATACCTTTAATAGCTCTGGTCTCTGATTCATGGAAAGAGCACCAGTTTCACAGTTTGGACTAACACTGTCCCTGTCCCGTGCATAGTGCAGAGGCCTCTGGGCTCATGGGGTCTGCTCTGATTGTCCTGGCTTTACTGGGGCTTTGGGAGGTAGGACATCAAATGCCTCTAGTTGGCCAGGAAGCACTTCTATACAGGGACAGATCTGTCATTTAAGGACAAATGGACGAAATTCAACTGCTAAATCTAGGTTCTAAGCTAAAAAATCAACAGGCTTGCTTCAGAGAAATGCTGCTGCTTTGCTTTCCTTTAGTTATTTTTTTTTTAGACTGGACTGCCTGCATCTTCCACGGTTCATCAGAGGCTGGAGTTCACCCTGAAGCCTGTTGGTAGGACGTGTGTTGACCCTGGGAGCAGATGCTGAGGCCCTGGCAGGAGGGGCCCCTTTGTGAGCTCGACAGAGCCTGGTCTGGTCCTGCAGGTATGGAAGGTTCCCCCAGTGCTCAGGTGTGTGGTGTAACCAAGCAGGCAAATGCTCAGGGGAGCCAGGCCCTTCATCCTCTTCCCTGGCCAAGGGCTTCTGAGGCAGGGAAAGAACCTTGGGAAGGGAAAGTGCTGCTGGGCAGGGGCTGAAAGGGGCTGCTGGATCGTTTCTCTGGTAGCGCACAGTGCTTGGGCAATACCTGCATGCTTTGAATACAAACACATTATTTGTTCCTTCTTTGCTCAAACTGGCCTTATCTGCTTGCTGGACTGTATCTTCATGGAAGATTAGTGCCCAAACCCACTAATGTTTCAAAGGTAATTAGTGCTATATTTAGAGGGGGTTGCAGCTATGGGGAGGAATATGCCCAGCTCTGGAGTTCCATGTTTGCACGGAAACCTTTAACAAGCTGGAAGAAAGACAAACAATACTTAAAGCTGCTAGGAGAGGTGTATGTGTTGAGAATTTCCTTTTCCTGCAGAACTAGACAGCCTGTGGTTCCAGCCTTCCTTGTAACCTGCCAAGTCTCAACTGTCTCCTCTCCAGAGTGTGTGTGCGCAGGTACAAAACACACAGGGAGATGTGTACATCTTACTCTTTCAGAAACCTCTGATTGCTGGGTGAGCTCTGATTTGCAGCTCAAAACTCAGGATAACATCAGGCCTTGCCTTTCTCCTCCTAACACTCCTAAGAGCTGCCCTCTTCCTCCCCCATTTCCTGCATAATGCTTCTTGCCAACTTCCAGCCTCAGAATCATTATTTTGGAGATTAGAGAGAATAGGAATGGATTATTTTTTCTTTAAAGTCTTATCTGTTTTCTGAAGATGGCATTCTCTAAAGCTGCAAGCCTATTACATTGTGTCTGCTTGGTTCCTTTTCTCCTCAGTGGCATCCCACAGACACAGAGGGCAGTGAGCTCTAGCCAGAACATATGGTTGGTTTTACCTGGGGTTTTTTTAGCTCTAGTCTACTACTGGCATTATGTTTTTTAACAACAGCAAAAAGTTTCACATGTTGTTCATTCCTTTCCATTTGTCAGATATTGCATGGAAATATTTGTTAACTTTCTGTACCAAAGGCAATTTGAGACCATGGAGCTGAAAACATGAAGTTCCTCTTTTTAATTTAAACACAAATTCTAGTTAACTTCTAGTCCAGGACTGACACCTAGTTCTAAACAGAATGCCTCAAAAGAAGATTGCTCCTCACAAGGGAGAATAGAAAAAATAGTCCTTGCTCTCCTGGATTCTGTCCCTGTTTCTTCAGGCAGCAGCATCATGCCCTCAGTTCTGCAGCAATAAAAGAACTCTCGCTGGGGACTAAGTACATCTCCCACTTCTATGACTGCATTGGTTAAACTGTTCTGCTTAGAGCCAGTTTACAACAGAGAATGTCCCCACAATGCGAATAGTAAATAAAAAGCCCCAAAAATTTAGCCAGGTTAATTTTGTGAGATCCTACTGATTGTTCTTGTGACTTGAAACAAATTGCTTCTGTCCTGCCTTGCCTCTGGGCACTTTATCTAGTTGCAGTGTGTGACAGTGGTATGAAAATCTGGTATGTCTGTACAAATGATAGCTTGTGTCTCTACAGGAAAAATATTCTGCTGTAAATGCTAAGTGTTTTTTATTGGTTAGATGTAGATATTGGAAGCTAGAAGCAAACAGCAGTACAGAAATAACTTTAGCATATGGATATAATTCATATTAAATTAGACATTCAGTACGCAAACTCATTTCTAGTCTCTTTTTTCCTTCTCTTGGACTGTCTTTTGGACTAAATTAGCTGTAGGACTTGAAGCTCCTTGACAAACTCTGAGATGCTGATCCTGCCAAATTCTTGGCCAAGATCAGTGGACCTCCCTCACTTGGCACTCAAAAACACACATGATGCTAGCTGTTTGTTTCAGTTATAAATCTTCTTGGATATTCCTGTTAATCTGGGATTCTCCTATATGGAATCAACTATATTTCTCCACAATGTCCTTCTCTGGTTTTAATCTGTGCTACTTAAGCCCCTTCATATTTTTTCTTTTCCTGCTGAAAGAGGAAGACAGTCAGTCCTGAATTTAATTTTACTGGAAACACAAGCAAAGGAGTGGTGCTCTTGCATTTTGTTTGCACTCTGAAGTTATTCCCTTCTTGGCAGAGGTTGCTGTGAAGTCAGTACAGTGTTTGCAGCTCTCAAATGCGGGCCAAGCAACAACTGTGGTGTAGCAGTGTTGCAGTGAAGCTCCCAGGATGGGTTGCACAAGCCTTGCTTTTTGCAGCCTGCGTGCACAGAGCTGTGGGATGAGACAGGAGGAGCCTGTCCCCCATCTGCCTGTACTGGGTGTGAAAGAAAATAATGATGCAAACATGATCTTTTCTTCCTTGGTTCAGAACAAGGGCTGTGCAAAGGGGAGTCAGACCCTTCAGCCTCTTCATCAGCAAATGTGACGCAAGCATCTTTGCCAGCATCACATTCAGGAGCTACAATGAGCAAGGCAGGGTGAACTGCTCTCTGCCATCGTGCACAGGGAGATGCAAAGCTGGTTGCTCTGATTCTGTGTCTAAATTACTGCCCTTAAGCTATTTATACACACATAAATAAGAATCTAAAGCAACTTATCTTTTATTATTGGCACAGTGCCATTCTGGTGAGCTCTCTGCTGGCATATGTTGTGCTGAAGTGCTGGAATGATTCAGCGTAGCTTTTCAGGGCTGAGTTGAACGTTCTTCTTGCACTGCTGTTCCCTGCATGCTGCTCTTCTTCCCTGCTGGGAGCCCTCCTCCCGGGAGAAACCCTTCTCCAGCCTGCCTGCCTCCTACAGCCGTGTCATGCAGCTCGTGACAATCTGCTCTCTTGACTCATGCTCAGCCTGGTTCAGCTGCTCTGTGCAAGATCTCATTATTTTCCTCTGGCATTTGCATGAGACCAGCACGCAAATGCTCCTGATCATGAAAATCCCATGTATGACTGCGAAGTAGCTGCCATAAATTAAAAACTGGGAGAGGAGGAGAAAAAGGCAGAACGATAAATGAAAAACATGTTAGAGAAATGCTACTTCTTCTGGAGATCACAGTCACTCTGATTTTCTTGTGTTCTGGCAGTTTCTCTACACTTGAGTTTCTGCTTTGTGATAAAGCAAAATCTCAGCTTTTCAATCAAACAGCAGATAACTGTGAAATGAAGAACTGCCCCTTTCTTCCATTCCTTATGCCTCTTAATAAATGTCAGATGGGGAGAGGGATAAGAACAGGATTTTTTTTTTCTTTTAGTGCAAAATGTAGAGGTAGCTTCATTACCCACATGGTCATGAATAATTTGCGCCAAGATCCTGAGTTCATCCTTGTTTTGCTTTTCACATTTCAGCGCTGTCATCACAATGGCTTCAGTAAATACACTGTGATTCTACATCAGTATTTCCAACAACAGTGGCAAGGCTATTTATGAAGTCCTACATATTCCTATCCTTAATCTTAAAGATTTAATGTTTGATTCAATCTTTATTCTTTCAAAGTCACTTTTGCCTTCTCTGCGCAGAGTGTGAATAGCTTTAGTCTTCTTCAGATCCATTAGAGTAGAAAGCTGCCCCAGCTGAGAGCCCATCTGAGAAAATGCAGAAGTCAGTAGGTTTCAGTTGACTTCAACATGAGTGACATTGAGTTGACTGAAATTAGGGACTCTGTTGTGAGATAGGAGATCCCATCCCAAATTAAGTGCCCAAGCTATGGGCAGAAGACTCTATTGTACATGTTGAGATACAGGCCAGGTTTTCTCCTGAGCTGGAATTAGAAGTTACTTGAGCTGAAATAATTCAAATAATCCAGACTGTGCCTCATAGTCCTGAACTCCCATTCTGCATTTGACAAAACCAGTCTCAGCTTTTGGGAAGAGAAGATGTTGTCTGGTGCCTATTAACTACTAAAACTGGTCAGATAGCAGAGCCTGGTTAATTATGTTCTGGTGTATCTCCCTTTAAAAAGTCACAGACCAGCATCTGTAATCCTACATGTATCAAAAGGCAAAAGGGAAAAATGACGATAAATAATGATGAATGATGATGAAGAATGACAAGGGAAGAACAAGATGTCTGAATTTGCATAGAAGAAAGAGGAATTAAGTTGTCCTTTGGCATAGGAATTTTGAAGATTACTTGGCTGAGCAGTAAATAGGAAGTAAGGTAACAGCACTTACTTGAGTCACTATGTCCAGTCCCAGGCCTCTTGAATCTACAACAACTATTGTGAGAATGGTCTGAATCAGCAGGGCAATGAAGTTGTTGAATCCAAACATCAGGGCATAGCGTTCCATGCTCAGATTGATGGCGATCTGGAACCTAACAGGAGACTGGCAGGTCAGTCACTTCCCAGTGGGAAAGCTATTGCTGTCTGTCAGTTGATGAAGAGAAAATAATTCAGGGAGATGGTGCATCAAGGGCAGAGGAAATGGTGCTTCAATTGTTTGTTTGCTTTCTTGCTTTCTCAAAAAAAAAAAGTCTGGGGTACCATAGTGTAATGGTTTTTTGAACTGGCATGGGCTGCTTTTCTAACCCCTTTTCTAACCATCTCAGGTGATGAGGCAGAATGCCAGTTCTCTGTACCCTTCCCCTTGTTCCTCCTCTGCCTTCACAGACTGTGCCAGCCAGGCTGTAAAGTGTCCATGGCTGGAAGCTTTCAGAGACCTGGTCAGGCAAAGCTGTGGCCAGCTCTGGCACTGGCAGCAGTTCTGCCCTGACTGGGAGGTCACTGTGGGTGTGTTCTAACCAAGACTTCTGTGGTGATGAGTCACGTTTTGCTTTGTGACTTGACAGTGGAGGTAACATGCTGCTTATTTCTGTCAAGAGCCTGTAGATTTTTACTTGGAACATCTTTTTTGACAATAATCAGAACATCTTTCCTTGCAATATATATCTCCAAACTTTCTATACAAACAAAAGGGTGTTATTCCTCCAAGACCCATTTTCAGTGATTTTAGCTTGGGAGTTTTTTGCAAGATTTTACTTTGTTGGGGTTTTTTTTAGAATATATTGAAATAGTCCAGGTGTAATTCACTATAATGTAGCAACAATCTACCAAAATGAAAATAAAGAGCTCACTTGGCTTCCTTCAAGATAGGCAAAACCTTGCCATGCATTATAATGTTAGCAATTTTTTAAAATGGTATCTGATTAATTTTGGGTTTGACACAAAATGCATCCAG
Organism: Melanocharis versteri; assembly: GCA_013397845.1. Lineage (NCBI taxonomy): Eukaryota > Metazoa > Chordata > Aves > Passeriformes > Melanocharitidae > Melanocharis > Melanocharis versteri. The sequence goes on along the minus strand of VZTG01008820.1, from coordinate 355,427 downwards.
TATTTTTGTTAATGAAATAGTGTGGTATGTCTACAGATATTCCAAGCAAGAAAATGACTGGAGCAATAACATTTTATATTTATTATACAGGATAAAATATTTGTTATTAATATTATTTATACATTTCTGTTTCTGACAGCAGAATAGCTTGGTCTCCTATGAGATCTCATCTGAGTTTATATGTCTGATGCTCCCTTTTATTCCTTCTTTACATCTTAATATCATTAATGATTATATGTATAGAATTGTGTTAGGGAACACTTTTATGTGGACTCTTTTCCTGCATTCATGCTATTCATGGCATGCTAAAAGGTTTATCAGTAGGGGGTCTAGGCATACGGTGATCCTAAAGGATGGCTGTCAAGGTATGCTTGTGCCTATTTTTCACTTTGCATCTTTCATGCCAGGAAGGAGGAAAATGGCTTTTACATTTTGCTGTTACCATTGCCTTTAGTGATAAAGTTACCTTGTACCTTGTTTAATTTCTGCTTAGGGAAATGTTTGATGTCCTTTTGACAATTTTTCTTTCCTGGTTGTTTGGAAGAATGAAAACAACACAACCAGACATTTAAGTGTCCTTGTCCTTACCTAAACAGTTATGTCTAGCATTAGATCAGCTACCTCTGAGGATGACCAAAGCAAACTCGAAGTAGGGTCAGTATTCTGTGCATGATAGCAGCACTGTGATGTTTTGTACTTACGTTGCTATTGTCAGGAGGAGCACATAGCATGCCTTGAAAATGAGATAGCCAGCATAACATGCCCAGATGTTGGTAGAGAAGTGCGTGAGAAACAGACAACCAGCATCTATTGCAGAGAAGATCCCTAAAGCCAGTTCTCCAAAATGGTCCCAGTTAATCTTCATGTATTGTACTAGAAAAGATGTTACCGAGCCTAGAAAAAGAGAAAAAATATGTGTAAATATTGTATCTGTTCCACAGCCTGTATGACCAAGTCTCACCACTCTCACATGCTGAAAGGCAATGCTGAACAATGAAGCGGAGCAGTCTGAAGTTTGAAAACATTTCTGATGACTTCTGTAGCCCTGCAGATGACTGGTCATTTTAAGACAACGGCATAAATCAAGTCTGTGCCATTCCCTTCTTAGTGTTTTATTCCACTTCACAGGATAAACTGTAATGTAGAAGGATTCATTATTTAGGTGTCTGTACACAGCACGTATCTCTGGGGACAGAATTAGGAACATGGTCTGGAGTTCAAGAAGGGAATTCTTCCAGCTTCTCCTAGCTCACTGCACTGTTACTCATTGTAACAGTTCAGCTCTGTGCACCTCTTAGAGGGGGTAAACTGTCAAAAAAGTGAATTTTGAGGCATCAAGGAAGTATATCCAAGGAACTGAGAAAAGATAGGTTTGCTTTTGGTGGGGCTCCTAGAAGATACATCTGTTGCAAAGTTAAACCACCTGACTGCCCATCTTAGGGATCCCAGACAATTTTAAAGCTTGTATACTTACACACTGAGAAACAGGCAAGTCCATGAGAGAGAGAAATTCATCAAGGAGCAGATACTACAGGAGTGCTTCTAGTTCATTATTCACTTAGTCTATTTAGTTGCCTACTGCAAGAGTAGTGTCTCTTTCTCCTCAATGACTGGAAGGGTGACCTGAAGGAATAGGTGTGGAGTAGACGTGTTTATTTTTCCTAGTAAAACACACCCCCGTGTCTTGTGCAAGTTCTTTACAGCAGCACAATGTGAGTCAAGGCAGGGTGATATCCTCAGATGTTACCTTTTGATAACCTCAATTTGCTTGTGTGGTGTGAGCATCTGCTCCTGGTGCAAAAGTGGAATGGTTCACATCAGTATCATAAAGATTCAATAGGGTCTTTTTTTTCCCCTGCAAATTTTTGTATCTTGCAATGACTAAAAATTTTTTTTTGTCTGGTTGCACAAGGGTATTTCACTAGAAAAACATCTTAACGAGAAGATTATGTTCTTTTTGTGTAAAATTTTTATGGAAAATTTCTCTCATCTGTGTAAGCTGATAGCATTGTTATGGGAACAGTGCAATACTTGTTTTGGGGGAAAAAAACCACCCAATAGTCTCATCCAAAGAAACATGGGTGCCCCCAAATGGATTTACCAGCTAGATGCAATGTCTGTGTCACTTGCACACTTTCTGCATACTGATAAGATACAGTTATTTGTCTGGTCCTAAAGAAAAACCAATATAACTCATATTTGAACTGTTGTACATCAAAGAACTGGGTCTGGAATGCACAGGGTGTGCAGTGGCTCCCTGGAGTGCCTGCAATGGAATGGCACTTTGGAAGTTTACTGAAGTGAAACTTTAGAGACTGTCATTGTGATCAATGTTTAAACATTGACTTACTCAGGAAAGTTGCTATCGCTTCGACAGCTCCGTTGTACACTGCGGAGCTGTGGGAGGGGGCTCGGAAGTCCCACAGCACCTGGACATAATTCACGACCTGGTTAAAGCCGGCCGTGGCCAGAGCCCACCACAGGGACCAGTAGAGGAGTTTGCGGGAGCTGTAGCAATCCCGCAGGTCCCTGCCCAGCTGCAGCAGCACGCTGAGCATGTGGCTGTGGGGCCTGGCATTCCCAGCCTGGCGCTGGGGGCTCGGGCCCCTGGCAGCAGGATCGGGGCTCTTTTCCTCTCGGCAGCTCGAGGGCCCGCGGGCAGCACCCGCAGCCAGCCCCTTCTCAGGCCCTGGCAGAGGCTCGGAGGCATCTTTCCTGTGGAAGAACATGCTCCTCTGGGGCATGGGCAGGAAGAACGCGCACAGGAACGCCAGGGACACGGAAGCCAAGGTAATGGCGTTGAGGTAGAAGTAGGAGACATGTGCTAAGGACACCAGCAGCTGTCCCAGCACGGCGGCCACGGTGGCTGCCACCAGGGTGACACTCCTGCAGTAGCTGGTGACTCTCTGGTAGTGTTGGGTGCTGACCACGCTGTAGATGTAGGCGTAATAGGCCACCTCGGTGGCTGTCACCATGCCATAGAAGAATTCCACCAGCTGCATGGCCACCACTCCCCGTGCAAAGAGCAGCAGCAGCCATGTGACGATGAGGCTGATGCCCTGCAGGAGGAGGACGGGCTTGTAGCGCACATAGTCTGTGAGCAGGAACACTGGGAAAAGGAGGGCGAGGTAGGAGTATGTCCAAACTGGCAGAATCTGGTTGGTAACCTAGAACATGAGAGGAAATGTCCGTGTTTTTATTGTTGAGGAAAGGAAGTTCATGTATTTTAAATGCTGTTGTAGAGGGAAGTTTTTTCTCTGAAGGAATTAATAAAATATATAACCACATTGAATCAGCATGGGACTGTTGGGCAGGCAAATGGATCTTGGATCTATTAAATGGGTCTTTTACTTATGCAGTCTGCTGCAAATTGTAACCTGCCAGAGCTGGTTAAAGTTGTGCTTTTTTTTTCCTTTTTCTTTTAATCCTTGTTTAAAAACTTTAAACAGTGCTTTCCCTTTCTATTTTCACTACTTCGATTAAATGGTAGAGTAAAATCATACCTCATCTGTGGTCAGGTTTTTATCTGGTCCTGTTAGATACGGTGTTAGGAAAGGTTCTGATGGTTTCATCATATAGAAAAATCCATACAGGCAGAGGATCACAGTGGGAAAAGTCCAGGCACTGGGTTTCTCCTGCTTCCAGCAGCCCATGGCCTCTGCAGCAAAGCCGAGGAGAAAGTTTGTTAGAATGAGTATACTGCCCATGCAAGTGCAAAGAGATCTTGTAATTCATTTTTATTTTGTGGTTTCTAATGCCAAGGAGTGCTCTTTAGAGGTTGACGGTTCAAAATCATTTTTATTTATAATATTAAAGTGAACAGCTATTCCTTACATTTGTCTGCTGCTCTCTTTGTAGAAAGTGCATAAAAAATGAATTGGAGATCCTTAACTAGGAGACAAACTACCCTGTCATTCCATCTGCACTGACCAAGATAAACACAGGAAAAGCCTTTCTAGATAGAAGTGGCTGAAGACAGCTGAGCACTGAGATTTCCCTTGACACCATGACTGATGACAGCCAAGCACCTTGTTGAATGACAAGGAAATAGTTCACAATTGCTGTTTTTTCTCCTTTGCCTCCTAGATGTGCATGGCTGCTTTCCTGTTATGGAGAGCTGATAACTCTGGAGCCTAGCAGATGGGAGCTGCTAATAAATACAGAAAGGATATCAAGCCAGACTCTCATCTGGAATTATCTGCATGGAAATCCATTTTGGATACAGACATTGTATTTTCCATGTATAAAGGTGGTCACAGAAGGTTAACAGTCCACACTAAAATGAAATGAAGCAGATATTTTTGTTCTTGTCACTAGGTGAGATGATGGAATAAATTAAAATTTGCAACTCTGCTGGACAGAGCCCAACAGAAGTCAAAATGGCTGTAATGGGGGCATGCAAAGGAAATAGACAGTAAGTTAATATCCATATTCATGTTGGTATAGGCAATGTCAAGAATCTTAATGTGCGCAGTTTATCGTTTGGAGCCCTTTGGAGTTTGCTTATTAGCAGATGGGATTTCTATCACTCTGCTTTTGACTTTTATCTACTTCCCTCCCGAGAACTCTTTTCTTTTTTTAGGCAAAAAAATGAATCTTATAAAAATCTTAAAAGGAAGTAGTGTTTTTTCACAAACTTTTTTGTAAAAGCTGAAGGAAGGTCTATTCAGCCAAAACCAGTCATGTCCTGATGACTACATCACTCCAGGCTGGATGGGCAGAGGATCCTTTTTAATAGCCTGTGATATGTATAAGGCAGTAGGCATCATGCATCTTCTTTTCTAACTTCATGCTATGACAGCACGTTTTACTGACAGCCTGATGCACTAAGAAATGGGTCAGATCAAAGGGAATTTGAATTACCTCTTTGCTGTGTAACAGCCGAAAGCATGGGCACTACAGGGCTGCCAGCAGGAACGAACCCAGCTCTGTGTCAGCTCTGCAGAGTGAACCACTAGATGGCAAGGTGACCCCAGCAAGGCAGAACGAGCTCGGGAGGACTGTGAGACACTCAGTGCTCCAGGAAGGAAGCATTTCTGCCCCTCCTTCCTCCCTGGCTGTTGTAACATCGGCCTGCTGCGAACCTGGCTGTGGCAGGACCAGTTTGGGCCCTGCCCAGGATCGCTCTCACTGAGTCACCATAACATCCCCTGGCTGTCCTCTCACGTGGGAATCATTAAAGCCATACAGCACCCCAGGGCCATGGGAATGCTTCCTGTGATTCTGAGAAAGGCATTGAGAAGAGTGGGGTGGAGAGCATCTCTAGCACAGTAATGAGAAACATTTGTACAAGTCAGTTTTGGGACGTAGCCAGGGCATATTTTTCCCTTCCCAGCCTGGATTCTCTGCTGTGGTCTGTTTCAGGTCTTGCCCTGGTTGCTCACCCCCCAGCAGGCTGTGTGACACAAGGGCAGCAAGTCTCAGGTAGCCTGTCAAAATGTCCCACACCCAGGGAGGTGAGTGGGGCAAGCTGCTGCCTCGCAGGGTGCTGGTGCTGCCCCTCGGATGCTGCCCATCGGTGGCAGGGCTTTGGCGTTCCTGTGCAGGAATTCCTGGTTTCAGCTGTACACGGAAGAACTTCAGGTGTGCCCTGGGCACTGCATCCCTACAGTGCCAGCACATGCACTCCTCAGGGTTTTGGGCTAGCTCTGTACCTCTAATCTTCACTTTTACTATTTGAGGTGCCAGTGTTAGGCTAGGAGGTAAGTGAGGTGAGAAGTTTCCCACTTGATTTAAGCAGCTGTGCAGAAAAAAACCCTGTCCCTGGTGCTGAGCTGGGAAGGGCGGTGGGCTGAGGGCTCTCAGGGGCAGCCACTCTGCCCTTGGGGAGTGGGAGATGGTGTCACCCCGCCTGCCCTGGAGTTTGTGTTCTCCTCACACCCCAGCCCTTGGCCAGCAGTGAGCCCCCCCTGCTCTGCAGCTGCTGTACAACCTCTCCTTTCCGCCTTCATAACCACAAACCTCTGACAAGCAGAGCTCTGCCTTGGTGCTTGAGGGGGAAGGATCCAATTTGTTCCCGGTTCAGTCATCCCATGTGGTCAATTTGTCTTTTATAAATCTCAGGTTTTGTTCACTTTTGAAGAGATTTTAGGATGCTTTGGTGTTGTTCTGCAATGAAATAATCCTCTGTTTCATTTTCCCTTGAGCAATTCTTGATGCCAGAGCTGCCAGCTCTTCTACACACAATCTAACGCAGCCCCCCAGTTCCCCATTGGATTGCTCTCTTCTTTCCTCCCACTTTCCCTTGTCATTGCAGGATTTTGGATTTCTAAAGTTCATAAATAATCATACCTTCTGTGCTGGAGCTCTTCCTTTCTTACTTCCAAGGGAAAAGCCTCTTTTTAATATTTCCAGTCTTACTTCTTGTTGTCCTGTGTGTATTGCAGCTACTGGACTCTGTTTGGGTTTTGTGCTTATCCTGTTCTTCTGGTATTACAGCTTGCTCTGACACCTCCTTTGGAATGGCCTCCAGCTGGCTTTGTTTCAGCATCCACATTCAGCACGCTTAAAGGAACAGCCAGATAATCCTGGCCTGTCTTTGCCCCAAGGCAGCAGTAAATCAAGACCCAAACTACAGTTTGGTGCCTGACTGGCACAAAATCAATAGAGGTAGTTCTGTTCCCAAAGAATTTTGGATCTATTTGACAGGATATGTGGCTTGGGAGCCATCTGTGCCTCAAACTGGCCTATATTAAAGAGGGAGCAGTAGCTGTGCGTGGGTAGTGACAGAGGTGAGGGCAAGCAAACACTGCTGTAAGATTGGAATGTATCCACACCAATTACATGGGGTTTCAAACTATTCTGACAAATTTAAAAAGTAAAAAGTAAAACACCCTGCTCTGCTTCCTCTTGACTTATCTGCTGGCAAATTTGTCAGATCTTTTGCTTAGGCAGGTTTTCACAGTGCTGCTGAAGATGGGGATAGCTGCCCTATAGCCAGCTTCAGAAGATCCTGTGGGACTCACAACAGCAGAGTATACTCTGTGAAATGTACAGATTTTCACAAAAAGTATGTACACAAGTCTAGATCCGCTCCCACCCTGGTCCCACAACATGTAGGTCTGGAATGAGGGATGTAATAATTATTTAGGAATATGACCGATACAATAGGAAAATTTCTAAATATTTGTAAATAACAGTGAATTATCCAGTCAGAGGAAGGCGGCATCTTGGTTCACACACAGTAAAATGGAACAGTAACTTTATGGACATGTACAGGAATATGAAAAGGGTATGACATTCCTTGCTGGGCCAGATGAGTGTCTCAGCTCAGCCAGTTCTTTGCCTTCACTCTTGGCCAGATTTTGCAGCCTTTTTGCCTTCTACCCCTCAACAGTCAATATTACAGGATTAGTGATGTTAGAGGGGCCATCCCTGCCTCTTGCCTTTATAACTTGTTTGTTGACCTTTGTCCGTGAAACCATCTCCTCGTGCCTGGGGCAGTGCTGTGTACTTACGGAGTCATGGAACACCTCGAGCTGGGAGGGAGCCATGGGGATCATCATGTCCCACTCCCTTCTCCTCACAGGACTATCTCCAGCTGAACCATGTGACTCATGGTGCATCATCCAGACACTCCTTGAATGCTGCCAGTTTCTGTAATGTATGCGAAACTAATGCATAAAGGAATGTAATAATTCCTTTGGGCCTTTTCCCAGCCATCAGTCACTGTCTGATACGGATCCCAGAGCTATCTTGGTTTTGCCTGTCCTATTGACGCTGTAGTTATAGGAGGTGACAGCCTCTCTGAGAGAACACCGAGCATACCTGCCTTTGGTTCTTTGGTTTTATTCTCACACTCTTGCTAAAATGCAGGGAACTCTTGAGAGAAACAGTGTTACTTGGGGTTTGCATTGACTTACTGAGGGAAGAATCCAACTCAAATTTCTTGAAACAGAGAAAAACTGCAAAATTCTGCTTTTCCTGTAATGCAATAATGAGAAAGAATGATTTAAGCAACTTCCGGCCATTGGTGTTTGGTTCCTCTTTTTTCAGATCCTCTTTTATCCTTTATTGTCTGCTCTTTCCATAGTCTTCAGGCCATCTTGTTTGTAGTCAAAATTTCATGCTTTTTCACTGATTCACATCTGAATGGAAGACTGTAAAATTGCAATAAGCTTATGCAAGTTTTTGCTCAGCTTGAGCCCTGTGCCATGATCTGCCTGCAGCAGAGCTTGGCTGTTCGGTTTGAAGGGGATTATGCTCTTTTACAAAACGTAGTCAGAAGCAGAAGTGTTGTTCTGCTTGGAGGGTGGGCTGGGGGATCTGTTTCTAGCTGACACCCCAATTCTGTTCAGCTGGGAAAGAGAAGATTCTGTAAGAGTGGAGGAAAGGTGAGTTTTATGGTAGTAGTGTATCCTAACAAGTTAATCTAATATGGTCTCTAAGGAATCAAGGAAATATGAAAATTCTGAGAGGGGAAGCAGAGGCAGTAAAATAAAAGACTGCAAACCTCTGTCATCCTGATACTTTCTCCTGCTTCTGCTGCCCCTTGGACTCAATCTTGATATTATCTTTGGTGCTTCACGATGGCAGCAAGGCTGAGAGACTCATTTTGGCGGTGTGAGGTGTCTCTCTTTCTGTCTGGTTGGGCACTGACTTTCAGGTCACAAATCACATCTGTTTCTTGACACCTGCCCAACTCAGACAAAGAGACTTCTTCAAATCAAACTGAAGGTTTATTCTTTTTGAAGAATGTGCACTATGTTCTCTAAAGCAAGTCATAACAAAGAAAAGTTTTTGTGGCTAACACTGAAGATTTTTCTCCATTCGTGCCCAAATACAGCCTATGCACAGAAAGGTTCCAATGGCAGTTATAAAGATTGAAGTGTATTTTTGTCAGATTTCTCAGACCCAGGAGAATTCACAGGACAAGTTCACTTTCTGACTTATGGATGAGCTGATCTTTATCTTTTCTCATGTACTGCATACTCACTTTGGCAATGAGCTGCTCTCTGCACTCTGGCCCTGAATCCCACAGTGCGTGGGTGAAGGTTTCCATGACTTGCCTCTCAGCTGAATCTTGCCCCAGGTTCCTAAGGTGGCAAGACATTCACATCCTGGGCTCAGGTGTTTTTCATCTGAGACACAAAAATGAATATGCAAATTTTAGTTTGGGATATTTAGGTAGAAGTTCCTAAGGGCATTACTCCAAGGGGTAAGTTAGGAAATACATTCAACCAAATTAATGTTTCCGGTACTTGGTTTAAATGTAGACTTACAGCTGCTTCCTTACTGAAAAGTAATGATATAAGGTTTTTTTTCACTATGCTGTACCTTACCTAAGGATAATGCCTGCCCTTTTTATTCATTCACTCTTCTTACTCTCGTCACTGGAGTGCCCATTGCCACTTGCACCGTGCAGGCTGCTGGTAGCAGTGCAGCAGCTGGAACAAACAGCTGTGCCATTAATCATCACCCTGAGACATTTTGGAGGGAGGGTTAATTCTTTTTTCTTACAGGCAGCATTTTTGTGATGGCACACTTGGGCACAAACAAGGCCTGGAACTCTTGTTATAATGTGCTACCAACATGGTATGGAGCACATAGAAGTCCTGTGATGAGTTTATAAAGACTGGTTGAACCTACTTCGGCCTGCAGAGCTGTGCTTTATGCCCCTTTTGTACACAATGAAGTCTGGGCCAGTGCTGATTTGAAAGGAGTGATTTACCTTCTTAAACTCCTGTTACTGGCCAGGGAAAGTTAAGTTGCATTAACTTTCTGCAATATAAATCACTGGCTGGTTTGTCTCCTTTTGATTACAGTTTCATTGCTGAATTCACTGTAGGTGACAGGTCACTGATGTTGCTGTGAGAGGCTGGGCAAGGAGCATCCAATTACAGTGGGTGTCCCTTTGGAAGCATTGCCAAAACTTTACAGGCATCCTTATTTGCATGGCGGTGACCTGCATTGCAGCTCTCTGATTTGCTCTGTGCCTCTTGCAAAAACCTCTCAGAGACCTTCGGAGGTTTCCAAATAAAGGTGTTTCCCGTTGTCTGAGGACTGGGTTTGGTTGTCTGAGGACTGGGTCGGTTGAACAAGCTTTTACTTTCTCACTCTCACTGGCACAAAGCACACGCTGCTCTCCCAGCTGAGGGGTGCAAAGCAGTGAGGTCCAGAGGAGCTGAGCCAAAAAACAGTCCAGCATGTGGAAGTATCTGCTGATCTGCTGCAAAATTCACTGCTCAAAATGAATCTTCGAGTTTTGTGGTATCTTCCTCTTTTCTTAATAGGTCTGGGAATGCTGGACAATTCAATTTTATCTCTTTTTGTTTGGTTGGGTTTTTTTAATGTTTCAAAACTACTTTTCAACAGCAACCACAAAATCAAGCAAGTTGAATAGATATTAAAATTTCCAGGACTGAGCAGACAGATGATATCTCATGTATCAAGGTCTCCCTCTTGGCATCAGAGCGTATTTTTCCCCTAGCTGCTAAAGTTATTCCTGTTGTAATTGTACCAATATCAAATTACTGTCTTGAGACTTCTAAAATGGAGAACCGAAATTCCAAAAAGAGTGTGATCTGAAGTTTGCTGGAAGGTGGAGAAAATCTTCCTGTTGCATTCAATGAACACTACAGCAGGACAGAAAGACTTACAGAAGAACAGGTTATACCTTAAGTAGGCCCTTTAGTTTTCCATTATATTTTTTTTCTAGATCATCAATGGAGGACAGGAACTACTCCTTTGTCAGTGGAATTCTCTGAGGATATTCCTTCCTAATAAAATGTTACGAAGTCACTGCTGTAGGTTTGCAGATGACTTTTGTGCAAGTGCTGACTGTGGCTGGGTACACTGGGCTCTGGTGTCCCTCTGTCCCCTACACTGTCTCTCAGTTCTTCCAATGGCATACATAGAAGCCATCAGTGTTTAAAGGAAGAACAGCAGTTTTTTATTTCTCAATGAAGTGGGGAAAGATGATTCTGGTGAGAAAAAAGTGGCACATGGTAACAAAAAATGAGAAAAAAGCATTACTTCTAGGAGATGAGGAAGAAAATAAAAGACTCTATTAAGCTTCACCTTTAGAATTTCTAACTACAGTTAGAAATATATGTATGTAGGATGCTTATCCCAGCACCAAAAAAACCTCCCCTATCTCCAAGTTTGCTACCTGATGATTGGGCCTGGTGACTTTAATATCTTATCTGTAGTTTTTATAACAATGCCATACAATCCAATTCAATGCACACTCTTTGCCCGTGCGTTAGCCTTTCTTGGATTACATAATTTTAAAATCTCCAGTTAATTAACAAAAGGGAAGTGATATATAGGTCAAAGAAATCTCATTTGAATTGGTTAATACTTGTAGTGACTAATGCTCACTTACTGTGGATTGCCAAAGAGAAACGAGAGGAAAAACCTGAAGGGATTTCTAAGGAACTTTCCGTGTTGAAAGATCACTTTCCAGGGTGTGTTCCCCTGTAGACTTATCCCACAAACCTCCCACTAGTGGCAGATATTGTCCTGTCGTCACGGACGGACGTCTCATTTCAGAGATGCAAATTTACGTTTGCATAACCTGTGTGTGTAGGAAGTTTCAGCTCAGCACCTCCTCTCTACCTTTTTTTTTACCCTCAAGGTGCATCTCATTAAAGACGCCATGGGAGACTTTGAATTACTGCAACAGCCCAAGTAGTGTAAAGTCCTGCTGGAAGAGCATTTGTCACATTCTCACAAGTGCTCGTAACAAGCTGGCTGCTTCATTTAATGCTAAACCTCTAATGGCACCAGGAACAGACTTAAAACAAGTCCATTATGCTGCTAGTGTTTGCTTAAAAGTAAGAATTCTTGCACTTTAAATGTCCTGAGTTCTTCTAATACCTTGATTTCTTGCCAGCTCCAAAGAGTTTTGATCATAGAGTCATCAAAGTCCTTAGGGGTTTTTTTTTGTTTGTTTGGTTGTTTTCTTTCATTAACAGTGTGTTAGGGTTTGTCCCTTTCAGGAAGAATAACTTTTTTTTATGCGGTCCAAGTTTTTCTCCATGTGCCTTCACCTTCCTGTGAGTCCTTTCAAAGGCAGAGCAGTTACGGTGTATGTGTTGTACCCCGGAGCTCTGGCCCTGGTTCCCATGTCCCTCGATGTCCTAGGCTGGGTAAAAACACGAACGGAAAAAGGACCACTCTGTGATCTGAGGAAGGCTGAGCCTACTTACTTGAGCAGATGTTCTTGTAAAACACAGGTCACTTTGGAATAGCAGATTTCTGTCAAGCCCAGATTGCTTGACTTGAAACATCTTTTCTGGCTTAAAACAGTTGTTCTGTCTCTGGTTCTTGCCTTCTTGTTTACAGGAGCCCCTGATGGTTGTGAGCAGGCTTGAGTGGCTGGAAACAGCACCCTCCTCAAAGCCCCAGCCAAGAGCCCAACCAACAGGGCACTTTTGGGGCTGGCTGGAGTTGTCTGGGCTAGCAATAAGTAAGAAAGACTTTGAAAATGGGGACAAGCAAGAGAATGCTTGAAGCAGCCAAGGGAACCCTGCAGAAAGAGAGGGAAAAATACCCTGGCAGATGTTTCCTGAACAGGAGCTAGGGCAAGGCTGCCCTTTTTAGGGCCTCCAAATGCCCCTTGCAGAAATCAAGAGGTCAGGATCAAGGTCCAGAAAAGGGGTGTAGGAGGGTAAGAAAGTCAGTGATCTCAGTTGTGTTATGCAAAAGAACCTGTAAGAGTCAGGATGGAAGGGATGTGGTGGCGTGGTTTCCTTGGGAAAAGAGCGGGCCTCTTGGAAAGGGGGAAGTCCAAGCCAGCTGGCTTGGGCAACTGTGGTTCAAAGCTCCTCACAGGAAAGTCCCCGTAACAAAACCGTAGCGCTGAAAAGCTGCAGTGATTGCAGCACTTGCCTTGAGAGGGCCTGTGTCCGCAGCTGCTCTGCCAGGCTTGGTGACACAGCCACTCCACAGTGTTAATTAACAGCTGCTGGAAACAATCTTGATTGGTGTTTGGCAATCGCAAATAAGCGGGTATTGCCGGGTATTTTTAAGCTGGTCTTCCAGTAACACACGACAAAATGCTGGCTGTGTTAACAACGTACTAAGTAGTCCAAGTAATCACATGTTCTATATGTCAAGGATAACTTAGTAAAACCTTCATGAGTTCTCTTGGTCAACTTAGAACTTTACCACTTCATCTTAATTCTTCCTTTTTCTCTTTTCTTTATAGGGTTTGGTTTATTTGTTTTAGGTCTTCCTGAGGAAGCAAACAGAACACAAAAAAGCAGCTTCCCATTTTCTAAATTGTTCTCTTCTAATTGTTCACAAAACCATGTTTCAATTGAATTAATTGTTTCAGCCCACCTAAAACTGCATTTTAATGAAAATTTAAAGTCCCAGATTTTTTTCCTCCCTACTTCTATTCTTGTCTATTACTTTTCAAGATTCAGAAAATGTCCTGTATATCTCTTTCATAATTGCCAAGGCATAGTATCTTTTTCTCCTCTTTCTGAATTAAATACTTTTAAAGGGTGAGCCCTCATTTTTTTAGTATTGGAAGGCATTTTCATGTTCAGCTTGTGGATTTTGGCTCCAGCTATTTTCTTTTCCAAATCTTCTTTGGAATCTATGCATCTTGGGGAAGCTGTCAGCCAAACCAAAGTAGTGGAGAAGCACTGACTTGTGTAGAAGTGGTGAGGGTCAGGCTCAGTTTCAGTGTGGTTGTATGATCACTCCAGTGCTGAAAAGTTGCTGATAGCTTTTCTTGGTGAAGATTTTGGGATGTTAAACACATTTGTGTCTAATATGTGTTTAACATCCTTGCATTACATTCATTAATTACATTAATTACTTAATTAATCACATTGCTACTTTTTGTAATCAGGTTTCTTTTTGTCGGCAAATGACAAAATGTCGGTCTCAGTCCCTTGCAGGAGATAGTGTAAAATCCTCTCAGTTGGTTCTTTCCTTTCTTCCCCACCTTTGTAGAAGTTATTCAGAAAATCTGCACTTCTGGACTACTTTAAGGATCAGAAACGTGTTAGACAAAATGTTTCTGCTGTTGTGTTTACTATGCCTAAAGGCAAATATAAATTTAAACTGGAAGAGAAATAGGGCTGTAAAAAAGCAAATATAATGTAACTTAGAGCCCAGCTTGGTAGACAGCTTTTAACTGTTTCCTCTGTTGACTATACGGTGTCTTGACCCTGGCTGGATGCCTGGTGCCCACCAAAGCTGCTCTATCACTCCACTCCTCAGCTGGGCAGAGGAGAGGTAAATAAGGAAAGGCTCAGAGATCAAAATAAGGGCATGGAGAGATTACTCACCAATTGCCAACACAGGCAAAACAGATTCAACTTGAGGAAATTCATTTAATTTATTAGCAATCAAATCAAGGTAGGATAATGACAGGCAAGATCAAATCCTAAAACATCTTCCCCCCACACCTCCCTTCTTCCTGGGCTTAACTTTACTCCTGATTTTCTCTACCTCCTTCCCCCAGCAGTTCAGGGGTATGAAAATGGGGGTTTTGGTCAGTTCATCACATGTAACCCCTGCTGCTCCTCCCTCCTCAGGGGGAAGACTCCTCACACTATCTCCATGCTCCAGCATGGGCTCCTCTCTCCATGGGGCCACAGGTCCTGCCAGGATCCTGCTGCAGTCTGGGCTTCCCAAGAGGTCACAGCCTGCCTTGGGCATCCACCTGCTCTGACATGGGGTCCTCCAAGGGCTGCAGGTGGATCTCTGCTCCCCCAGGGGCTGCAGGGGCACAGCTGCCTCACCACGGGCTGCGCCTTGGGCTGCAGGGGAATTTGCTCTGGCACCTGGAGCAGCTCCTGCCCCTCCTTCTGCGCTGACCTTGGTGTCTGCAGAGTGGTTTCATGTATCCATCCTCCATATACTCACTCTTCTCTCTGGCTGCAGTTGCACAGGGTGTTTTTCCCCTTCCTAAATACATTATCCCAGAGATGATACCACTGTCGGTGACGGGCTCAACCTTCCTTGGAGCCAGATGGCATTGGCTCTGCCAGACATGGGAGAAGATTCTTGCAGAGAATCCCCCCTTGGTGCCTACCCACTACCAAAACCCTGCCACACAAATGCAATGAAGACTATTTTTTTCATCCTTCTTTCCAATTATAGGCTTTGCCATCACATTTGAGAGGTCCATTTCTGTGAAAAGATGGTTGGCTACCTCAAAGGACTGTAGACAGAGTAGAGTTAACATTGCAGAGAGGGTCTGACCTCAGAACACTGGATATTTAGCTTCTATATGTAGGTAGCAGCAAGCAATCAGCAGTGCCAGGATGGCTGCCAGGATGTTCATGGCAGGTGCACTTTCGATAGATGGGCAGTGAATTTCTCCCAACAGGCACATGTCTTGTCCATAATTACTGTTGGGGAAGATGAAAGAGGGAAGTTCTATTGGCTGGCCAAAGATGCTACATGGAAACTACAGGTGAAATAGAAATGAAGGCATACTTTGAGATACCAGGCCTCAGTTACTGAACAACTGGAAAACAATAGTGTGGCTGACTGAAGATAATCCCCTTTTATTGAACAAATACCTTCTGCTAGCAAACAGGTCCAAGAGTCACAGAAGACCCTGCCAGCTTGGCAGAGAAGGTCCAAAGAGTGGTTTTTAAGGTTTAAAATGTAATGTAGTATGGTAATGCAATGATTCTTATAGGCTATATGTAAATGATATAGGATTTGTGTCTTGTACTAGATTGGTTGATGAAAATCAGAATATTCAGCACAGAAGATGATTTATTGTATTGTACACGAGAATCTCACTCACTTCTGTCTCTTCTTCTCTCTCTTTCTACACTTCTTACTTCTCATTCCTTCACTCTTTTAGTTCTCTCCTGCTCCCTCTTGCTTTTCTGGCCTGCTTCGAGCTGCGGCTGGCAGCTCCAAGCAAGGCCCCTATATCTGCGTCCTTAACAATAAACCTCATGCTCCAAAAGTTACTTATAGAGATCTCGCATCACTACCCGTACAACGAGGAGCCTTTTTCTACAATTACATCAAAGCAATGTCATTGAATGGTCTTTCTAGATCCGCAATTTATGAAGTGCAACCTATAATTAGTGAAAATTGGCTTCTTCCTCAGATAACCATTTTTGTCAGTCATGCAAGTACTGAATTGCCTGAAATCACTGGATTGCATCACAGCCTCTAAAGCTCCAGAGATATTGAGCAAGTTACCTGTGGAACTTTGTGCTTGGGACTTATTATGTGTTTACTCATCAGAGATTATGCAATGATTAAATCGCCGTATTAGGCCATGTTCCTTTCAGCTACTGCCTTCTCATGCCCTTTGCTTTGTCAAAGGAGTCCTAAACCATTGGAAATTACAGAAGGGAATTTCCCCTGTCCGGTTCTGTGTTTCCTGGATGATCAGCTGTATCGCTGTAAGGCTTTATTTACATAAATTCAGAAAAGGTACTAATATGCAATAAAACAATATCACTTTGTAACGATGAAAAACATGGGAACTGTTGTTAACTGCCAGTTGATCACAACGGGCAGTATGTTTCTCATCTTATTGTAGGGCACAGGTAAAGATATTGACAGTGTCTGACATTCAAGTTGGTAAGAGATGGTTTGGGCTTCTTTATTTTAATCTTTCATGTTTAATGTTAGACCTAAACCCATAAAGTGACAATAATCAAGTGGTTAACGATTACAAAATTCCTTCTCTGTCTTCCTCTTCAAAAGTTTGTAAAGTATCTTAACCCTTGCATGGAAATCAGGTGGGCTGCTCCTGTGCTTTTCCATGATGGGGAGAATGATATGGTAGGCCCATCCCTCCCCAAAATGCCTTTTTTCCCCCCTGTGTGGGGGTGTTTATCAAGGTTGAACTACTAAGTCCTCTTCAGCACTTCAGACTTTCAGCAGGTATTTCTGTGAGTAAAAGTCCCTTGGGATATAAGAGAGGGAGCGTATTATCAGGATGCAGCAGCTTGGTGACCAGGGAAAGTTGCCTCTGGCTGTAGCTTTGTAGATGGTGTCTGAGAGCAGTCTGACTCCCCAGCTCTCCCCTTTAACATCCCCAAACTGCTCAGAACTGTCAGTTTCCCAGTATTACTGCGGAAAAGGCTCTGTTTTCCCTGATGCATTTCCTCTTCTTCCACAGGTCTGACTGGATGGCTCTGCAGCACTGGCACCTAGGCTGTCTTTGCCTCATCTTTTGTTATACACAGGGGAGGGGTTTGAGCCTGTTTTCTCTGGCCTCTGGAACAATGGGAGAGGAGCTTAGGAGAGGATGAACACTTTGCCAGTCTGTGTTTTGCTGCTCTGCCTTACTGTGACTACAGTTGTTGTGAGGGGATCTGAGGAGGGACAACAGGAGAGAGGGAAGCTGAGAAGCTTACAGCAAAGTCAAGTCAGGAAGACAAATAAGTTAGGAAACTAAAATCAGAAACAAACTGCTAAATGTGGAAAACCCAGAAAAATAATATGGGCTTGATTGTTGCTTGGGAAGGAGCCCAAGTTTATGACCATGCTTAGAGAAGGGTCATGTCCCGCTTAAGCTTGAGTATCTGCAAGGATATTCAAACTAGGCTTTCACATCCTGTCCTGGGCAACCTGTCCCAGTGCCTCACCCCCCTGGTATGGAGGGGGGGCTTCCCTATGTGTGATGAGAATTTCCCTTTTCACAGCTTGTGGCTGACACTTCTCTTGCTTTGGCTGTACCCTCTGAGGAGACTCTGGGCACAGCCCTCCCCAAGCAGGCCCCAGCTCTGGGAAATGATGGCCTCCCTTGACCTGGCGGCCCCCTCCGTGTGCAGCCTTTGAACTGCAGCAGTGTTAAGACACTAAACACATTTATATGGCACCTGCAACTGACCCACGAACAGGTTTGGAGGTGCCACTGGCCACCCTGGGGCCTGGCAGCCCCATCTCTTGCCTGTGTGGCAGTCCCCGGGCAGCCCACATGGCCCCACTCGGTCACACAGCTGCCAAAGGAAACCAGGTTGAAAGGCTGGTTGGGTCAGGGTTGACAACAGCCACTGTCCCCTCATTCCCAGGGAATAATGAATAACACTTCCCTGGAACATGTAAGCACCTCCGTGTTTTTATACATTTTTTGCCTTCCCTTTGCATTACGGGTTTGTAAAGGTAAAGACTAATAAGATACAGTTATATGTTATATCAGAACCAGCAGAGCTTTCTTCAGCTGCTTGCATTAAACCTTTTTGGATTGTTTTAACTACTTTGTGCAAATAAACTGAAGGTACTTTTTACACACCAAGTACAAACAAAATTACAGTGCTCCTGAAGTTGGGGCCCTCCTTGGGGCTGTTGTTCTAAATCCAAATCTTAACCTAATTTCCTAAATCAAACAAAACCTGGGACAAAAGGAACACCATGAACATGAGTCCAGCTGTGACGAGGCACATCGCCAGCCATGGTCAGTTGTGGCAACCACTGGTGTGATGAAGACTGCCTGAGGGCAGGAGTACCAGTGAGCACTGCCTGAGTAGTGTCATCGCTCTGGTATCCAAACTGCTGGTGCTTAGGAAGAAGTGTCAAAGCTCAGATGAGAAGAGTCTGTCCAAGAAGCACTGAATGGAGAAGAAACGGAGCTGTAGAGTCACAAGGAAGACTTGAGGTGCAAGGCCACCTCCATCTGGATAACAGTATGGCCTAGGAAATGGCATAAGTAATGCCAAAGCTGGGTATAGGTGTAATAGATTTGGGATTCATGAAATCTGTGTGTAAAGGAAAAAACTATCATTCTACTCAGCTAGTTTGAGGCATTGCCTAATGCTGACAGATAGTCTTTAAAGCAGTGCAGAGATAGCTGCATACAGAGCACTGATCTTTCTGTATTTTTGTGGCATTTCGCTATGATCCATAAAACAGTTACAAAAAGCTGCATACATTAGCGCATGGGTTCTTTGTTGCCTCCTCCCCATCCTTTGGCCAGTTACTGCGGCTCTGCAGAGAAGCATGTCCAGTATATGTGATGTCGTGCATACTGCAAGGTTGCTCACGTATACCTCAGTCATACGAAATCCCCTAAATTCTCACTATTACATAGAGAAATTAATTTCTCTGGATAACAATCTGTTCTACAGTTTGAGCTGTTTACATTTCTAGAAAGAAATAATAAGAACTCACCCTTTGAGAGAAGTACTGGCACTCTGTGAAGGATAGAAGTCACGTAATCATGAACTATGACTGTCCATGAGTGCTACCTTAAGAGAAGCCACTTAAAGCTCAGGTTACTCTGTAAGCACCTGGAGCTGGCAGCGGCTCCTTTGTACACTGGCTGACCAGGACATGGCCTACAGCCATCTCAGTAGTTTCACACAGATCCCTAAACAGCATGGGAAAGTACCATCCTTCAGCAGCAGCTCAAACAATGTACTTGGAGTGGTGACAGAGCCTCTCCCTGATGGTTTCTCTAGAGCTGTGAGAGGCAATTTTAAGATTGTGTGTATTTTTATTGAATGTTCAGGAGTCACAGTACTCTGGTACAGTCTGGGAAAGCAACAAACTACAGCTATTGTTTATGAAGCAGCATTAATGCATTCTAGACAGCACAGATTTGGAGGAGAATATAGGCCCCATTTCAAGTTTCTTTTAAGCTCATTCTGTTACAGATGAAATAGTTCAGATGTGTAACAAACTGGCAGGAAGTCATGGCAGAGTTATATGGTTAAGGAAACTAAATAAATATTTCCATGAATACTCAGAGTTGTTCATGCGTCCTTGCCAATACTACAGTCTAGAGCTCAGAAAGCACTAATCTGGAAAGCCCGACGTTACTGTGTTGGCCAACCAGGAAATATTAATGTAGTACTTTGGTGTTGGTGCAGCTTGTGACCCAGCTCCTGTGAGCTTGCCATACTGAAATGAATCTGGCTGGCTCAGCCCACCTCCCTCTGCCCCCAGGTTGGGTTTATTAAATCGGAGCACAGCAGACACACAGTTTCTGTAGGTAACATTTAAAGTTACTTACATTTGACTTTCCTCATTTCACAACCCACACTCCTACCCCTAAAACTACACATGCTTCACCCACAGAACCATTACCTCACAGCCTTTTATTTCCTTTTCTTTTAGACTGAAACTTTCAAACTACTTTAAAAAAAATGAAAATATACGCCAGCACACTGTTATCTCTGGTTGTAGTACCCGGAAGGAGTGCTGGGGCCAATCGAGCACAATGGAATTTGCTGTGGGGAAACCTGCTGATGACATGGAACCCGCCCGCGCGTGAATTCCCGAGGCTCCTGCCACCCCTTTATAAGCAGGTGGAGGTGCGGCAGGGCTGGCAGGACTAGCAGGCAGCAGCCAGGCACTCGCTGAGCACAGCTGTGTGTGGAGAGGGAATGACTGGCTGCAGCAGCAAGAGCAGGGTCCTGGTGACCCTGCTGGGGCTCCTGGTGCTGCTCCTGTGCGGCACCTCCGAAGGTGAGTGACCTCGGGTGTTCTGCTCCGGGAAGGGCTCCCGGTGCTGCTCACAGCTGGCAGCAGGATGAGGCTGAGCTGGAAGAGAATGGTTTCAGCAAAGTGTGCTACCTCATCCTCCTCTTCTGTCATTAGGGAGCTGGATGGTTGGGGTTGAACAGTGAGGGTCCTAGACAGCAAGGCAGCGTGGGCCAAATGAGGTTTATTTACTTTGTTGTTTTCCTTCACTCTAGCACAAAGCAACCAAGATTGCTGCCTGTCTTACACCAAAGCGCATCTGCCTCCGCGGGCCCTGAAGGGTTACACTGAACAGCTCTCCAGTGAGGTCTGCGACATCCCTGCGATCATGTAAGTTACTTTCTGAATTGCCTCTGACATGTATTAACATTAGGATGTCTGTTTGGGCTAAAACAATTATTTAAATGCTATAAGCATGGTTTTTCCTGCCTTTTCAAAAAGTTGAATGAACTGAATAAATTGTACATCACACCTGTAAACAAAACACACAAACTCTAGTTGATAGGGACTGCTAACCCAAGGGACAGTCATACAATGTAAATAATAAATCTGACTCTTTAGGAATCAGCTGTGCAAACAAAGACATGTTTTGTCTCCAGCTAAGGGCCACTCTGGCCAACATAGAGTGCTCCCTTGCCAAAACCTGTGAAAAGACACATAAATGACAAGACTTCTTCTAATTCACAGGGATTGGACTTTTTTTTACAAGGTTTTGGCCTAGATGTTGATCTGTCACCTTAGCTTGACAGCAGCTATTCACCTTAATTTTACAAATTGTTTCTGGCATCAAGCAAAGGTCTTTGCCTCAATAGATCAAATAAATTGAACACAATTTTATGGTGCAAAAAATGATGCCTGAGAAAGAAGCACTTTCTTTTTGTTCATATAATATTGGAGAAATTTGGAGCATCCCATGTCTGACTGGTGTTTACAGAAGCAGTTGCTATCGGTCATTATACAGAGTAACTGTACTCTCCACAGCAATTATTGGCAGGGATTTATAAAGATTTACTGATTTATTTATAATTATTTCTTTTCCAGTTTCCACACTGCCAATGGGCGGAAGGCCTGTGTAGATCCTGAGGAAGGCTGGGTGAAGAGACGTCTTCTTTTCCTGAGGTAGGAATCTAAACTTCTAATTAACACCAGGCTGATGAAGACAGGGCATGTGTGAAAGCCTGTCTCTTACATCTCCTGAATGCCACTTTTGACAGCATTGGTGAACACATTTGTCTTTCCTTCTCCATCAGACTTAGCTGCTCCTTTCTGGAGTCTCCTCAGGGACAGTCATGTCACATGTCCCCTTCTCCACCTGAGCTATTCTCTCAGGGAAGAAGAGAAAACTATAACTGACTTGTGGCTGAGGTCATTATTTATGTGTGTCCTCTCTTCCTTTTAACAGCCACAGGCTCAAGAAGATGTCAAGCTGACATGGTTTCCAGCAAGAAGCTAAACACAGCCATGGCTGAAGAAGCACTGGGTTGAGGCTCTTGGCTGAGATGGTTTGTGCACTCTTGTGTGCTCACTCACCTCCAACTCCAGCTGCTTTGGAACCGATGAGCTGCTCCAGTTGATTCATATTGCATCACTGTTTTGCTTGAGTTAAGCATTTTGTTAAAGTATCTATTTTTACTAGTACGTGTATGTTACTGATAGGACATGAGTACTGTTTAGTAAGGACCACCTTAAGCTGTTGTACAGAGTGTGAATTTATTAAGTTTATTGCATGTTATTTTTGTTTTCTCCGGCATGCGTAAAGCAGGTTATTTATTCTGTTTATTTTGTTATTGTCTTGTGCAAAAATGTTTCCTTTAAGCTGTAATTAGCATTATAGTACCTCTTGAACTCTCGTTAAACAAAGTCTGTAGAAAAAAAATGGTAATTGGAGTTTTTAAAAAAATAAACATTAAAATTGGTACTCTCTGTGATATGTTTCTTTTTAATTGAAAATGTGACTTGCCCTTGAAATTAATTCCTTTGTTAAGAGCCTCCAGCTGAAACAATTGCACAGGTGTGTTGACACCTGTTAAAGCCACTTTCCACCTTGCTCACTTTGCTTGCCCTAGGGGTAGCTATGACCTCCATAGGATATAATTCCTTCCTCACCCCCAGACGGCAGCTATATATCAAGTTTTTGTTTAGCATGAAGACTTAGCTTCATCTTAATCAGACTTGAGAGAACTCCTTTTGCCAGTTTATTTATTCAGGGGGAACCTTACA
The DNA here is from genome assembly GCA_013397845.1 of Melanocharis versteri. Lineage (NCBI taxonomy): Eukaryota > Metazoa > Chordata > Aves > Passeriformes > Melanocharitidae > Melanocharis > Melanocharis versteri. The sequence continues at coordinate 332,837 of VZTG01008820.1, read as the reverse complement.
CACTGTTACCGGGCAAGTTTCTAGCGTATCCACCAGGAAGGATTCATTATGGTAACACAGTCTGCTCTCAACTTAAAGGGCTCTCTCTAGAGGAGGAACTTGCAGTGCTTCCCTCCCCTTTCTGTGTTTGCCCATGGTATCCTATGGCTTCCAGCATAATGAAATTTTCCTGATGCAGGAGCTCTTGATGGAGGTCAGGGATGCCTGATAAAATAATGACACTTCATGGAAGAGATGGGTGCAGGTAGACTGGGGAAGACTGCTCAGCTTTTTATGCCCTATTACACAGCCCACATGGACTTCAGGGATGTGACCATGTAGGGTGTGCAGGTGAAGTCCTCTCACTATGAGCAGCAAAGTCTTATGGATAAATTTACACCCTGCCTTTTAGCACCTTTTAGTCATAGAAATACAAGCATTAATTTAAATTTAATTTAAACTTAAACTCAAAATATTTTTGGTGCCCTTGAGAGAGGAGCTGAGAGATACTAGGTTTTTAAAATGGTGTTCATGAGTGTAAGGCTGTTATCTTCTGATTTCAGAACCTGCTAGAACTTAATCTGCTTGTGGCTCTACAAATCTGGGAACTGTCCCTGTGAGTGAAGCTCTGAAGAAGCAAAATTAATTATCTTTAATTTCCTTAAGGGGGATTCCTGATACTGAGAACATAATGTATTCTCCAGGCAGAAGTTATTACCCAGCTTGTTCCCTGGGCATTCCCCTAACTTCTGGGCAGAACTAATTACCCAGCTTGTTCCCTGGGCATTCCCCCAACTTCCAGGCAGACCTGCAGAGCTCTGTCTCATACCTACTAGCACTAGTGTGGGCTGTTTTGGTCTCAAAGAGTTCATAGGCTAAATCAGGTACCGAAAAATGGTACACACACGATGAATGGGTTTGTGTTAAGTGTAAAGAACTGTAAAGAACTTGGTGCAGAAAAGCCTGGAGTCCAAGGGTTGAATTCAAAGCAGAGGAGCAAAATAAGGAAGCAAAGACCAGTGCGTGGAATTCCATGGGTGGCTCTTTACTGCCAGTTCAGGCCTCTTTAAAGGTTTGTATTGCTTCTGTAACTCGCCCTTCCTCTGGTCATCCATGGTTCCATTGCTACAAAACCCCACATGCTTCATCCACAGAGCTATGACTTGAGGGATTTCTTTTCAGTTCCTCTTATTCTGGTTGAATTTTTTTTATAATCAACCCCTTGGGAAGAAAAAATATATTGAAAATATTGGCTTCTGTGCTCAATATCAGAAATTGCTAAGGTTGTTACGTTACTGGTAGGAAAGTCTGTGTAGAAATAGCACGTCCCTCCATGCCCTCCTGAGGATACAAACAGGTATTATAAGCGAGTGCTGCAACCCAAAAATCATCAGATCAGAGGCACATTTTTGTATGTAACCTTAAGTAGTCAGTCAGAAGTTCTGACAGCTCAGTAAATCATGACCCTTTCTAGAAAAACCTGAGTCCTGATTACTTTGGTGGGACTGTTCTGCATGTGAGTAGGTGTGTTTCTGTCTCCTCTCTATCTTTGGCCTTCAGCTCCTAATTCAGCCTGTGCAATTTTGTTGAATAATCTGAGATGCAGAATTAAACGATAGTCACTTTGAGACTTTTTCTCTTCCATTTATATAATTTTTAAAAAAACTTTTTTTTTTTCAAAATGCTTTTTATTATAGCTTGGATATTTGGAAAGTGGATGTGAGAGCTTTCCCTTCAAACTCTGAGCACTTTATACTTCAGTTTCAAAGTGTCCTGCTTTCTCTGTATTGAAACCAGTCCTCAGTGGTTCTTGTGCAAGCTGCAGTATTGCTGTTGAATCCTATTTGTGTCTATTCTTTCTGTATGTTTCTTGTTTATTTTTTGTTGGTGTTGTTTTTTGGTTTGTGGTTTGTTTTTGTTTTGTTTTGTTTTTTTAGTAATTTTTATTTTTGCTTCTTTTTTAATTCCTTTTTTTTACCATAAAGCAATCTCACACCTTTCCAAGTCAGGAATTGCAGCATTTTGTTGTTTTAGGATCTTTCATAGAAAAATTTCTGCCCACATATGGAATCATAATTAGATTTACTAATTTTTAAATTTTTTTTAAAATCACACTCCAGCACAAAGCAACAAAATAACTTAGCATTGCATGGTCAGGGATTTTTGTAGGGAATAGCAAATCTTCTGCTGATTTATTTTTGCTGTTAAAATACAAAACCTGACACATTTCATCTGCTGGATAAGTAGTAACAAGTTATTTACTGCATTTCTCTTCAGTTGAAGGTAGCTTCCATTAGCTGAAGACTGTTTTATTCCTTTCTTGTCTCCTGATTTTTCCACCAAAAGGCGAAAAACACAAAGGGGGGTTGTAAAGCTCCTGCAACTCCAAGAGACAAGTGGCTGAATGGCCTTGCCCTGCAGTGTGCAGCTTTCGAGTGTATCTGAAACCCAACCTTTACTGGGTGTGCTTAGTGACAGTGACACTTCCAGCTCCTCCACAGGGATGTTGATAATCGGTCAGTTAGTTTCAATGACCAACACCAACGAGCCCACGTGCAGCCTAACTTCACTCCTGATGAACTAGAATGCACCATTCAGCAGCAATTTTGTTGAGAGTTGAATTGGGGAACTCAAAAACCACAAAGGCTTTAAGCTTATGACACTGTCACTTGATTCTAATGGCATCCACCCAGCTCGATGAACACCAAACAATAGAAACAGACCAATTGTAGCAAGCCTTCTGTATGCTGAGTTCAGCTGTGTTACACCCTGGAAGTCTTGCTCCAAATATCAGGCTACAGGCAACATCCTTTGCCAAAAAATGAATAATAAAAGAAGCTTTTAGTCTTCAGAACAAACCCACTGCATTGTGCATGCTAAGTGTACTAAGTAATTATAGCTGTATGACTGTACATAAATGAAAACTATGATTTATGTTCCCATGATCTTGTGGTTGCTTTATTGTGGGAGGTGTCAGCCTTAGCTGTGCAGTGCTGCAGTCCTAAGTCTGTAAAGGCTTTTGAATTGCTGTGCTTATTCTTTCTGTGCTGTCAAGTGCAGACAGCTTCCAGCCAAAGCCCTCCTTGAGCTGCTGGTGTTAGAACATTTAAATGTGATATACAGTAGCTGCAGTCCTGTGGCTGCTACTGTACTTTAGCCATACAGTATTGCTCATATAGCTACTACTGCAAATAAACCTGGGTACTCATTTAATAGTGTTTTAGCTTTCTTGAATTTCTAGCATTTTTCAAAGATTATGCAATACAAAATACATATTAAATGTAAAAGCAGCAGATGAAATTTAGAATACTGTATGGATAAAAAGCAAATATGCCACAGGAAAAGTAGAGACTAAAATACTATTGTAATTTTTGTTTTCAAATTTACAACAGCATTTCTATAGTTTTGCTTCCATGACTTCATTTATAACCCCAAAATAAAGTAATACTTTTATTTGTAAGCACCTGCATTTACGTTTCCATGTTCCTGAAATTTTGCTGCTCCATAACTTTAAACTGAAAACTCTCCTAATTTTTTTTTTACACTCTCTTTTTATCAAGGAGAAAATTCATAATCTGGGTTGAAACTCCCTGAAAAAATATATTTTCTCTAAATAGTGTCCATATACAGAATGTGCTGGATACACTTAAAAGGCATGTCCTATATGAGAGGGATTTCATCTACCATTGTGGCCACATAGCTGATGTACAAAAGTGAGGAGAGAGAGACTGCACGTGGCACATTCTCCTAGACTGACAGTGCCAGCAAAGGGATATGAACACCCAAGGAGAAAGAGCTACCCTTATTCTCAGAAGTGGTGGCTGATGCAAGTGGGAGTTGACTTCGTATAGGAATCTGTTCTACAGACAAAAAGTCATATCTCAGGTTCTGTTAAATTTGCTTCCTTCTCAATTCTTAATATTCATGAGATGCTATCAACTAAGGCTCATAAAACATATAATTAATTACCACACATATTATTTTAAAAACCCAACACCTTGATTAAATTTGTTTGTATGATCTCTGTATCCAATGCACTTCAGCATACCAGGTTTTCAGAATTACTTTTCTCCTGAAGTATCTCGATTTACCTAAAAATCTAAGCATCATAATGATTATTTTTTCTAGCCCTCAAAATGAACCCAGACAAACCACTGGAAAACAAATGATGAAGAACATCTCAACAGCTTTTCACACCCAAGGTAGTTGCATGATGTTTCGACACCCAACTCATGTTTTTGTGTAGCAGCTGTAGTAGTGAAATTAAAGAGAAAGGTCACTGCCATATTTCTTTCAGTGAACAATATCTTCAGTTATCAGAAATTATGATCTTGAGCCCCTTTTTCAGTGAAAGCAATGGCTGTTCCAGATGAGGTTGAAGATGTGTATGTTCTTTCTATCTGTTTGGTTTATAGGGCTTTTTTCTCCTTGACTTTCCAGCTGGAGATGGATGGAATGGCTCACAGCCTCTAGAGATGATTCAGCAGGCCCAGGCTATCATTAGCTGTCTCTGTGTCGCTGCGTGAGAGGACACACGTGGGTAGCTGTAATAAGATATCGGATATGCTTTCTTCTAGATGACACTTGGTTAAGAGACGTGCTGACGACAAGAAGGAGGGAGAGAGAGACAAACAAACAAAGAAACCAACAAACCAGCTTCTGGAAATGGGAGCAGGGTGCCCCATCACTTGAGCTTCCTGATGAGAAAGCCTGAATGAGAGGATCCATTTAATAGAGATACAAGATAAGGCAACTCAGGAAACATGAAACATTGAAATAGCACAGCTGGGGATCCATGGTTAGTGTAGGCATGTACCGAAGTGTTTAAAACAGAGCACAAAATAGTTTTTATTTCTTAGCCAAACTTTAGGTACAGTGATTCAAAGTGTAACTGTCTTCTCTCCTGGCCACATGGCCACAAGTCAAGGCAAAACATTTATGTGTAGGCAGAGATGTTATGTGTAGGATAGTCTAGTACAAGTACTTGACTCTTCCTTTATCTTTTGAATAATAAAATTTTATCAAAACATATGTTGTTTTTGAAGGAACATGACTTGCAAGAGGATAAATCCTGTACCAAGAATTAATTTACACAGATATGGAGGTGCCAGCAGATAGCACCATTAGGTGCCAAGGGCAGAGAAACATTATAAATCTGTTAGGAGCTACAGACTCAGACCTGCAGGGGAGCAGAGAGCTGTGCACTGACTGATCAAGCCATTTGATTAGAGTGTGCCAGTGGAGATGGGTTCAAGTAAGTGCTCCAATTAGCAGTGAAATTGTCCAATTTTCAGAGAAATTGTCAATTACAGTGTCAAGATTAAACTGGTAGTTTAATATCCTTGCAGCATCGTTGGTCAGGCACAAAGCCAGTGATGACTCTATAAACATTCAAAGTAGGCAAATGGGAAATTGAGAATGATAGATTTAATATGGCAGATAAATCAGAGCTGCGGTCAGTGTATAGAGTGACTTCAATTGTTCTCTCACGTATGAATTGTATCTCATGTATGAGTAAGAATTGTTATACAGCTGTATTTAGAGAATGCAAATCAAAATGCTCACATTTGTCATGCATATTTGAAAAATAATAATGTTTTGGCTATATATCCTGCTACAGTGATTTCTGTTTTTTCAGATGTACATTTAATAGAGCTGGTTCAAAAAGATGATTGTGTGTTCCTGTGAGCATCTGAATGTTTCACGTTGTTATGACTAGGAATAAATGCTCAAAATGTCTTTCAGAGATTATGCAAATCTCAGATATCTGAGATATCTGCAAATCTCAAAGACTTGCTCTATAGCATTCCCAAATCAGTACAAGAGCAGGCAAAAATGTTTCATGAATTTCAAAGTGGGTAGTGTTGTATTGCTACTTGCTAATTACAATTAATGGTTGACAGACACGCACCTTGATTTGCACATCCATATAAAGTACATCAAAATGATGGTAAAGAAACCTAGAAAAGAAGACAATGTAATAGGACCACCACACTTGATGAAGGAATATAGAATCATAAAATGGTTTGGGTTGAAGGGACCTTAAAGATCATTCGATTTCAACCCCCCTGACATGGGCAGGGACACTTTCCACTAGATCTTGTTGCTCAAAGACCCATCCAACCCCAACCAACCTGGCCTTGAAACAGATATGAAAAAAAGAACTGCTTTAGTGAAATGCTTAATACATTTCTGAATTATGGATAATAAATATATAATCACAAAATAGTTATTTTGGTGCTTTTTTTTTATTAAAAAGAATGGTGAGATGAACACGCTTCTACTTCAGCAAAGCCGTGTTTTCTAAAACAAAGTGGTTTTCACTACTTATATTTTCCAGTTCTATTGTAGACTTACTAGAAATCGTGTTATTTGTCAGGAGTTTTTGCTGCCTCCTGACTCATGGTGTGACCCAATTGTACATTATGTATATGCAGAAGAGCTCTTCTCTTTTCCTCACTGGGTGCATCTGGAAAACTCACTGACCGCAGAACACTTGCGTTATTACCCGACACCGTCAGCTTTGCCGTCTTGATGGGATGAAGCAGAGCTCAACCCAAAGGTCTTCAGCCCCCATGGTCTGGGCCATGGAAAGAAAGATTAAAGGCATTGCTGAGTTCTTCTCAGAAGCAGTAAGATAAATATATCTCATTGGGGTTTTTGCGCTGAGGATTTTTTTGTTGTCAGGTCAACTCATAAACTTGGCAAGGTTAAAAGGAAATACACATAAAAAGTGGACAGCAAGGAAAAATTTGTTTTAGCTAAGTGAAAATTTGACTGAAGCAAGTAAGGATGTATGGCATTCCCTGACTGCATGGGATATGCAAGCTTTGTCAGAGATGGAAAATGGAAGAGAAGAGCAAGGAAGAGAACTACTGTTCCTTTCTGCTACTTGTTATTATCTCACTGTAGGTGAACAGCACAAGCAACTTCGTGTGAACAGAAATTTGTGGGTGACACATTTTCTTGGCAAATTGCAACAAGTGTATTTTTTTTAAAAATTTTAGATTTTTAAATTAATGAAAACAGCCATGCAAAGAGGAAAAAATCTTTGGGTAAGAGAACACTTTGTTCTACAATGCACTGCCACTTCCTTCTCCTAGAATAGCTCTTACCAAGCAAAGGGCAAACTCCCAGAAGATCATCTCCCTTATACAAGTAATAATTTTAACATTTTTCATGGCTGCAGTGTCATGATTAGCATTGGAAATAACAGAGAAGAAGTGAGAAGGAGCTCTAGCAATGCACTGAAAAGTGTATGCATACGTTGAGTCTGTTTGGGCAAGAGGAAGTAGAATATGCCAGAGTAAAACAACCTTGGAAAAAAAAGTATTGTGTAAACCCATTTAATTCACCAAGCAGAAACAAGGAACTATCAGAGAACTGTTCTTCTGCATTCTACAGACCTGACAATCATGAGAGAGGACAGCACTCAAAAACTCCCCTTAGCAAAAATTCACTTCACCCACAACTGGCATAACAGAAATAGGAAGTGGCTTTCTACATCTTTCCCTCAACTCAGATTACTCTTGGGCTGGCCTTTCTGATTGAGTTCAGCATACCACAGGCTGACCTAGTTCAGAACAAGTGGGTCATGATACAACTTTAAGCCAGGAAGCCTAAACCCCACTCTTCTCTGCAAGCAAGGGTGTTTGAGTCAGAAACACTTCCTTCATCTTATCCTTAGGACGGTACATTGGCTCAGGAGAGGATTTTTCAGAACCTGCGTTGGCAGGAAGATCCCAAGGTTCTCCAAAGGAAGCTCTTCATTGTAACTGCACTGATTTTGCTTCACATTGCCCGACACAGCTCCTTTCAGCTCTCTAGATAAATGTACACTGAAGCCTTTCAAAGGCTCTTGAATGCAAACTGATGAGTGTTACAGTATCTTAACTTTTTGCCACTCCTGGAAGGTGCTGGCATAAGCAAAAATGCACAGGGAGCAACTGATATATAAATTATCTTTCCAGGCTGATATCATCAATACTTTTGATCTCTGTACATAAAAGCTGATTATCTGATCCTGGATGTCTCAGCATTTGATTTTTCTTTCCAGTGTAGATATTTCTGAACTCCCTACAGTGTGCATTCTTTGAAGCTGGCCTTTCATGACTCAGAGGGTGTGTGCACTCTTTAGACACTAAAAAAATATCAGGGCAACAATTTTGCCCAAGCAGTCTGAAAATTTTCCTTCTAAAAGTACACAGTAGTTGCTCCTTCTCATGAACTTGAAGAAAAGTTGCATTTCTTCTTAACAGTCAAGGCTTAAATGATATGGACATGAGCTCAGTCTGCTGTATCACCAGAATCCCTGCCTGACTCATCTTCAAGTAGCAATGGAATAGCAAGTCCTTCCATTCACTCCCTCCCCAGAGTTTTCCCCTTTCCTGCCTAAAGCCTCCTCAGGTAACCCTACCTGTGCTACAGCTCTGGTTCTGTTTTGCCAGAAGGACATACTGTTCATCACTATATATGTGTTTTGCAGCCAGGCCTGTCCTGGGTAGCACTGTGGGAAAAGCTTTGTCTCGGCACAGTGTTAGCTCCTTGTCCCCACTCAGGTGGTCAGCAATTTTTTCTAGTGACTGTACAGGAGTGGAGCTAACAAGGCCATCACACCAGTGCCTCTCTGGGTCAGCCTGGAAAGCAGGCACAGGGCTTAGAGGGATTGACTTCTGCCATGACTCCGCTGCTCCCTAATCTTATGCTTACACAAGCAAGAAAAGAGGTGAGAGCTGAGGCCTGATTCGATTTATCATCTTCCAGTGCCATAATTGCATCTTAATCCCAGGTAATGACAAATTGTGAGGTGTCCATGTTCAGCTGAAGATTTGGAGCAAGAAAGTGAGGTGAAAACGTGCTGAACAACAGGTACTGACGTCATGGAGCTTTGCAGTCTTTCCACTTCCCCCTCCCCTGTTTTGAGTGTTTTGTTTAAATGTAACTGAAACAATTAAATGTAGTACTTCTAGTTGGTGTTAAGTAATACTGAAGGTACCAGAAAGGCTGCGTGAATCTGTGTTTATGATGAACAAAATAAGTTTTAAGGTAGGAAGCAGTGTCCATGCCATGGTTGTTTGTTCATGTCATTTAAGTTAAAAGAACAGAAAAATATTTATATTCTGAATTTATAATCTATTTAGCATAATAATCATATTATGCTAAACAAATACAAAAAGTTGTTAAGAAACTGGAGACTACCAAGATTTGGGTTTGTTCAAAAAGTTATTTTTGAATAGGGTTGGTCCAAGTAAGTCAATTCAGTTGGAAAGCTGTTCGGATTGTTTTCAATAAAACTATTTCTTATCTGCCTCAAGACTTTCCACATACAAACAAGACAAAAGACTTAAAACAAACAAATGGGAATGAAAAACTCAGAGACCACTTTGTCCCCCAGCCACATCCTGAAGTAAGGCTGGGGACATTGGCCATTGTATTTTATTTCCTGGCTTTCAAAAAACCAAAGGACTATCTTCAAAGTGAAGCTGTAGGGAGCCATATGGGTGTCTTTGGAAAAGTCACGTATTGTTAAATACTGAGTGGGACTGTCTTGTATTGATCCATTGTCAACAATGTGGGCTATGAGATCGGCCAAATGAAAATATGTTTACTGCTTCCCCCTATTGATGCTCCACAGCCATTTCAGCATAGAGCTTGATTCAACTTTTTAGTGCTATTAATGCACTATCTTCTAATGATCCCATGGTGGTTATCTCTTTTTAAATACATTTTTTCTTCTCTTTTTGCTGAAATGCACATCCAAAGAACGGCAGTGAAACTGGTGCAGGGTCTGGAGCATTAGCCTGTGAGGAGCAGCTGAGGGAGCTGGGGGTGTTTAGTCTGGGGAGAAGGAGACGGGGCGGACATTATCACTCCCCCAGCTCCCTGAAAGGAGGGTGTAGCGAGGTGGGGTCGGTCTCTTCTCCCGGGTAACAAGTGACAGGATGAAAGGAAATGGCCTCAAGTTGTGCCAGGGGACGGTTTAGATTGGATGTTAAGAACTGCTCAGGGAGTTGGTGGAATCACCATTCCTGGCAGGTTCAGAAGGCATGTGGCCCTTGGGGACATGGTTTAGTGGTGAACGTGGTGCTGCTGGGTTAATGGTTGGTCTCTATCGAAAGGCCTTTTCCAGCCTTAATGATTCTGTGATTCTAAACTGTATTTTCATACTTGTGTTTCAGTCCTGAGTATCTCTTTAAAAAAATTAAACTGATTCGGTTTTTCATTTTTTAAAAAATTTTATTAATCATTGCCCTCTTTCCTTACTAAGTAACTATTCACTTTCCAAATAGCTTTCATACATTTGCTATGCCGTTACTCGTGGCTCTTTGGCATTCCGAATTTTATAAATTTCTTTAGTGCACTCCTTTCTAGACCCGCTTCTTTCCCCTCGGTGGCGCACTCCGGCAGCGCTGGCAGCTGTGTGTGGATGACACAGCGCGGGCACCGTGCGGTAACACTGACGGCGGGGCTGGCGCGGCCGCGCAGCCCGCAGCACTCCCGAGCCCACCGCCATGGCGGGCCCGGCGCCCTCAGCCCGCGGCCGGAGCCGCGCATGCGCCNNCACCGCGCACCTGCGGCCGGCTGGAGTGGAAGTGCCGGTGTTTGTCCCGGTGCCTGGGTGCGAGGCTGCGGCTGGAAGCGGCTCATCGCCCATCGCGGCTGTAGTTAGTGACTTACCGCAAAGTCTAGGCAGTCTTACTCGCATCGCAGTAAGGAGTTTAAAAAGTCAACAGTGACTGTAGCTGACGCAAAAAAACAAAACAAACAAAAAAACAAAACAAACAAACAAACAAAAAAGTATTTGTGTTTTTAAATGGCTCTTTAGCAAAGAAAGTTGCTACTCTCTACAGCTACCTGGAAGGAGGTTGGAGCCAGGTGAGGGTCGGTCTCTTCCCCGAGGCAGCCAGTGAGAGGATGAGAGGACATAGCTTTTTGCTGTGCCAGGGCAGGTTTAGATGGGATAGTAGGAGGAAATTCTTCGCAGAAACGGTGGTCAGACGTTGGAAGGAGCTGCCCAGGAGGGTGGTGGAGTCACTGTCCCTGGAGGTGTTTGAGGAAGGACTGGACGTGGCACTCAGTGCCAGGGTCTGGTTGACGAGGTGATGTTGGGGCAGAGCCACGCTTTGTAAAACAGTGCTGCCGACTGTCAGGGTTTATCCTGTGCTCAGGTGACTCAATGAAATTTCAGAAGTGAAACAAGCTGGAGATGGCCAGCTCAGGAAGTGTATTGGAAAAATGGATCTTACTTTCAGATTAAATACTTTTCCTATGAACTTCGTAAAATACAGAGTGACACAGAAGTTCATCTAAATTATCTTTTCCTACAGAAAATCAAGGAGCAGCTGAGCCTTTTATCAGCTGTTTCAAAACAGGAAGCCATGTGGTTAAACATTTTAATACTCCAGCTCAGTGGAAGTTGAAAAGGTGCCAGAGCAAACCTGGAAATGTAAAGTGTGTTATGATTTTTGATACATTACTGCACTCAAGCTTTTTCAAACACTAGAATAAATATAACAGGTTTGTAAAACGTGTTTTCCAGGCTTCTTGGAACACCAAACCACAGCAAGTATCTTCAGGACAGCTTCTTTGAAATTAACGCTGATGAAATGATGCAAAAAGTTGTTGGAAAAAAGAGCTTGTTCATTTCCACAGTAGAAAAAAGCTCAGAAATAAGATTATTAAATCTTTTTTCATATAAGCACATCAGTTTTTCATCACCATGCTTACTCTCAGCGAGAACAGCCAACCTCCTTCCAGCTTCAAGTACTGGAATTGCATCTCCTGAAATCAGTGGAGCTATAAAAGTGAAAGTGTTGCTGTCTACAGTGCGTGTTATAAATTTTTTTAATAAAATAATTCCAGAAGTCTAACCATGACCTGTTTGTCACTTGTTTTTAAAGGAATTATTTTGGAATATGTAGAAGGTGGTGAATCAAAGACCAGATCAATAGATCTACTTGATCTTAGACCTGAGTAAGTATGATATTACCTCAGATAACAGCACTCTCTACCTTTTTATAGCATGTGCATGTACAACTCTATTTGACTGTTTTAGACACAATTGAGGTCAGCTATTATGTAGAGCCTATATGCTCTATTCAGACAGCTCTGGTAGGAAGAGCTTCAGAAAAATAACGAAGTGCTACCATTAAATAAAGTTGCCCAGATCCGTGGAGTTTATTAGGCAGAAAGACATGAAGTGATATAATTGTCTTAATGTGACGATATTAACATTGATACAGAAGAGGCCCTGCATGTAAGCCAAAGTCGGTAGACAATGTAAGCTGTGTATGCAAGATGAAAAATCCCAATTTAAAAATTACTACGTTTTCTCTACCTGGAACTGTCCAGTACAGTGCTATGGGTAAAACCTGTCAGGTCTCTTTATGAAAGAAATAAGTTGTCTGGTGTTACTGAACAGGAGTATAAACTGAGAGGATACTAATTTATGGGATGTTAGTGGCTCCCATATACAGGACTGATGCAGAAAATCCCCTTTAGACTTGACTAATTCCCATAATAACAGAAATGCTTGGCTTTCTTGCTAAACTGATTTTAAGAGTGTATTGGTGATTTGACTGCTGGGTATTGCCAACCCTTAGTTTGTCACAGAAAGCCAAAAATCAGTAGTTATCTGATGACATGGAAAGATGATCCAGTTCCACAGACCAGCTGTGACCCCCTCCCTGGGGGCTCCAGGGACAGTAGTACACTGGAACAAGTTGTGGTAGTTACTGTCACAGCTAAGAGTTGTAGAAACAGCCATGGATTTTTGAAGCCACAGACAAGGGTAAATTTAACACTTTGCAAATATAATTTATCTTGTTACTACTTCATGGGCAATTTTTTTGGAATTTGTGAAATTCCAGTTTAATTCAGATATTTAAACTGTCAGTTTGGGACACACATCTCTCATGCCTGATCCTCTGTGGAAATCATTTGAAAAGATAAGTTTCGTGCCAAGCAACAATTTTTAAAAGTTGAATTTTACTGTATAACTTCAGTAAGAAAGGGAAGGAAGTATAAAAACCAAGAAAGATTTATCTGTATTTCTTAAGGCTTTTACAAAATGCGATAAATCCTTTTAATTGCTTACTTCAGTTTCTCTGCAAGTAAATAATATTCTTGGGTTTATATTCATAATTAGTGCCAGAGGATGGAATGTGGTGGGTTTGTGTTTGGGGTATTTTTTGAGTTTATTTTCTTTTTTTTCTCATAATTAGCACAGATGTCACAGCCTTAGTAGAAGAAATTCAAAGAGGAGAACCTCTCATCACAGCTTCCTGCTTGGAACATGTCACACATCTAGTACAAAGATTGCAGGAGAAGCTAGGGGAAAAACAGAATCACAAATTCTCTCTTTTCAAGGTCAGAGGCATCTTTAAAATAATTTTGGGCATTTTGGGGGGTTTAAGTTGTGATACTGTGAGTATGTTTTTACTGCTGTGTATTGTGCTCCATGACTGCTTTCTTGGCACTTTTCAGTCCTCTCTGCATTTTTAGAGCAGCTGAGTCTGGCCTGGTTGTTTCTGCCAGGAATTCCCCCAGAAAGGCTGAGAGGTATAACTGTCCCTAGACATAGTTTACACAGGCTTATGCACTAGGGTGTGTTTTGGATTGAGAGAAATCAATCTTTTATTTGTCAAATAAGAATTTGTGGGCCAGCAACACCCATAGTTACATGTAAACAAAACCTGTATATAGACTCCAAGTAAATTAGCTGTTGGGAAACAACCAAAGTATTTTCATACCCTTGTCTACTTGTTCTTAATTTTGTGAAAATTATGGGCTTATGCTAATATTTTATGGGGTTTTATGCTACATGCAGTTGTAATTACTAATCCTGGTTTTCATTACTTTCTGTCATTACTATTATCTTTGAATATTGATAAATTGATCTTAAGCTTACAGTCAGCACTTGAAATACTATTTCAAACAACTATGATTTTTAAGAACAATGATTACAGAGACCTTTCAGAGCTCCAAATCCAGGACCGAGTCTGTCAGAAGAGAATAGGTTTAATTGCATCTAATTGTGGAAAGTAAACTTTCTTCCAGAGATTGCATGCAGCAATCTGACATAGTTAAAGGTGGTATCTTTTTTGTGTCAGCAGATGGCAATGTGTAGCTGTTAAAGAATGTTGGTCAGTGTATTGGTGTTTATTTTTACCTTAAATTAAGAGAGAAAAAGAAGTTGTTTTCGATCAGTTTGTTCGGCTGAAAAACCTCTTACATGTTCCTAGATATGACTTTGGTTCTTTTGACCAACAATACTCATCTCGGTGAATTCTGCAAAGATATATGTATTTAACCTTGAAATCAGAGCTATGTAGTAAGGCATCTTAAATTTAAAAAGTTTCTCTTCTAGGTTATGCTCTCAACTGAGATAATGGCTTGCTTTTCAGAAGCTTTTAAAATTGTTTGTTCATCACAGAGACTGACAAATCTTCAAATGCTTGTTCAAACTTGAGTGCAAATAATGTATTTGTTCATCGTTGGGTGTAGTGTTGTGTTTGAGCTTCTGTCTTTGGAAATAATAGAAGGAGGCAAATCCAGTCAGTGCTGGCTTATTTCCTTCACTCAAGAGTGGTTAGAAGTGTGTGAAAAGAACCTGTTTGATGTTTCAGTTTCATTTAAGGCTTCTAAATGAAACATGAGTACCAGGTCCTTCTGAGATACTAATAAAATATAAGAGATGGGTGGGAGTGAGGTTTTTTTTTTCTTTTCCCTCAAAAAATGTTCCATGTGTGTGCTGTTTGAAAATGAGTGCTTTTTTCCCTGTTGCACTGGAGTATAATCTGAAGCAAGTGTATAAACTCATCTTTTTGTTATTTCCAGTAATTGTGGTGATGGTGGTGTGTTAGGCACCCTGCAGAGAAGCAAGCTTTTATAGCAATTTCTCAGGTTTTAAACTACTCCATGCCATGGGATGCTGTAGTGACTTGCAGATTTTTATCTTAGGTACAGCTCTAGCAGATTTTGCAGAACTGAAGTATATTCTTTCTAATATTGCCTTAGGGTTTGATTGTTGTATCATTTGCACAGGTAATTCTTGCTGGCTCAGAGTTCTGTGGATGAAGCAACTGCAGCACTGGGCATTGGAAGAACAGAATTAGTCTCATAATCTGAAATGATACAAAACCCCATCTCATTTTCCTCTCTTTTTTCATAATTTCAAAATACCTTTGAGTTTTTCAGAGCTGCCTGCATGTAGTCCTAAAAATGTTATGGCTGAGATTTCCATAAATTTCCATAATTATTGATTCTCATATGCAGATGGATACTGTGGCTGTTTTTAAAAAACACAATATTTTTGTCATTTCCACATCTTGATTGCTCATTCCCACTTCTGTAGCTAAAAGTACAACTTGTGTTGCTTTCTCTAGAGAACAGAAATTGCTGTTTCTGTAACATAAAATACGTTTTCTGTTTCTCTCTCCCTCTCAGTCCTTCACTTATCAATTGTTATTTCCATTCTGATGAGTCCCTACTCTTCTGAGTAGAAGATCTATGAGCCTTTCTCATTTTCCTTTTGGAGACAGGCAGCTTGGAAAACTTGAGATAAGAAAAGGAAGTTGAAGATCTGGTAATATGTCAGTGATTAAATCTCATTGTTCATAAATAGTTTCTTCTTCATTCTTACATTACAGAAAATACCTAGTGAGCCACTGGGGTATTTTTAACATCTCTTTACTTCACTGTCAGCAATTGCTGTGATTTCCCAGTTTATGATTTTATTATGCTTTAGCCTTGAGGAGAGGGGAGCTTGTAAGATGTGAAAATTGTTCAAGTGCAAGCCATATTTTACAGCAGCCAGTTTATTCAAACACCATCCAGATTATATTTTTTTTGTTCTTTTTAGAGTACCATGGCATGGTGACTTCCATTGCAGTATCTGAAACTATTTTCATGTCTGTTTAATAAACCTTAGTATGTATTATTATGGCTATGGGATCATTCACATGAATCAAATATTGTCTGAATAAAGCACCTTAGAAACAATGTTAGAAAACAGTGCCTTCCACAGCCTACAGAGCACACACAGACATTAAATTTGAAATTCTGTCTTGGAATTTTGTCTTGCTAAGTGTCTTTGTTATGGTTTTGCACACATTGTCATGACCTCACAGGACAGAGCTGTAGCTAATATCTGTTCTTCCTGTTTTGTATAGCAAAGTCATGTGCCAGCTGGAAGCATCCCATACCCTAAAAGTCTCAAATAGTCAATTTAACTGGATTTTTTGGTTCACTGGATAAGGCTTAATATTAATTGGGATTTCTTTCATCAGTGATCTCAGCAGTCATGATCTCTTCCCTTGTTTTGTCCATTCAGCTCTGGTCTAAGGTTGCTTTGCTGGTCTTGGAGAAAGTGAAGAAAGTGCAAACATGGGGAAAAAAACCAGTTCATTCAAGTAAAGTATAAAATTGAAATCAATACTATATAAAATCATCAGTGATAAACTGATAATTAATGTGGGATTTCTTCTTCTCTAACAGGAGGAGAAGAAAAAATTAATCTGTTAAGTATTTTGAGCAATTTTGTTTATTTTGTTAGCATCAGATATTTTTCCTCTCACTGCCCCCACTTCTATTTCAGGTGCTTAGAACACACATACTGCCTCTGACTAATGTCGCATTTAACAAATCTGGTTCCCGGTAAGTTGCTTTCAAAGTCAAAGCACATAATCATTAATTAATGTACTTGTAAATTAAATGGTAAGGAAACTTCAGTGCTCTTATCTTGCTGCAAAAAGAATTCAACTCTGCTGCTTATGAGCAGCTTCAGGCATAATTGGGGATTATATTTCAGGCCTCTGTGGGAAAACCAATGGGAGATGCAAAAAAGTAGCAGGTGAGATTCAATTTATGTAATTTTTTTCTTCCACATCCATAGTCTGTTGACAATTACCATATTACAGAAAGAAGCACCTTTATGGCAATAAACTAAATATTGCTAAAAGCTGAATGAGTCTTTGACGTAAACTCATTTGGGAATTTCACTTCAGTGGAAGTGTAGCTTTCATGTTAATTGATTTCACTGTGGACATATGTCTTATCATTTTTTCCTTCATGTCTTGAAAGAAGCAGCATGCTTTCTAGTTGAAATACATTAAAGATTAGAAAAAAAGGTGTTTTTATGAATAAGATATTAAAAAGAAAGAAGAAAAGGAACCTCTATGGTCATTAATCTGTATTTTAGAAAGAAAGAAGAGATTTAGGGTCTGAGACAATGCTAACTGAAATCTGTGGAAATAAATGATTTGGCTATGCACTGGGACCAGTAAGATATTTGCTGTATTCAGAAATGAATTTCTCTTTGCTTTAGCTTTATCACTGGAAGCTATGATAGAACCTGCAAACTGTGGGATACGGCATCGGGAGAAGAGCTGCGTTCACTGGAAGGACACAGAAACGTTGTCTATGCAATAGCTTTCAATAACCCCTATGGGTAAATAAGTTTCCTCTGAGATTCTTCATAATTGCTAATAATGTTATTTTGCAGATACTCTAACATAGAATAGACTATTTCAAATTGAAAGAGATCAACTTGAGTCTAGAAAGTTCAGCTATAGCTAATCACTGTGGGTTGACACTGTCATTATTTGTACAAGAGATCCATTCAAACATGATTTCTGCTATCATTTTTTAAAATGAAATATAGAAATTCTAACCACAAATTTAATTAGGTATTCAGTCTTGAAAAAAATATAAATGAGTCAGTTGAATATATTGAAATACAGTTTATTTCAGTAATGTCTACATGACCAGATTGCTTTCTGAATGTTAATCATTCTCTTCTGCCTCCATGTAGTTGTATGTGATGTGAGATATAAGTACTTACGGCAATCTGTGTTGATTCAGCTAAGGAGAAAGAAGTGGATTTCTCCATTTGCCATTACACATTCAATATTATTTAGGACATGATTTGGAAATGTCACAGCTTTTGAGTAATTTTTGTAAAATCCACAAGGTGCTGCTGTGTGAACGTCAGATATTAATTTTTGCACCTTTTGTTTTCTCCAGTAACTGTTTGCCCTAGGTTGGAATTGCCACTTGTTAGGTGAAGGGAATTACATGATAGCTACTGAAGTTTCGTTGTCATTTGCTTCCTGATGAAGCTGTCATGTGTGAGAAAACAATTTTGTTTTTCTGTAGAGTAAGATAAATTAATTCCTATTTTCCTATTGAACCACATTACTGTCGGATCCTATTTATCGGGTTTACAATACACAATTAGTATCAGGAAATAAATGTTAAAAGATTTGTTCTTACGCTATTTGAAACTTCATCTCTTTCTTCTATATGAAAAGGAAAACTTAGACCCTGCTATGTCAATGTCTTATATTCTGATATTATTCTTTACTTTAGAAAAGCATTTAATGAAGTTCATTTATATAGCTTGCTGAAGCTAACGACAGAAATCTGCACTAAGATTAATAACTAGGCTGTAACATGAAAGTGGAGAAGCAACATACAGCAAGACAAAACCTGATGAGAACCTTGAACTACTTTTACATTTAAAATTTGTTAAAAAAAGAACTTTTTTTCTGCTAATCTTTATGTTTCGATGTAGTGCCCCTTGGTACATTTTCTGGAGACTTCATTTTAGTCTTGCTCTTACTGCAGATAGTCACAACACTTCCTCTGACTTCAGTGGAAGCAGAGTTCAACTTCTGAAATTTGGGTGAACTGCATTTATAATTGTTGATAAACAGATGTTATCTGATGAAATGCTATAACTTCTTAATAAATCTGTAAGTGCAGCACAACATCATCCCTAAAGTAGGTCAGTCATCAGTTATGAGCACTCCTGTGCTAATAGATAGGCACAGTAGCTCTCTTAGAGACTCACTGTGTCTGCTAATCTTTTGCCTTGCTGTAACTTGTGTTTGTGAAATCCTGCTGCAGGATCTCATAGTGTGGCAAAGTGCATGGGAGCTTCCAAGGCTGGATGTTGTTTCTCTAGATTCTGCTGTCTCTGGAGTCAGAGATTTTTTCTAAATAAAAGTGATAGGATTTTTTTTTCTGTTTAGTGACAAGATTGCCACTGGATCTTTTGATAAAACCTGCAAACTGTGGAGTACAGAAACAGGAAAATGTTATCATACTTTCAGAGGACATAGTGCAGAAATAGTGAGTAGTGATGGATGCTTCTTATTCCTTTATGTTTCCTCACACCATCGTTGATGACTGTGAGTTCTAACTCCCTGTGAACTCCCACTAGGCACAGTTATTGCAGTACATCTATTCATACATCCAGATCTTGTTAACATTTCTGCACTGCAAGGGAATACAGTCTGACAGTTCTTGAGATAGAATAGACCATCATACACAGTTTGAAATTGTATTTTTACTTTTACTTTGTTCCGATTTCCCTTGTTTGCTAAATGTTAAAACATTGAAAAGTACCATAGCAATTGGAATTTTCAGTTTGGCTTGATTACATATCACATGTTTTTCTAGCTATCTTGCATTGCCTCTCATATTTGCAGAACCGAATACACAAGAGCATCATTGCTTGTCTTGTTGTCTTTCACACACAGATCTGTACTTCGTGTACAGAACTGATTGGAGCTGTAGAAGAACGAATTTCTGAAATGTAAAGTGTGTTAACTGGGAATATGTGGGATGCTGAAATGTCAAAGATCTATGAAATTAAAACAGTTTAAGCTTAAAAATGCTTGGTTTTCTCTCCCATGCACTAGGACCCCTATCAGCGACAGCAAGTACCTTGATGCACAAATTTCAGTTTAAAAGATCAGGGCAAAGACACTAAAACTCTGAATTTCAATGATGAATGGGTTTTTGGGGCTTTTTAAAAATAGCTATACAATCACTGTTCAATGAAATATTGTTGAAAATTGTTTCTGAAAAAAAAAAGGGATTTAATTGTAGATTGAAGAAGCCTTAACTAGAGCAAGAAAATGGTGATTTACCATATGGGAATTCGGGGGTTGTTTCAGTGTGTTTTTGATTCTGTGGATACTCTGAAAGAGTTACCCCTTCCAATGGAGAACGTTTGCTTGTTGAGAACGGCTGCAGTGATTTTGCTTCCACAGATCAGTCAGGTAAATGTTTAAAGGCCTCTCCATTTTTTCTGACTTCTTAGGGGTTAGATTAGACCCAGAGTGTTATGAGTTGTGCTAGCAAGTAATTAGAAGAAGATAATTGCCAGGAGGAAATGATGGGTTTCTCTGAATCAGACCTGTTTCTGAAAGGCCATTATTGCATCTGATACATTGCTGGCAAGGGCATGCCCGTAGTTATTCAGTATGAAAAAACTGAGCTACTGTTTCCCTTTTTGCATGGCACCTCCTATTCTTTATTTGCAGAGCAATCATGCTGAATAATTACAGAGAATGGGAGGATGACTACATGATTTTTTAATATGAAAAATGAGTTAAAGTAGTTGTTGAGCTTTTGTTCTCGCTTTTTTTAAATATAATGTTGTGGCGATGCCCTTGGCAAATGACATGGATGACACCTGGTAGGGTAAGAGTGCACAGAGTGTGTTTGTGGGTACACAGAACTGTTTGGATGATCTTTGCCCCAGTCTCATCAAGTAAGAGAGGAAACCTACCAAATGGTGCTATGGTGGACTGTCAGACTGAACAGTAATTGGAGGATTTCAAAGAGAATTTTGAAATAAAGAAAACAAAACATGTGCTTGCAAGGAGTCCACTTGATTTGAGTACTGATCCAGAGTTATGTGGTAAGGATTTGTTGCTGTTCTAGTGGGCTGTTGGAAGAATTCTGCAAGTTTTCTGTATGCCATAAAATATTATCAGACCTTTGTCTTATTAAAAAATATTAATCCTGACCCTTGTTCTATTTTTTTTAGAAAATATATGTAAATGGACTCCTTTAAACTTTTTCTATCCAATGTTTCTTGCTACAGGTATGTTTATCATTTAACCCTCAGAGCACACTGTTGGCAACTGGAAGCATGGATACCACTGCCAAATTGTGGGATCTAGAGAAAGGAGAAGAAGTAGCCACTTTAAATGTATGTTTGCATTCCTTATGTTTTCAGAGGTATTCCTTGCTGTCTTAGTTTTCCAGCTGAGATAAATAAGAGGGTAACCATTAAAACTGTTTCAAACCTTGCAGTTTCTTTTACCAGGTGGTCCCATAGCAACTGCAGTTACAAAACAGAATAGGAAAACTTGAAGGGAATTAGAAAGCTGTGGTATTTTATGAGTCCTATTTATCAAAAGACAGATTTTCTCACTGCAGTGACATTACTGCTATAGATTAGAATGCCTTCTAGCACTTGTTAAGACCTGCTGCTCTACTGTCAGTTGTGACCTCCTCTGTATGAATCTTCTTCCTGTAAACATGAGCAGAGGACAGCCATCCAGTTACCTCTAGATTATCATCTCTCTTTGCTCTGCATGGCTTACTGGAATTCCCCAGGATCAGGTTGCTCTCTGCTGCTTCAATGCATTTCTCTCACATAAATCCCAAGTCATATGTGGTGAATAAGCTTCCTTCTTAAGTGGCATGCCTGAGTTTTTGCAGCTGTGGGAATATTGACTATTCCACAGTCGGGTTGATCTTTCTGTCAGAATTGTGATGTACTGGACAAGACAGTAAATAAAATAGTGATGAGTTATGGAAGGGTTATGCTGCTGAAAAAAGACTACATATTAAACTATAATAATGGAAAAGTCATAATTTGTATTCTCATACTCCTTCTCTCAGGGGCACTCAGCAGAAGTTATTGCTCTGTCTTTCAATACCACTGGAGACAGGATCATCACTGGCTCCTTTGACCATACAGTAGCAGTGTGGGATGTTGGCACTGGCAGGTACTAAAGCACTAATAAATATAATTTTACTTTGCATGATTTCAGGACAAATTAAATAGAAAATGTTGAGCTACACATTACAGAGCTTGTATTTCATTTAGAGTATATGTTCCTTCATCTTGTAATTTGTTACTCCTGTTCTCCTTGTTCTTCTGAAAAGGAATGCTGCTCATGAAATGCTTTTATATGTGTTCTTTTTTGAATTTATATCTTATGAGCACTAAAGAGGCAGAAAGAATGGACAGATCCTGTGTTTGTTCCTGGTGAATTCTCCAAACAGGAATATATTTTATCAACATGGAAACTCATGACTTGCAAGGTGTCTAGGATTTCTAGACTGTTTAAGTAGAAAGAAAGTATATTTTATATTATAGAAAATTATTCTGGTTGTATTGTCTTTAAAAACTATAGAGGGTGTATTTTTCCTTCTTACAATCCTTTGTCAATATAAATTTAAAATGTGTTCTCCTGTGACTGTAGAGAACAAAATCTCTTGGTCAAGATGCCAACAAATAATAATGTAATAGGTAAGTATGAACTTGTATAATACTGACAAATCCACTTGTTTTTTCAATGGGAAACTCAGTGTAAGTAAAATAATAAAATGATCACCCTGATTACTGACAAAGTAATTTATGAAGATAACCAGTCTATTTTGTTTACAGGGGTTGTGCCTTTTTTCTTTTTGTGAGAGCAAGGGGAATATCTCTGAAATTTATATATAAAAGGGAAGTGTGTGTATAGTGATATCTTGGGGTAATAGACAAAATATATAAAAATGAGACTAATCGAGCCATTTATAAGTAGTGTACACGGTACATCATTTAAGGCATGATCCTATAATCTCTGAGCTTATTCAACAGCAACACTCATTCAGCAAATTGACCTTTCAATTCAACTTCCTTCAGCCTGATGTTCTTGCAAGTATTTTTGTTTGAAAACAACTTTTTCCAGCTAATTGTCTGAGCCTACAGTGAAATCAAAGTCTGGGGATTTTCATGCTGCATTCTTATTTCTAAGAAATCAATATGGATTCACATCAGGGCCAATACCAGGAAGTGGAATATGAAGGAGAAGATTCTCAGTTACACACTGGCATCTCTGGTGGTTAGCTAGTGGGCAATAGAATTGTTCCAAGGCCAGCAGTCAGCCTTTCACATGGCACTTGGGCATGAATACATTTAGGAATAATGGAAAGTTGCAGTCAGAAAGACTGTAAGAAAACCATGATTTGCTATAGACAGGTTCAGGTAGATTTGCAAAAATCTGGTAGGTGAAGTTTTGTGTGCTTGTTTTTCACTATGTGCATTACATGAGATGCTTTCCAAATTTGAATTTCTTCTGATTTTGCTGGATGACCCTGGTGAGCACATGTGTTCCTGAGTTTTATTCTGGGCAGGTACCCTGAACTGCTCTGAGGGAAGCTGATGTGGGGACAAGAAATCTGAACAAGGTTCAAGGTTTTCTTCATAAAATACTGCGATTAAAAAGGAAAAAAAAGGGTGAAGAGGGAAACTTGCTTTGTAATCCAGGTCTGTATTTCCATGGTGGATGCAGTCAGTTGTAGTTCAGCTGAAGGTGTCTGCAGAGCTTCATTTGGCAAATCAACAGCCTGTACCTGTGCCTTGGGTCAGGGGTGCCGGACACCAGGGTGCTGAGAGAGAAGCAGTTTCTCATTTGCAATTATGATCAAATACTAGAGTATCCATATATCAAATTTCACGTGGAAACTGAAGGCTAAGGAAATACTGTCATGACGAAAGCTGATTGTTTTTAGTAAATAACTTAAATGGAAAATTTTTATGGTGCTTCATAAACCTCTCTTCTGTGTTCTTTCTAACTGTGTATCTGATAATACTTTCTGCGAGATGTTCTCCACATTGCTATTTATTCTGTTTATTAATCAGATTTTTATGTCAAAGCTTGAAGCTCACACTGCCTTTTTGAAAATTGGAAGTTTAAGCTTTCAATTTTAAATTAAAACTTTTTTCTAGGTATTACTAGGTATTTTGGGCATTAGGTATTACAGTAACAGCAGTCTTGATGGCCAAATAGTATGTTTATAAAATTAAGTTTTCCTCTGTTACCTGTGTGTTGATTTTTGGTTTTACTGTAAAAAAATGTACACAATTACAACACTGTAGACCTCACAGTGTTAGAAAGTAAAAGGAGTAATTCTGTGAAATGCTATGAATGTAATGAACTTTCTGTTATTATAAACAAATAGAAAATTCAAATGCTGAGGAAATTTTCTTTGCTGTTCATTTAGTACATATATTAATTTAGCTACCCTTATATATCTTGTGCAATGAATAAAAACATTTCAGTCACTTAAACTAATTTAGTTGTTTTTCTAGTCATTAGTTTATCTGTTATTTACAGTGTGCTTCTATTAATGATGCAGTGATATTAGCATTGTGATAATAACTCAATTTGCTAATCCTTTAATACATGTATATCTCAATTAATCTTTTTTAGGCTTTGTTGCCTTATAGGCCATTAATTCTTAGGAAGCAGTATTGGCTAATTGTAACCTCTCTCTATTCAGATAAAGCTGAAGAATTTAATGGGGCTTGTATTGCCAGTCTTGTGCAGCAAGAAGTTCGGGATTAATGAGGATTAGAAATCATATTTCAGTTGGGCTGTCATTTGCCTGTTATTTGGGAACATGCTCGAATTAAGTACCTGATTAACTTCCATTTGATCTTCAGTGGATTTTATAAAAGGTTTAGATTATATGGAGTTTTAAAGATGTACTGTTTACAGTTCACTGAAGTAGGATAATGGCAGAGTAATGTGGAAAAACTTGCTGTGTATGCTTAGCATGTAGATGAATACAAGGAATCTGTCTCTGGTATTGAAAATCACTGCATTTCACAGGAAATACATTCGCTAAAATATTTTTGAAAGAGAAGGGAGGAATTTTCTATTTTATTCCTTACTGCCTCTTTTTGCCAAAGATGGAAAATGGAATTGATGTAGTACTAGAATCCTAAATGAACTGCACCACTCCATTTAATTGCTTTAATGGTGGAGACGTGACACCTTAACTATGCCATTTTCTAAACTTATAATTTAAATGTGTATATAAAAATACACACCATAAATGTAAATTATTATTTTTAATTTTTTTTGGTAGGTTGTTACATACTTTAATAGGCCACCGAGGAGAGATTAGCAGTGCCCAGTTCAGCTGGGACTGTTCTCTCATTGTCACTGGATCAATGGACAAAACATGCATGGTAAGCTGGTTGGGTAGGTAGTGAATACGGCTACTTGACATATAAAATGTATCTTTTTTAAATTGAGGAGCATTATTTTAAAGTAGTAAATATAATGAATTAGAGAATTTACAGCTAAATGTAAAACCTATAATTTTACTTATTTCAGGGAAGTCTAGTTAAGTCTTGTTTAATCAATCCACTGAACTAAAAAATGTATAGGAGTTCATTAAGCTAACTAAAGAGTGACTCATTATTAATTTATATTCAGATTTCTTGTTATTACATGTCAGATATCAGAAAGGGCCTCTACGAGTTGTTTTATCAACCAGCTAGATATCTATAAAGTAACTCAGTCCAAGGAAGCAGTCCAACGCGCCCTGTTTGTGTGCAGCTGTGGAATGCTGTGACAGGGGCGCACATAGCGACGCTGGCCGGGCACAGCAAGGAGGTGCTGGACGTGTGCTTTGACTACGCCGGGCAGCGCATTGCAACGGCCTCTGCTGATGGTGAGTGGGGGGCTGCCACTGCTGGGGGAGCTGCAGCTGCAGCATCAAACGCCTGGGTCCTTTCCCTTTGGCTCTGCTTTGAATGTAGCTTGATGAAGAGGAGGATTTGATTCAAAACTATAGATCAGGCAATGTTTGTTGCATTACAGAAATTGGGCGTTAAACCTTAAAAGTTTTCTCCAGTGACAAAGTTCTTATTTTCATACTTAATCAACTCAACATGTCTTTCCCCTTTAACTTCAAACTTGGAAGGAAATATTTCACTTGTGGCTGGAAATACATTTTAAATGTATACGTAAATAGCTTTTGAGGGGTTTGATTTGATGGCTCAGATTTAGGTTTAAATGAAAAATGTAGTTGGAATTTTACTGGTGGATTTGCTAGCAGGCTTTCCTGATGCACAGCCAGAGAATACACAATAAAGAGGTAGTGAAAGAAGCAATTTTGGTTTTTTATTGGTATGCAGAAGTTTTGCATGTTTATTATTTGTCTAGGAATCACAATAAATGTTTTCTGTATTCACTGGCTCAGTTATTTATATTATACTGCATAATGACAATACCGTATTAGTTTTAGATACTGGGTACCAGACTGGATGGGGAGGACTATTTGGATCTATTTTCCTGTGCTTGCAATATTAAGACAAAAGACAATGTAAAAAGTTCCCTGATATTTGATCAATATCTTATTAAATATAATGAATAGATTATTAAATAAAATGAATATCTGAAATATAATGAAAGCTTTCTAAATATATTGTAAGTGCATTCTGAAATAACAGGCTTCTGTAGTCTGTGTTCTATGAGGACCTTTGTATTCATATTTTAGGAGTTTTCCAGGAGAATCTATTTCTGGTCAGGAAAGGAAGTCAATCTTTTCCAACCAGATTACAGATTCTTTTTAACATACTTTACCCTGGGAGGAAACTCTGTGAAGTTTGCCTTCTATTTCTTCCAAAATGAAACCTGAGGATGAGTTCCTTCTGACCTTATTGAAATGATCTCACTGAAATGCATGCTTAAGCATAACAATCACATATGGCTTCTACTGCAACAGGGTCAGCAAGAGTCTATAATGCAGAAACAAAGCAGTGCATTGCAAAGCTAGAGGGGCATGAAGATGAAATTTCAAAGGTGAGTTGTGTGTGGTTTGCACCTTTTTTTTTGACTGTGTGACATCCAATCCACCAGTTATTCCATGACACAGGAATACTGTTAAAGAGTGTGGTGGTATAATAATTAATATTTAAGATTTATAGGTCTGGCTAGAAGTTATCTTTACTAGAAGAATATTCCTTTTGGCTAAAAGCTATCAGACAATGATTTTTTACCAATTCTCCACTTCAGAGCTCAGACAATACTGGGTGTGCTACTCCTATAGGTTCCAAGAGCCACCTTTCTGTATTGTCATGTCATTTACCATTTGACTCCTTAGAATGGTGGCAGCTACTGAAGTCCATCCCCCTAAGGGGTGGACACCTGGCTTTGTTGCCATTGAAATGACTGGTTTTCTTTAGCTCTTTCCT
Source organism: Melanocharis versteri (assembly GCA_013397845.1). NCBI lineage: Eukaryota > Metazoa > Chordata > Aves > Passeriformes > Melanocharitidae > Melanocharis > Melanocharis versteri. The sequence goes on along the minus strand of VZTG01008820.1, from coordinate 305,791 downwards.
TTTCCCAGAACAGTTTATCAGTTGGGTCTGCACACCCACTTGGTAAGAACAGGGGAGCAGAGAGGGAGATGCTGAGTGTTCTGTCAGTGTGATCATTGTTAACAGAGCTCCTGTCTGACCTGCCCTGAACTGTGCCTGTGTATTCTGCCATTGGAATCTCACATTGTCTGACAGAATAAGCACCAGGTTTTTACTCTCTTGTTGACATCTTAAGGCTGTTGCCTCTAAGACTTTTACCATCACCCTTATTCCTTGCTTCTACGAGATGTGCTCCTCTTTACTCTTTGTCATTTCTCTGCACACCTAATTTACGGAATGGAACAGAAAAAACTTGTTTCTGTGGAAAAATACATGGAGAGTCTTATTTTCAAAAGTGCATAAGGGATTTGGAAGTACAAAGTCTGTTGCAAGAATCACTTGGTCATGAGGAGTGTGCTCATGTGTTTGCTGGAAGTCTTCTCTGGCTCAATTTTGAACACCAAGATTGTGTTCCAAATACATTTAGTTGCTTCCAACATTGTATGTATTTTTCAAACGTTGTTATTTATTGCTTGCAGCTTTTAATTATTCTTTCAAATAGATAGTTCTCCCTAGCTTCCAAGCTAGTGTGCTATGTCTGTGCTGCTTTTTTGGATGTATTTTGAGGTTGAAATATTAATATTTTGAATTTAGGATGGTTCTTAATGAACAAAACTTAAATGCTTTAATTCTATTGTAATCATTTTGCTGAGAGAATAGTAAGTTCAGAAGGATTGGTCTTTCCTCAGTTGCTGAAGTCACTGCAATATTTCCCACTCAGTGCAGATCCACTGAGGACAGTCTGAACCCCTGCTGCCAAGACGGTGGCTTAGAGACAGCTTCTTCCATCAGGGGCCTTAGTGCCGGCAGGATTGCTGTGCTGGAAGAGAGAATCTGCTCCTCTGGAAGCACGTGGAAAAGGCCATGTATTTCTGCAGATATTCTGTGTTGATGACCACTTAGGAAGGTTATTACTTGGAAATTGGATTTCTGGGGAGCAGACATTTTGCCCTCAGTGATTAAGCAATTTTGTGTTATATAATAAACTGGTATTTTCCAGTTAGTCCTGGAAAAATGTACCTGATTATCTGGAAACCCATGCAGTTGTGGCAGTGAATGTTTAACAGATTTGAAGATTTACTATAAAATTAATTGCTTCTAGTGCAGATTCTGATACTACAGAGATGTATGTTATTTAATGTAGAGCTCTATAAAATATGTATAAATTTTACATTGGAATAATGATAACATTTCAATAAAGTTGCTACATTTGCTACCACTTGTGATTTTGGTGCTTGATATTTGGAAGTTATGATCCTGTAGTAAGGTCATGGTATATAAGACCTTTGTAAATACACAAAATTTTCAGCCACAGAAGTTTGCCAGCATGACTCTAGTGGAATACTATCCTTGATTTTAGCTAAAATCTGAATGCAAGAGTTGCTGCATTCTATTTTCATCTTTCAGTCACTTGATATGCTTCCTTCTCCAGGCACACTGACTTGCTAAGTAACATAACTCATTTCTGTATTTTTTAAAGGTGTGTTTCAACCCTAAAGGCAATTGCATACTAACAGCCAGTTCTGATAAAACAGCTCGGCTCTGGGATGCTGCTACTGGACACTGCCTTCAGATATTAGAGGGTCATGCTGATGAGATCTTCTCCTGTGCTTTTAACTACAAAGGTGATACAATCATTACAGGTAACTAATATATTCTGTTTTTATTTTCTTTTTTTTTTTTTTTTTTTTGAGAGACATCTGAAATCTTGTTATGGTAAAACAAAAATAGCCCGAAAACTTTCCTGGGGCCATGTGCCAAATGCAGGTACCAGCAGTGACTTACATTATAGTCAAGAAAATCTAGAAATTCACTTTAGAACTGAGGTTTAAGAGCATGTGGCCATGAACAAATTCGTGCAAAGACACGGGCATGCCGTTCCATCTCTCCAGTGGGCACATACCAGCACCAGAGCAGTGACTAACCCATTTTCTCACAATGCATTGCCATGAAGGAGGTGTGGATGAGCAAAAGGCAAACATTTTTAAAGGGGAGCACACCTTTTGTGTATTTGGTACTGAACTCTGATCAGGTTTCCTTCATTTCAGACAAGAAGTCATGGGATGCAGGATTCTCAGCTGAAAATATTGCCCTAGATCCTGCTGCCTGTTGCTAGTTATGGAGAAAAGAATATTTATCTGTCTCCTGGGTACATTGTTGATGTAGATGTTAACAAAAATGGGTAGACTGTGTGATACAGCTAAATGATTCCTTCACTATGTGTGTTTATTACTAGGGAGCAAGGATAACTCCTGTAGAATCTGGCACTGACTGAAGAAAAGGAAGGATCCAGTTTGATGGATGCCTCCCTACTTTGTGAGTTTCAGAGTCAATAAACTCAGCCTTTCAGATACATTTTCTTTTACTCTCTTTGTTCACCTTCTGTTGAAGTAGAACAATTTATCTAGATTTGATACGTTTGACTTAGATATGGGATCACAGAACTGCAGAAGTTGGAAGGGAGATCTTCTAGTACAACCCCCTGCCCTGCTCAGCACCCTGTCATCCAAGCAGGCTGCCCAGGACTGACATGGGTTTGACTGTCTCTGAGGATGGAGACTCCACAGTTTCTCTACACAACCTGCTTAGTATTTGATCACTTGCATAGTAAAGAAGAAAAGTAGTGGTTTTTTCCCTCTTACGTTTAAATGGAATAGTTTCTTATATTTCTGTTAGTGCATGTTGCCTCTTCACTGAGTAGCACTGAGAAGAATCTGATTTATCTCAGTCACCTGAAAGAAATCATGATTATTGGGAGTAAATGCATATGGTAAGTCCATTTCTTTATGTGTAATGTTTAACTTGTAACCTTTTTAGTAAAAAAAAAAATAGAGCATTATAGTAATCTCAGTTGTGAAAGGAGTGTTGGTATGCACTTGCTTTGAGTACTTTTGTATTAATTTTTTTTTGTGTGTAATAAAATACTGAATTAAAATGCCAGTTTTGCTTTTTGTAATACAACGCCCCATTCGTATTTCTGGAGAAAACCAGCAGCCATTTCTGAACTGCCTTGCTATTAACTATTGCAGGCATGCTGCAGTTAAATTCCCCTCTCACACTTGTCCACATCTTCCCATTCAATCCATTCCTTTCTGCTCAGTCCTCATTCTCCTATTTTGAACTGAGGTAAAAAATAATATCAATGGTGACTTCAACTTGGAATCGTGGCCCAAAGATTAAGTCCAGCATAAAGAAACTCTGCTTACCAGAGGTTGGAAGCCAAGGATCCTGACATCAACTGAGAAGTGGATGAGGAACTCCTGCAAGTTCTTTACCAGCATACAATGAGCTTTTAGCCAGGCTTACCTTGCCCAGCAACTGCCAGTAGGTTTCACCTGTGCAGAGCTCGCTCCACTTCCTGAGAGAGCACCTGGAAGTGCAGCTGCTCTTTGCAGGCTTGGCGAAGGAGCAGAACTGACGGGTCTCTTCCAGCAGACTTGGAAGAATGAAGAGGCAAAGACGGAGAAAGGAAGTGTACACCAGAGAATGAACTTGGAGATATTTTGTTTATATTCTATATCTCTGGATGATTGTGGACTTCTAAATGTAGTTCAATTTAGTAGCAAGTTGCTAATGCTGATTTGTTACTACCTCTGAGTGCTTGCCAGCATCCTTGTGTGTAAATGAAGAAACAAAAGTGTCTGTCATCACTTGGCAGATTGCCTGGTTATTTCAAGTAGTGCTGTGCTGTGGGAGAAGTAGGCAAGAGAGTTGCAGATAATTTAAAATGAAACTTTCACCAGTAGGGAAAGTAGCTGATACAAATGTTTCTGTAGTGCTTGTGGTGCTCTCTGGGTTTTTGTGCAAAACCTTCGGATGTCAAAAATGTATCTCAGTAAGTTGGAACTGAAAGGGGCAGGAAGGATAATGTTGTTCTGTGTTGGTTTAGAATTGCCCAGTGTCCCTAGATTGATGGGCACCTGTGATCTGGGGGATTTCCAGCTGACAAAAATGGAGGAAAATTACTACAGTGAGATGTTTACAATTACTGCTATATAGTTAAAAGCTGAAATTTGACTTGCTGTGTAACTATCACAAAGTAGAAAATATTCTTTGGACTGTGATTAGGAACGAGATTCTCCCTCCCACCCCCCTTAATCTTTTAGGTTGGTTTTCTTCCTGTTGCCTCTTCCTTTATGACTTTTTTCTTACACTATGCTAGTGAACCAAACATCTGTAATAGTTTTTGGCTTCAAGCTCTTGTCCTGTTTTTGCGAGAAATTGTGAGTTGAGGTTTCATACAGTAATCATTGGACTGGGAGGCCATCTGGATTCTATTTCTGATTCTTCCTAGATTCTTGAGTGTGTAGAACTGCTTTTCAGGCTAAGTTATCTAAGTTTCCTGCTCATATGTGAAATATATTCACATCTGGTGTGATTCACAGCACTGCTGGAAGGGGTGCTGGCTTGGCACGTTTTAAGAGCGTCAGTAGTATTCTAGATACTCTCTATGAATGCTTTGATGTTAGGTTCTCTGCACCTTGGTGTACCCATATGTGGATTTAATAAATTATAGAGGTACATGTTAAGAATGCATTGCATAAATGTATCTTTCTGGAACCATTCTGTGTGTCTGGCAGCAGCTTCAATCCCTTTCTCTAATTTCACTTTAGTCCCTCAGTCAAAATGGTGAGTGTGTATGTTCTAGCTCTCTTATCTGGTGCTTTTTAAATCTACATCCCTTATACTATCCAAGTGCTACTTAAGTCACTGTGTGGTTGGAGTGAGCTGTGGCTTTCAACATTACCCTGAAATGCTGACAAACGTGGCTCCCTGTGACCTAATTGAAAAGGATTACCTCAGGAGAGCCCTGAAGTGCTTTAGTAAGGCTTGTCACTGTAGAAATCATGTTTGCTGTATTCTTTCTGTCCTTTAGACCTTTGAAATCCTTTCAGGATAAACCTCTGTGAATATGCAATTCTGTTTTGCTGGGAAAGAAGTTTGTGTCATGTAACTGCTCTAGGACAGAATATACACTTCACAAGGATGGGGATTTCCATGTAAGCACACGATGTGTACTTGGACTTGTGACGTGTGAGATTCAAACTCCTTTTGAATAGGTGGTGACAGTAATACTCACACCCACTCTTGTTTTAGAAGTGGCATTTTGTGTGAATTTCTTTTTTTGTCTTCTTCAGTGGGATCACTCACATTTCCTGGGTAGTTAGTGAAAGGATGTGGAAATATATCCTGCTTCTATTTTCCAGTTTGCTGCACTTTACTGTCTAATTCTCAGCTGAAGCTGGGGGGAGGATGCAATACCCATCAGCCAGACCTGTCTTCACTGCAAATTGTTTTAATTAGTTTGATAGTCCAGCTGTCTAATATAACTGTCTGTCCTGCTAAATGCTGCACAGCTGCAAGTTGCCTTCTGAGGGCCTGTTCCTTGTGATGACTGGGTTCAGAGTGGGTTGGGAAAATACTGGCATTGTAGGTTTGCTCATATGTGGCGAAGGCTTAGGAATGGCTCTGACTCAAATTCTTAAATTGGCTAGTATGAGGTGCTTTCCTTCTCTGCTGCAATTTGTTTTATTTAAGCAGGTCATGTGGGTTCTTTATTTCAGTGGACTGGTGGGTTTTTTCCATCTGCCATTTTGAAATGTAGAGTTCATGATTCACAGTGACTTTCCTATGCTTGTCTGTCATGCAGCTCTGCATGAAACAGGGCAAGAGAAACTGTAAAACTGGCATCTTCAAAAAAGTTATCTGCTGAATTTAAGAGGTGACTATTTTTATCATAGCCCATAAAAAAATGGTTAATTTACTTGAAGACAAAATCTTCAGAGGTATGAAAAAAATTGAGGTAGATTATAGTTTTTCAGCTTCTAGTAATCTCCACATTAAAAGAACCCCAAACACAACAGAAATAAAAATGAAGTTTTTAAATACCTAATTCAAATACAGCAGAATTGCTTTTTGAAGAATAGCAGATCTACAGGCCAAATGTTGCTCTTCATTATGTGGGTGGTAGAACCAGCCCTGGGGTGGCCCTGCACCTTCCCCTGAAGCCAGGAAGGGAAGGGGAGCACTGCAGCCGTGGCTGCTGCTCCCGTGGGGGGCCTCCGATGGCCAGGGCACCTCCTGGGACATCTCCTGAAGAACTTCTCCAGCTCCCACTTGAACCTGTGTACAAGTCGTGCATCCTCTCATTTGGTAACTTCTCATCTATTTTTGTTTGCTTTGAATCTGGCTTGTATGAATTTAAGTTGTTGTGTCCTGGTTTTTACTGTGAAAGATAGTGAGCAACCACCTGCCATGTTGTTAAAAACCTGCATCATGCTCCATGTAGAGGGAGATTTTTACCCACGATTGTATGTAGTGTGTTGTTCTCAATTAGATGTATTTAATACCCACTTCTTTAAAAAAAGCTGAAAAAAATTAAGGATGGACAAGTCCTTTTCATATTTACTCAGCGAAGCGGTGGCTTCCTTTTCTGTGTAGCAGGAGAAATACCTGTGGTATCTAGGCAGTAGGGCAGTAAAAGCCTCTCTGAATGTACACAAGGAGAGGAAACTCCTGAGCTTCTGTCTCCCCACCCTCCTGCTCTTTTGCAGGTACTGAAAGCAGCCAGAGTGAGCACTAATAGAGATCTGTACACTGGGAGTTATTCCGGGCAATCAGGGTATAATTTCTCTTTATTTTATTGTGATACTGAGAAGGTAATGTTTAGCCTTTTATCTCCTGAATGAATTGTGGAACCCGAGTAGCTCTGGCACTGAGGTAAGACCTGGACCTTGCACTGGCTTGTTTTGGTCAGAGCCATGCATCAGATCTGTCATTGAGAAGCAGAGTTTGAGAAGCTCCAGGGATGGCAGGCAAGTATTTAATAGGTCAAAGAATCCATAGCTCATTCATGAACTTTACAGGAAGACAAAGAGGACACACCTTATAACATAAATTTATTTCTGAATAAATTGCAACATTAAGAACTACTGTACAGAGAAACTGCATCACACTGTTACAACTCTGTCATGGTATTTGTGCTTTGTAAACATTTATTCTATCACAACAAAAAATTGTATACTGACAACTAACTGTATTTGGTTTAAAAATAAATACACTTTCCCATTTATTAACTCAAACAAAGCACTTTAAGTCTATAATTCTTGGTGCTTTTCATTAGCTTTCAGCCTCAGAAATGCTGAGCAGAGTTGCCACTCATGTTTGTGGGAGCTACAGATGTTCAGCAGTTCTTAGGGGCTGGCCCAGTGACTGCAGTTATGTTCAGTGTTTGCAATAAATTGACCTTTGTTTTGACTGTAAAACGATCTCTCCTGTTCTGTTTATACTGCAGAGTAGATGGAGAATTACTCACATTATTTAATGCTCCACATTAGATTTTGGTTCACTAACAATTTGTATTTTGTAACAAATGAGTGATGCAATCATGCAGGTTTCGTAATGGTTCTAAAGATAAAACTGAGAATATGGCTCTTTTTCATAAATTATTTAAAACTACTTCAAAATTTTCAAAAATATTTAGTGCAAAAGGATAGGTTGTTTTCTTTTTCAAGAAATATTACAGAAGCATATACTGTTATATGGAAAATAAAACTTCTCTTAAATATTTTTTTGGGGAAAAGCAGGCAGGTGTTCTATTCCACTATTTGGGTAGGAGAAATGAAAAGTAAGCATTTTCAAAAAAACAAATTGCAGAAGAGCTGTGATGTCATAAGTTATTTTTACCTTTAAATTCACACCCAGTCTCTTTGGCAGAGTTGAGAGAATGTATTACTAAGTGCATGATACCAACAGATCATCTCAACAGGACGATAGCAGAGTATATCTTATCAAACAATTATAGAAATGTTATAGGAATGTGAACTCTCACATATAGTCCAAACAGTTATATTCAAAATTGAACACGTACGTCTGCCGAAATTTTAACAAACGTTTTCCTTTCTTGTAAGTTACAAAAATTAACATTGAGATTTTTAGGACGAGATGGTGCTCTTTTCAGATATGCATTTCTTCACCTCATTAACTATTTATTACACTAGAATTAAAATAGTACTTTTTTCACTGCTTTTAACTGATATGTAGAATGTTACATAGTGCTTTCCCCAGAAGCACTTCAGGTAACAATTGTACTATCATGATTCCCTTCTGCCAGGCAGGGACACTGAGGCACAGAGGTGAAATGACTCGCCCAAGGTCGCAGGGCTGGGGCAGGACAGGGCTGGGAGCTGCTGCCCTGGCTCACAGAGCTGTGTGCAGGAACCTACCAGCTGTAGCTACACTGAACTGCACTGCCTCCCAGGAAAAGGAATCTGTTTTTTTAGGATAGCAACTGAGAGACTGGATTTTATTTCTTTGGGAAGATTGCAGGAATCAGGAACAGCTATGGAAGAGAAATAAACACATGGGAAGGAACTAAAATGTTTTTCAGCAGCTTTTTATTGTGTTGTCTAACTGCAAAGGTGTTAAGTGTTCAAAAGCTTTTACCTCTTGGCAGATTATGGGGACTTAAAAAACCCATAAACATTACTTATCTAGGGACAAGGGTGTCTCTAGGCATTCTGAAACACACTCTGCTTCTAACAGTTAAACTGTACAAGTATTAGTGTTGTTTTAGAACTGGATGTTAGTGTACTATCCCATTTTACCTGACTGACTTAATCAAATTGATGAAAATTGAATGTATTAGGTAATTAAGCCTTTACTGTGTAGTTCATTAATTCAGAAGGCTAAAAATCCATCCCCTCATAGTACAGTGCATCCTATAGCACAACATGTCAAGAGTCCCTCATGCCACAGAAAGACACAATAAATTCGGGTTCACTTTCTCCTGGGTCTGTTGTGGAACTGACTTGTGCTGTTCTTGTAGAGTTTGTACATCTTTGCACATTTTATTCAGTGATGGTCAGGAATCAGAGCATTACACAAACCACTGCTTATTTAAACTGGAATAAAACAGAAAAGCTGAACCAGTGAACTTTGTTAACCCAATTCGAGCAGCCAGTCAAACAGACTGGGTGTCATCTCTCTGCCCTCCTCGCTGAGCTTGCAGTACTGCACCACGGCTTGGAAGATATCCCCCACTTTCCAGGACTTCCGCTGAACTAACTGCACGACATCTAGAAACTGAATAAAAAGAACCACAATGAAATACACTTAGGATCTGCTGAACGTTTTCCAAGGTTTTGTGAAATGCAGACACACAAACCCTTGTTAGCCCGCCCTTTGTAAATGTACAGCTGTATGAGAGAGTGGACACCATTCAGTGCACAGCAACATCAACGTTCTTTCTATTTATAAAAACTTCATTTCTCAAGTTCCATAGCTCCCCTAAGACCGATGGGCTCTCATGATATTTTGTAATTTAACTGCTTCTGTCAATTATTTCTTATTTATTGCAATGAAAGTAAGAACACAGACAGTGAGTTTGATAAAGGATCACTATTTGCCTTGTTATCAACAACTCATTGTCAGAATAATGGAAGTGTGACTATCCATCTTAAAAAAAATTTTTGCATTACCGTTAGCTATATTTTAATTTATGTTTAATTTTCTCTATTTCCATATATACATCCCATAGTATTTTAAATATTAAAATAGTGCTGGTGAGAGGGAATTCTGTGTAAAATTTTGTCACATGAAGACATTTAGCTGTGTTTTAAACATAGACAATATCTGTATTTTACTTTTTTTTTTTAATTTCCAGAGAAACCAGAGGTTAGATATATGTTCTTAAGCAGCTGTAAAAAAAAATCCTGAGTTTTGTCCACTTTGTACTTAATGGTGGGCTTCACAGGGTCATCCATCTGGTCCCTTTTTTTTCTGAAGCACATAAATGAAAATCAAAGCTTTTCACTTCTTTGAATTTCACAATAATTAGTTTGCTCCTTCTATGTTTCCAGTTTTAAAGCACAAAAGAAAAGATTGTGTCTCTAGTTGGAGTAGCTGTTTGCTATTTACATACTGCAGCCTAAACTTTTAATATGTATTTTAATGATATTTAATAGGCACGTGATTTCCAAGAATGCTGGTGTAGGCAGGATGTGCTTCATTATTCTCTAGTGTATTTTTGCAATTGAATTAACTGTTTGCCAAAGCACATGGGTAAAGCTGACAGCTGTTTCTTTAATTAGATGCAATTTGGACTGTTGCTGTTGAATGCATTTTAAATTATGTTTATGATTCCCAAATGCATGTACTCAAGAAAATCAAACAATATCTCTGCTACTCAAAATGATCTTCCCATAAGAGACCAAAATACTGATTTGTAATACTTTTTTCATTAATTGACTTAAATACTAACATGTTTTTAAGCCTTAAAGCTTAAGTTGCTCTTGCTGATCCTTGAAATGGGTCTCTTTTGGTCTTTCCTGAAATGCTGTGGTTGGTATCTGGTGGTGTCTACAAAGGAGCACCAACTGATCATTCAGGAATAGAAAGAGTCTGCACTTCTTGTGGCTGTTTTGGACTTCAGTGTTGCTCTTGGTTCTGGCTTGGACTAACACCTCAGGAGGTTTCTCAGTGATCTGCGTCTCTCCACTTCTCTCTGGAAAGAGACTTCTGCTCTCAAAAGCTGTATCTCCAGCTGGAGCAATTTATGAACAGCCAGGCACAAGTTCAGACCGACCTGAGGCTGCCCTAATTAGTGTTACAGGCAAGGGAGAACCAGCATAAGGGCTGAAAATCTCAAAGTCCAAACAATGTCTCATATTATAGTGACCATGTAGCAGAACTTTGTACATGTGATGTCCAAGCACAAGTGGTTTTTATTTTTCAAACCTTTGTGCTTAAACTCCATGTAACCCATGTGCAGCCTTTCAAATGTAGCCACATTAAGGAGTCTTTTAATTCTGCCTTGGGCATTGGTATTTAATGTATCATTGATACAAAAAAGTGAACAGATTTATCAAAGCATGTTATGGAGACTCTGGAGAAGGTCTCATGGTGACATTTGCTTGTGCCGTAGACAATCTACTACATCTTTCACATACCTTAAGTTCTGACACACCTGTCCTCTCATTCCTTTCTCTCATGAACAGCAGCGTTGCCATCTTGCTGTAATGAAGATGTTTTTGCATCTGCTTTTAAGCTCAATCACTTCAATAAATCATAACTGCTACAGTTATGTACACATTAATAGTATGCCCAATTCTGTAAATGCTACCTTTTCAATTCTGTTTTCCTGAGATTTCTTAAAATAGATGGTTGGAATTCCAAGTTCAGAAGCAGCTATCCACTGCAGGGTGGCTCGCAGCTCCACATCAGGGCACTCTGGTTCCAGATCAAAGTTTATCACCAGGAGGTCCTTTTGACAGTTGGCTGTTCCCACTGAAAGCTCTGAAGTACTTTCTGAAAAAATAATCCCACCAGTTACTGTGCAATTACTTGTGTTACCTTCAAACTGTATGTTTTAATTGATATGGTTCAACTTACCCTCTGTGTTTTCTGTCTGTTCTTTAAGGAAAACCTTTTCTTCTACTAATTCACTTAGAAACAAACAACAACAAAGCTTATTAGTCATACTTAGGAACAGTCTACAACATTGCTTCATGATGAATAAACTTCTCCCTCAGTGCAAGACCTAGAAAACTGCAAGAAAAAGGTTACATAGGATGAAACAATGAAGTGCTGAATATATTTCATTATTTAATCTGTAAATCAGGAAAAGCGGAATTGGAGCATTTCTCTGTAGTAGGATGAAGTACTTGAATTAGTTATGTCACGTATTGTGTTTCACCAGGGTCTGTGTATATTCACAGTTCACACAATGACAAGCAAACGACATTATGGTAAGACACAGCAAGTCTCATAACCTGGGTGGAAATGCTGAATTTCCAATGTCTGTATTTTGCTGTGACAATTTTCTGATGTCACTGACTTCAGGAAGTTCCCATGTTCAGTATGTGATGTACAGTCCATATGTTTGTGCAGTGGGTGTGCCCTGGCTGCATAATGACATTCACCAGCTGGCAGGTTGTACCAGGATCTTTAGGCAGGATGTACTCACACATCTCTTGATAACTGAATTGCATGTTCAGCAGAAACATTCCCAGGAACAATAGGGAAGATGTACTGCAGGCCAAATTATTGGAAAGAATGCTATTGGGTTTTTAAAAATTGCTCTTAATTATTCCTTATTTGCTTGACCTTACTTGGTATTACAGTAGCATTTTGATAATATTTGAAGTTATTCAGAGAAGGTTCAACGACAGAAAAGTAATACCACAGAGAACTGTCTTTTAGACAGGGTGGTTGATGGATCCGTGTTCTCCAGAGATCCACCTGAGTGGGTTTTCCTGTAATCTTTCACTGTCTGGTGCCCTCACTCTGCACAGACACCTGCATGTGCTTTTTTCTGAAACCATGGGCAGGCACAGCAGCAGGTGCAAAGCAGGGCTTGGCATGGTTTTGGTGGCGTAAACGATTTGCAGTTAAAATTGGACTAAACATCAAGTCTCACTTCAGTGACTACTTACTTAATCATAGGAGAAGATGGCACGTTCTCCTGATAAATTTCCAGGTCCATAATGCCAAGACTGCTAGTTGTACTGCTGTTGCCATTGCTGACAAAGCAAAAGTTTAAGTGTTAGTGCCAAGCTGTGCTGAACATGTCTCCATACATCTTCTAAAAATTTATTTCTGTACAAAGCAAAGTGGGGAGGAACCCTGTTCCATAAAATCAATTGTGCTCAGCAAGTGGTTCCCTGAATGAAGCACACTAGTCTGCTCAAAGTAATGAGGCTTTTATTAAAATAATTCTAGATGGAGCATGTATCAAGTGCATCAATGCATCAAGTGATGCTGTAAATTGGAGGAAAAAATAAGTGGACTCTCTTCTTGTGAATGGCTTATGCACTGAACACTTGGCCTCAAACAAAAACCGAGTCCACCTGAGTCCTTGAAAAGAAGGATTAGCAGGTACAGAGATGTCCTGCAAGGAACCTGCAAAGATCCAGCTAGCTCTGAACAGGGAGTTCTAGCAAGGCACTGGCTGCCCATCATCCACTTACCTGCAGGGTGAGTCCATGCTGGTAACCAGCAGCAGTTTCAGTGTATTACATCACACCCCAAATACTATTTGGGATCTGATGGAACCCACAGGTAGAGAGATGGCCCCTCATGTTTCTGTCTACTCTGAAAGACTGAGATTTTAATCAAAGCCAATGCTCATTGGGACCACAAATACACAGAAGTATTCTCTTCGGCTTCTTCACAAGGATGAAGTAGCACACTTGGGGATATTTGGAAAAACTATTACCAGTTCACTTTATAACATCATTATAAATGTGACAGTGAATGTTTATGCAGATACTGTGATAGTCTCATGGACAGGTCGTGAATTTGCTGGCTGCAAGTCAATTACCATGAACAAATTCTGTGTGGCAAGTCATGGTGAACCACTTAATTTTTACTGAAAAACCAACTAATAATATTTTCCCTTCCATTAGAAGGATTGATGAGATAGTTCCTTTCCCCATCAGGGTGTTCTGAGACATTGTCAGCATGCCATGCATTCAGACTTGCTGTAGCAATTTCTGTTCCAGTGCAGGGCTGAAAGGCACAATACTTCAGCTCTCTCAGACCAAGGACTTTGATAAAGGTTGATACTGTAATAACAGGATGAATGTTCAGCTGCGCTGACAGCCATGTTTTGTTCAGTAATTTCGGCCAGCCAACAGTGCTCTCTGACACAGACTCTTTCTTTTCCCTGCTTCATTACCATAATGTCTTCCCTCCTTGTCATCTTAATACTCAAGAGAAAGATGTAATTACTTGATAATATTTTAAAACATAGTCTAAGAGCATGTGAAGGAAAAACCTTACTCAATTTGATGCTGTGAAAGGGCTGAAGCAAACTACCATCGCTCTATAGGAGCTCCAAGGACTAAATAACATTTTCAAACATTTGTCCTGACTTGAATTGGAACAGAATCAGCACATAGCAGTAGGAGCTCTAGAATTTATGTCTACTCAGGGAAAAATTGGTCATCCTCTGTTAATCTGCACCCCTTGTGCCAGTCTAAGCAGATCAGGGCTCAATCTTTGTTCTCAGTGCATGGATTTCTGGTGGGAATGGCAGTCTCCTCAATCTTGGCTAAGGAGGTGCCAAAATAAACATTATGCAAACAGTAGCAAATAAATCAAAAGAAAGACTGTAGCAATTAACTTGTCCAATGGCCTTTTTGCTGTAGGACTGAGACGCTTCAGTGGTGCCAGGAGGATTTTTCTTTGTCTAAACTGAGCTACTCACCAGTAAAAAGACCTGTCTGAGAATCAGAACATGCGTGATTTTTTTCCCTTATAAAAAATGAAGAGATAAAGTCTGCCATTAGACATTCTTTACAGTATTCTGAGTGAATCTCAAGCTGTTGCCTCTCACTGCTGATGCAGGGTAGGCTTGGTTGGCAGACCCCATTGTACAGTGAGAAGAGACAACGTGGGTACCTCAGGGAGCGCTCGCTGAGCTGCAGGTAGCTGCTTGTGTCATCAGGATTGTCCTCATCGTTGGCAAGCTGGGACCAGCTGCCAGTGCTTTCTTCACTGCTGCTGAGATGGGCTGGAAATTCTTCAGCTGTTTTCGTCTCTCCTACGATTTCAGCATCCGATCTGCTCTGAGGACTGTTGCTGGCAGGGTGATAGGGAAGGCACATTGATATTACAATATAGGCAAACAAACTGGTGCCACCAATCTTCAGGCAAAGCTGCAGAATCATAGAGATGCAAAAGACTGGACAAGCTTATAATTTATACATAGAGTCCAGTACAACATACAGCCTGAGATGCTCTTAAAAAGGACTTTCTTACGACTGCTATAAACAAACACAAACCCTAGATTTAAGTATGCATAGAAAAGTTTTAGCTTGTACAAAAAGATTTAACATGTATAAAAAACCTGATCACTGTAAAGGTTTATTGCTCAATGCACTTCAGTCAATCAGTGGTTGAAATATGTGGTATATGTTAGTGCAGAATGACAGCATTTCTTGGAAATATATATTGCTGCTAAATCCCTGTCCTGCTAATGGCTGAATAAGTTTCTTGACAGGGTTTTCTACTCTGTTAAAATTGTAGATCCGAAAGAAGTGAAAAGTAGGAAAGTATTGTGGGTTGTGAATCACTAATGACTCTGAGCCTGCCGTGTCCTTAGGATCTTCATTGCTTACACTGGGGAAGGACAAAATATTGCAACAGTCAGAAACCAGGCTGAAGATGGAGCCCAGACTGAGTTTAGAAAGTATAGGGTTAAGGGAAAAATGCTTTCTAATTCTGCACACTTGACATATGTCACACATGTGTGTATGTCATATGTATGTACACATGCTCCCACAAACACACACAACAAAAAAAGAAACTATATTTTTGCTAAGTTTTTGGAGCTAAACTGGGCTTTTGATACAAAGAAAAATAATAATCAATCCCTCCAATAATTATATCACTGCAGTGCCAGAATAACAAGTAAAGCAAAACTGTAGTTTTGTTATATTCACTGGATAGTCTGCATTTGCAATTTAGGGATAAAAGCAATGTTATGTTCTGTACTGACAGCCCTCTGCAGGATCTCTCTAGAGAAGTTCTTGCCTTCAGACCTTTATCTGTGGTATTGGTTGAGGCATCTGCCTTCAGTTAGAGCAGGAGATCACACCAGAAATTCTATTGCTCCTGAGTAATTACCTTGATTAGCCATACACTGAGACAATATCATTGTGGGTATCTCTTTTTGCCAAGAGATCTCTTTTTCTCTCACTCTCAGAAGTTGTTGGGTTAATGCTGGATGACAGAGAGATGCAGCCTGTTCAGGGAGAACGGGACGTGCTTGCCTGGGGCTCTGCTCCCCCTGGCAGTCAGCTCTGCCAAGCCCCTGTGCCCATCACCCCTGAGCCCTCGGGCCCAGGACTCTGCCCCTGCTCTCTCTGACACGTGGGCACTGAGCAGCCAGGCCGCAGGGCAGGGGTGTTATTCAGGTTCTTAGTACAGGACAGGTAGCTCCTGATACCTGGTCCAAAACATCAGAGATTTGTGTGGGCGATGTTTCTTGGCATTTTGGGTTTTGTTTGATTCATTATTCAATTACATCTCACACCAGCCATGCTTTGAACTGACAGTTCCCCACTTGTGAACAGTCACTTGGAACAGTTTCTGTGTAACTGTGACAGGACTGGCTCTGTTGCACTGCCTACGTACAAGGAACAGCTTTTTTTCATTGCTAAAGGACTGCATGGCTTTTTTTTTTTTTTTAATTTTCCCCTAATTGACTCTATGTCTGCTTGATATTTTGCCTGGAGTCCTATGTGCCTGTATCTGAACTAGCAAGTAATTTCATGCAGTAGGAGTGGATCAAAGCAATTTCTACTGATGCTTTTATAGCTACATTATATATATTTTTAGGTTTTCACTTCAGCCTAGACTTAGTCCAGACAGCCATGCCACAAATGGTTCAGATCTGTGTGAAGAACCACTGGAGGCTTTGCCTTCCCAGCAGGAATATGAGCACATCTGGAGAGCACTTGGGCAGCTTCTGTTTGAGATTGCCTTGGAAGAACTCTGCATTGCCTGCTGCGAATGAGGCTGATGCACAGAAAGGGAGGCAAGGTGAAGCAGAACTGCACGGCATTGCTGAGCCAAGAGGCTCATGCAGGTGTAGCCTCTGCTTACTCATTCTGCCCTACCAATCCTATTGCTTTAACCATGTCATAGCCATGTTGGGAACTCCGCTTCAAAGGCAGAGGAAAAGTTATGGAAGGGCTCGTAAACTGCAAAAATAACTTCATTTTCCAACAGTAAGATTCCAAATAGGTGGATTTCTAAATTTATCTTACTAAGAGCAGGTTGCATTTTCAGGAAGAGGAAGGTTAGTGGGGGAGAGTCAGTATGAAAGACTAGTGACACCATGGTAATTATCCACCTAATTGCTGCCATACACAGGAAGGTACTTACAATCTATCTACTTTCTCACTTCAAGTGAGAAAGCTTTCTCACTTCAAGCAGAGCTTTGTCAAATGCCAAAACACAGCAACGCCTAAAATAAAATGAGCTACAAAATGGTTTCTAACACTAGCACCTGCACTCTTTCCGCCACTCTGAGATAATGGGGTGCTGCAGGGCTCCAAGAGACTGGCAGTTGAGATACCATTAAAGTAACAGATACAATGAAGTACAGTGATAAAGAGGCAATGCCTTGAGAGAGAGCATTCCCTTAACCTCACAGCACCCACAGCAACCCTCTGCATTTGCACTGCACTCTCGTGCTGGGCTCACACTTTACCTTAACCAAAGCAAGCTGCAGATTTCTTGACAAAAGGAGTACAGCTGTAAGGAGAGGGTGGTAAGCTGTGATGTAAACTCCATGAAACGACATTAAAATAAAATGCTCTTCTTTTCCCTATCTAAATTCTACCAGAGAAGTCTTGAACTTAAAGAGGTGAGGGGCACTTTTATTCTTTTATTTCCTTCAGTAACGAATTTTTATTAGTTGTGGCTCCAGACTGTAAACACAAAGTTAAACTTCAAGCTCTCAGAAGTCTGGTCTTGTTTCCAGGTACACAAAACGTTACCTGCAACAAGCATAGCAGAGAACTACAGGTCAAATCCTGCTATCTTCTGTTATACACTAGCACTGATTTTTATTTATCTATTCTTTAGTTCAGATATCAGCCTGTGCTAAATAAAAGTTTAAGCTTTTGTCCATCTTTCCTGTCTTGATTATGGGAGACTTAAATGTCTGTATAGAGAGAACTTGTCTGTGCAGTATTAGATTTAAATCTTAAAATCATAGTGTCATATTCAATATAAGTTTTCTCCAGAAAGTAGCACTGTGACACATGATTGGGTGATTTTATGCCAATAGAAACCTGTAGTCAAAACTTAGCATGCTTATTTCTTTAAAAGTACCACTCTTATTTCCTGCCGTTATCAAAATAACTTTTACTGGGAAAATAAACCAAAGACCAAAGCAATGTGCTGATTTGCTGTTTTGTCACTTACCTATTTACTGGGGAACTGGAAACCATGTGTTTCCCATCCAAAGCTTCTGGAGGCTTTGCTTTGCTTTGCTGCCCCTTTCCAGATGGGCCACATGAAGTTACAGACTCAGAGTCTTTATCTGGCTCATCTCGTTGATCCGTTTCTATCTGAATTAAAGGCACTTCCCTGTGCTGTCCTGCAGGGAGGCTTCCAGGGCTCTTCACATGCTCTTTTTTCTCATCCAAAGTTACTTCTTCCATTTTGGGTTTGGACTGTATCTGAGTTGTGCTTTGGGGATGTTTGCTTTCCAGCACATGTTCTCGGCTTGTATAATCAAAGGAATCCTGCTGGACAACAATTAAACTTTTACCACTTTCAACAATATTTGCAGCCAGTCTTTTTGCATATTGCTCCACGTGTGGTGGAGAATCACTGTAAAACTGGTCTGCCTCTGCAGCCTCTGCCTCGTCTGCTATGATTTTGTTCTTGCGCATCAGAGACTCAATGGAGCTGGCCCACGTCTCGTGGATCAGCATGTCTGTGATCTGGTCAGTCTTGCCTCTCTGGTACAGGCATGAGTCAGACTTGCAGAGCCCCGCGGAAGCCACGGTACTGACGGGCTGTACGCTTAAGGAATCTTGGCGATGGTGGGCGAACCCATCTAAGGAATTTGCTTTAATTGGGACGTTCACTGTAAGCCTAGAGCCTGAGGATCTGCTGTCGGGCATCGACGACTGCCTAAAGCAGAAAGGTGACCGTAGAGAGGGTGCCAGCAAACTGCCACACCAGTCCTTCGAATTCCGAGAGGATGATAGATTATCTTTATTTTCCTTTTCAATTTCTCTTAGCATATACCTATAAAATTCTTCTGTTATACTTTCTGTGCTGGACTGTTTGGATGGGCAACTTGGTCTTACATTAAGATGGCCATTTTTCTTGGCTACCTGTTGCAAGGCAGAAGTTAAGATGTTGTTCGCATTTTTTCCTGCATAGTAATCCAGTAATAAATCAAAACCTCTTCCTTCATTTTCCATCTGGTTCACCATAAATCTCGAAAATTCATCTGTAATGCTTTCACAACTAGACTGCTTTGAGACAGAACTTGTCTGGCTCAGAGAGTGACCAAAGCTGTTCATTAGGCTTAGGGTATTGAAAGAGGCTTTGGAATCTGAGTCCTCCTCCGGTATGCTCTCACAGCTTGACGCCTTGGCTCGGCTCCATCTTTCACAGTGCAGTCTGTTCCTGGGGTGGTTTGGACCTTGCCAGATGCTATCAACCATGGAGAGTTCGGTGAGGTTCATGATCTTGGCAGCCACTTCATTCGCAAAGAGATTGACTGAATCTGGTGTGTCCTCAAGGTTTATAGATTCATCTACTACCCGATTCATCAGTCTTTCCTTTAGCTCAGGATGCTCATCTGTTTTTCTTTTGATCTCACTAAGTCGAGGTGCCCTGTGCTTCCGAACCACAGAAGCATTGGTATGGGTTTCTTTCTTCCTTTTCATGGTTCTGCATGATAAACTCTGGGTCACCAGATATTCATTGCCTCTCTTCCATGCACAGAACCAGGGTTGCTTGCCATTTGAATTTTCTAGACAAATGGCAGCTATTTCTGTTGCCATAGAGACAACTGTTTCTGCCAATTCTTCTGCAAAATCTGTTATACAATATTTGTCCCTTGAATTTTTCACCTGTAGCACAGGCTGAGAAGGAAGCAAGACATGGTTTCCTAACAAAGACACGCTAAGTTGAACATCATTATTTAGCACAGAATCACACTTATTCTTGGCTTGGTTTTCTGTATTTACGGTGGCACTGGAAGACAGCTGTTCTTGAACACCGTGCCTGCACTCACTGTTCGCAAAGTTATTCTCTCTGTCTGAAAATGATCTGTAGTCTTTCTTCGGATGATGATTGTTATTCTGATTTGGGGATTTGTAACAGTCTCGTGCAGTTCTTTTCAAGTATCTCTTCTTGGGAGATGTTTTTGCACCAAGTGTGTTACGCCCTGTATCTCCACTTGGTTCTGAATTCAGTGTGGAACCTTCACTGCTATTTACATTTTTGATATTACTCGTCCAAGTGCTTGTGACCTTTTCAAGATCTTTGCTAGTACTGGTGCTGTGGGATGTAGCAAATGGCTTAGCAGAGTGATCAAGGGGGCTGTGTGAAGTTTCACATGCTGTTGCCAGCACTGGCCATCCTTCTGCTCTTGTTACTTTCTCTGCTTTTATGCCCTCAGAAAAGAGAGGAGAACACTCTTCAACTTGCCTTATGTCATTCATCTTCTTGCAAGTGAAATATATTATATTAAAAAGCAACTCATTTGCAGTCTCTGTGAAAATATCTTGTGTACTTGAGCCATCCTCTGAATGGGGGTGTAGCTGTCTCTTCTTCCTAACCTCTTCCATAGAATGTCGTAGAATAATATTGGATAGGTTTTGCGCAAGTTCATCCCTGATTACTCCATCAGCACGTGGAATACGTGGTCTTGCTGCTGTTTCAATAATTTTCCTGTTTATGGATTCCATAAAATGCCCTACATTTTTGTATGTGTTGGGTTCTGTCAGAATTACGGATGCCTCTTTGAGAAGTGCCTCTGCAATGCTCTCATTCAGCTTCTCCATGCTGCTTCCTACAGCGATGCTACAATGCAGAGTAATGGCTGCAGAGGCCTGAGCAGCAGACAGAAGTCCACTGGAAGTTGTAGGGTACTTCTCCTCCTTTGTTTCCCCCAGGCCACAGATGGCTACAGCACTTGCTACTTGAGTCATGCCACAGAGCGCAGATGGGAATGAGTATTCCGTGCCAGCACAGTCGTCCAGGAGCTGTGAGGATGCTGTGTGCACCTCTTCATTAGCAACCACTCCACTTCTCAAGTCTGTGACTTCTTGGTCCCGGCGAAATTTTTCTGCAGCCTGGGGACTGGAAATGGTTCCAATGACAGAGGCTGCACAAGCCAGAGCCACTTCCAGTGCACTTTGGTCATGTCCATTTGAATGTTCTTCCTCAAAGGAATCTGAAACTCCAGCAGAGCTTTCAGCCTCAGCCCAGGGGCTCAGACTGGGGAAGGCAGACCCTGGCCAGTCAGGTACATTCTCAGAGCTGTCCGGACTTTGCACTATGACAATCTTTGGAAGTTCATTCCATGATCGGGAAGCAGATACATCTTCTGACTTACAGGAGCTTCCTACAGAGATGCTGACTGCAGCCTCCTCACTGAAACTGGGTCGAGACTGTGACAGTCTAATGAATGCATCCTGCAGAACAGATTCTGCTAAATTTGTGGCATACTGACCTGTGGTCGCCTGCTCATTCTGGCAGGGAGGATCAGTTTTCCTGATACCTGCCCCATCTTCCCTGTCTGTCTTGCTGCTGTGTTTCGTTGTGGGGTCACCCCGAGGCTCCAGCTCCTCTTTAGCCATTTTGCTTACAGATACATCTTCTAACATGAGGGCTGAGTTTTCCTCACTAGTCAAATTAGTAGTACTAAATGAAGAAGTACTTTTTCCAGCTAATTCCTTCTGCCACAGTGTTTCCTGGTCTGACTTATCTTCAGGTTGTGAGATGCCATCTTCAGCCACAACATTCACAGTTTCAGAGACTTGAGTAGCTGCATTATCTTCATTAATGCAGCTCCCTTCAGGAATGAACGGCAACCTGGCTTTTCTATAGTGAATGTTTTCAAATCCCTTTCCTTTATTCTTTTTGGCATCTGAAGATGCTTCTGAAACATTTAATTTTTCATGACCTATTAAGAAAAATAAAAAGTTAGTTTTTGTCGAGTAACTTGTGACTTTTAAAAGAAAAGAGCTGCACAACTTTGTACTGCATTACTGCTCTGGGAAAGTACTGCACAGCCATGTACCTTGTCTTTGAACAAAAATTTAAAAATATGAATGGCTGTCCACTTTCTAAATTACATCTGCATGAATTAACATCAAGTGCAATTTCTGTGAGCATTGCTATAGCTGTTTTGCAGTATGAACAACATCAGAATTATGCTCAGTCCCCCTGCTTTTACCAGCTTTATATTCATCAGCCTCGTTGTCATCCTCGAGGTGCTCGGAGGCTGTGAGGAAATCTTCTTCTATTGAGGACACGGAGCAGTTCGTGTCATCCTCAGGCTTTAGGACACGAGTTTCTATCTGCAGCTGCCTCTCCTGAACGAGCTCAAGTCCAATCAGAAACTTGTTTATTTCAAAAATGATGCAGCTTGCGCTGTTTCTCCTGTCCCCTCTCGCACACTGAACCAAGCAGACATCTGCCAGCCAAGGACACTAGAGGGGAAAAGAATCTCAGTTATTAAATTAAAAAATAAAACTTATTTTAGGCTTCCCTTTCTATAAATATCTCAGGAATGTTCTGTTGCAAAGATGCAGTATGATTTGTCATTTCAATGTTTGTAACAGTGTGCAGTTACATGTATGCCAAAATAAGATTTCTTGGACTGACAATTTTGTTATACAAGTGTTTTAGTAGAGAACCCAGCTGTATCACAGGGGGTACTTGGCAATTTTGTTGAAATTGCCAAGTGGTTTGTTTTCAATCAACTTCTTGTTTTAATGACAGAGACTTGTTTGATGTTAGTCATCTGACATGCTGTTATTAATGGCCTCACACTACCTGGTATTACCTCTCTGGAGGGAATTGTTTGTGGGCATGAATTCCTTTTCAGGATCATTTCTGTTGCAATGCTTGTTTGAAGGCAGCCCTGTAAATACTGGCTGATAAGATTGTGAAGAGCAGGTCACCTTTAGATGTTCCAGCAGACCATTTTAAAATAGTGTTTTATTTTGTTTCTTTGCTGCTCTTCCTCCTATTCCCTCTTTGTCCAAAGCCCCATTATTTCCGGCCGATACAACCTCCCACTGGAAATGGGGCTCCAGTGCACAATGTGCTGAGCCTTTCTATAAATAAACTGCCTTACCTAGAGAAGCTGTACAATTAAGTTGAAAGCTGGACAGAATCTGAGAGGAAGGAACTCTTGTTATCCTCATTTTACTGATATTAAAACCGTTGGACATTTATACAACAGAGCTAAGTCGACGTCTCTGCATGGGACCATGCTTGTTGTATGGATGTACCCTGAACCAAAGCCAAGCTTTTGCAGCTTGTGATGTTGTGCTTTGAACTCAGGCTCCCAGGAGAGAGCTAGCTTGGGTGGGACCGACTTTGTATTGGATTGAGGCAGAAGTTTTATGTTGCGCAAAAGATGCCCTGAACCCCCGGGCATTTGCATGTTATCTAAGATAAGCTGACCCCATCCTGGACCTTTTGTCTTTGACTGTGAATGCAAAGCAAATATCTACTAATAAAGAGAGTGGGATGAGTGTTAGGCTGGATTAACATATTTATTAGCCTGCTCTTCCCTTCCACTTAAAAAATGTGTCTGAACAGAAAACTAGATAAATTACTGTGTTAAAACAGAAAAGATAGATTAGATAGCTGCTATGAAATTGAATCAGACTTGAGCATGCACTGTTGTTGTGAAAAATATTATGAAAAACAGATGCAGCCTTCGATCAGACATTCCCCTGCTTTTTCCCCAATACACAGTTTGTAGGGTTGTACTTGTGAAAAGGGCTTGAGGGGGAGTGGCATAAAAATCCTTCTACAAAAACTCTGCCAGTCACCTTACAAATGAATTTCTCTGAAAGCCAAACAATAGGATGACTGTGGCATATCTGGCCAATAGATCTCATCCAGCCTAAATGCAAAGCTTTACTCGACAGAAATTTATTTAGTTCCTGTTTGTTTCTTGCCTCCACTCTCTATGAGAGGGCTGCCAATCTCAGTGTCTGTAGGCTTGTGGAGACAGGGGTGATTTGGGTACTTCAGTTACCTTGTTTGGGTCTCAAAACACCCCTGTGTGTATTGCAACATCTTGGGATGTGGGGTTTGGAGCTCCATCGCTCCCACCACAGTCTTGTGCTTGTATTTTTTAAACATTTCTAAATTCAGCCATTAGTCATGAGTGGCAAGAAAGCTCAATAACCAGGTAATTAGCTCTCTTTAATGATCAGCTTGTTAGTATACCACAAAATTCTGTGATCTTTGCAATACAGCTGTTACAGGGTCTGCTTCAGGAAGGCTTTTGTACACAATTTCAGTGAAAGGAAGTTTCCTGGTTTTCTTACCTGCAGCACACAAACCTGGCGATACCTGTTCACATTTTAAATTTGTTGAGACAATTTTGTACTCCAGGATAACTGTAGTTCTAATGAAGTTGAGAGGTGAAGACAGACTGGGAATGAAAGTGGGAAGTGGCAAGACCACTGGAAAGGGAGTCTCTAGGAGCTGTGCCCTGGCCCAGCTTTATGCACAGAAGTGTCACCTCTTTCCTTTCCTCCTCTGTGCTGCCCTTCTGCTACTCTTGAAACCTGGGCTTACAAATCAGTCAACTCTGCCACCAGTGCCTGCCTGCCTGCCCTGAACGACCAAGTGCTAATGTGGCTTAAAGCATTACCAGCTGCAACCCAGACATCTGCAGGATCCAGAGGGAATAGCAGCATCTCGTGGCTATCTTTGTGTACATGGTGTGTGTCCCTGCACCGTGCACCACACACTTACATCTGTCTGACAAAAGTCCGTTGTTTTTATGTTTGCAAACTTCCACTCATCTCAAATTTATCTCAGATCTTTGCTTTCAGGTTCCTTTTTCCCATTTTCCAAATTCCATCCTTCATAGGCATGATGTGATCTTAAAGATGAGTTTGACTCCTACCTGGGGAACCTCATAATCGGCCTGGAGGTTTCCTGATGTCAATCCACTCAGCAGGACTATTTCATTTTCCTTTGGCGGCTGTACGTTCATCGAACTGATGAGTTTGGGGAGATTGGGCGAGACACTGATCAACTTCTGTAGCGTGGAAGAGAGATTTTGCTCTCAGATAATGAAGTCTGAGTTGCACAGTTATACTCATAAATATTAAAATGAAATATCACTCATAGGCATCTCTTTAGAAAGCTCACTTGAAAGGATTACTTCAAGTAGATTAAGAATAGAACTGGCAGCATTAGAATGCACATTCTTTCTTCTGAGACACCAGCAAGACAATTATGACAATATAAACTTCTGCTCAAGTGTCCAGCAGGACAATCTGCCATCCCTCCCATTGTCACATGCTAAACAGCTTGATTGGATTGGTGCATCTAAATACTTCCTATTACCTGTGAGCTCCTTAGACTGTGAAAACAGTGTCTCTCTTATGGTCTGAAACAGAAAAGCTTCAGGAAGTATGGTAATGAGAACAGGGCAAATCTTCCTGTTTTCCTCCAGGCATATGACTACCAAGAAATCAGTAGAAGTTACCTGGAAATTGCCGACCAAATCGATGCAATGCTAAACATGAACAGCAAAAATATTGAAGATACATCAAATATGCCTTTCTTTGCTGTTACACTGTGTACCTTCATGACCTTCCATTTGCAATGGTACAGTCACTCCCTGCATGTTATGTATTTGTTAGAGGCAAAAGCAGTAGTAGTCACAGCATCAGTGATGCTACACAGATCTGTATTGCCCCCAGCATGCGCAGGGGACATTTGTGCTCCTTTGAATAAAAAGGCCAGGCCAAAAAGACAATACCTACTCTGAGAGTGCAGTTCCCTCTGCCAAGGATCTTGGTGTGCTTGCTCTGTGAACAGAGGAGCAAGGCTGACTCCTTAGAGCAGGAGCAGAGTAAATATCACCTCCATTTTCTGCACTACCACGGCCCATGTGTTAGTGCAGAACACGTGGCAAAGCCCTTCAGGGAGTGCAGACCCTGGGCACCCAGCCATCTGCTTTAGTTACTAACCAAGGCAACAATACTTCACTTTTTTTCATTTTCATCCTCATAATATTAAGCTTGCAGTACTGTTATTTTTCCTTGGATTGAATTAGATATAATAAAACTTTCTGGCTTGGAAAAGCTAAATCAATATTGGGAAACCATTCACTTTTCAGGGGACTGATCTTCAGATGAGACTAAGTATTTTTATGTGACATAACTGAATTCAGTGCTTCAATTCAGTCTGATGTTTCGCTGTGGCATAAAAAAAAATTCTTATCCTTTTCTTTTTTCAAATTATAACCTTTCTGTTATCACAAACACTTCCTGAAGTATCTCTGTTTTTCTACTGCCTAAATTGCCACATTTTATCAGATTTCTTAGGTAGGAAGTTATGGCATTTTGCATAACTTTTACTTTACTTCTTTACTTCAGAAAAAAAAGAAGTCTGGAAGCATAATTATTTTACCCAAACCCCCCCCCCCCCCCCAATTTAACCCATTCCAAGGTTCAATCTGTAACACAAAATCCTAACAGTACCTATTAGTAAATCCACTACCTGTTAGTAAATAGTTACACATTTCATATGAACAACAGCTGTGCTAACATCTTCAAAATGCTTCTAAGAAATGCTTCCACCACACCAGTGTATTGTATAAAATTCCACACCAATCAATGCTAATTTACAAAACCTGCTTATAATACACAAAAATGGGGATGAGGGAGTTTTCTCTTGGAGAAGAATGCATAGCACCTGTGCTAGCAGGGAATTTTTATTACCTACACTGAAAACTGAGAACATATGTCTAGTTCTAAGATTGAGGGAGAAACTTTTGGTGTTTCCTCTTATAGCTTTTGTTCCTCAACAAACACTGTAAACAACAATTAAACCAGTGCCTATTAGAAAACAACCAGTGCTTCTGTGGCTTCAGTAAAGTAAAACTTCTCAAGCTGTTCTGCACAGTTAACCTGCTGATTCAATAGAAAAATCATTTTGCTGCAAGATGCTGTATCTATTTTTGACAACTGAATTTTCACAGATCCAGGATGCAGAAAACAGCATAAAAAAACTGTTCCTGCTAACAAATGACTTGCAGGTGGCATCAAGGTGCCAGCACTGGTTGTTCTATGAGCTGTGTTTCCAGCAAATGAACTGTAATGGTTTAACCAAGGAACTCCCTGGGTACTGTCAGGAGATCCTACCTGTGTTCACTCACTACGTATTGCTTCTGTATTGGTGTGTCAAACATGGGCACCAAGCCAGGATGATGAAAAGGAACTGATAAAGGAAGATGTAAGCACAAAACTGACACCAGGTCATATCTTTAAAATGTGACTTCTGCAGATTGAAAGGGCTTTTTTCTGGAATGGTATGTGTTTTAAACATCATACCATGATGTAGTTTGCCTCAGTGTTTGTAAAATAACCAAGGTTTTTTATTACTTTTTAAAAAATCTCTTTTTTCCTTGTAACTTTCAGTTAAACAGATAAAACACACTTTTAGTCCAGTTTTATCTGGATGCCCTCCTCAAGACCACATAATCTACCTATGTGGAGCCTGACTGACAAGTAAGACAGCTCAGCTGAACAAGACCTAGATAAGTGGAAGATTTTCAAAGGCTGTTTGGCAGTAGAACAGAGAAAGAAATCAGAAACTGGTGGCAGAGCAGGACACCAGAAACTCTTTTTATGTAGTATTATGCCAAATTAAAAAAAATGGATGTATGACATGTCCATCTTCACTTCTCCAATAAAAGCAAGAAATCTACTCATATAACTGCTGTGAATTCAGACTGCAACAATCCATTACACATTTCTGGGATGGAATAAGAAATGCTATGTAACATGGTCCAGTGTTGAGACAATTTCAGATGCATTATCCATTGCTCTCTGGGTAAGGGTTAAAAATCTGGGTTGGCTATGATTTGTTCATAGAATTTTAATCTGTATTTTTACTGGAGAGTCCTGGTGTGCCTGACTAGATCCACTGCGCATGTTTTTAAGACCTGTGCAGTTACCTGTTTCACTTGCTCATCGCTGCAATCATCTCTGTTGGCATCTAAATTCACAAAGCAAACCTGTAATGGACAGAGAAAGAAACAGCACCTTATAAAGTTGTACTGGAGTGGCAGCAACCCTTTTAAAGTCAGTGTATTTTCATTTTCTAGCCTTGTAACTGAATCTGTGAAGCCTCTTCCTAGTATAAAGGTAGAAAGGTTAGCAAAGAGAACAGTGGAGTAGAAGTTAAGAAAAGAGGAAAAAAAGGACTAAGAGTCATGACTTTATCTGTGCTGACAATTGGCTTATCTGATGAATGAGCAAATGTTGCAAATAAACTGCAATACAGAGGATATTGGTAAAGGTAGAGGAAATGTTAAAAATACATATGATTACCCATCTGATAAATTCTTCAAGTCTTGCTTTTTCAGTGACTTCTTCTTTCCAGGCACTTGTTGCTAAATGTTTTGTAAGTGCAATTGTGAGTTGCTTTTAGAGTTCTTCTGCACACCACATAAATATTGGAGTATTTTTCCTAACTTTCCAGAATGTCTATGTAGAAGTCTAAAACTTCACGGAAGTAATTTTTTAACCTTGGTTCATGAGCCAATATCCAACAGGAAGTTTTCAGCACTGCTAACTGGGCACCACCACAGGTGCAGAACACCTGGTGAGTACCTGATTCACCAGAAAGCTCTACTTTTGATGACAAGGGGTTTTGCCCCTTCTTTGATTATTATGAGTTTCAGCGACCATTTAATGGTAGTGAGATTGACTTAAACAGAAACTTCAGATTTAAAGACCATTTAATTGCTGAAGACTTTTATTTTATTGTATACTTACTGAAAGGCCTCCTCCAGCTCTGAGTGAGAAGCAGCAGCTCCAAAGCTAAGCTGACTGTGAAGTTTATGAGAGTTTGGTGTCGTCCTCATTCAAACAAAAACCTAACACAAAATCAAGGCTTGGCTAAAGCCAACACCTAATTCCAAATAAGTTGCAGATCCGAAATTTAACATAAAGGAGCTGAGTGATTTTTTTTTTTTGCTTCTTTTTCAGTGAAGAGGAAATGCTTCGTTCCCTAATTCCATGTAAATATCCCATAGAAAATGAAAACGCTCTAAATTATCCCCTGCACCAACACTGTTGTGTGAGGCACCCAAGCTCCTGTTGTGTGCCTGCTTTTACACCAAGACAACCCTGATTTCAGTTTATATATGCACATGCCATATGTACACATTATGACCATCTGCAGTAACAGCCAGCACAGCAGATGGAAAGATCCAGCCAGTGCTCCCATTACAAACCAAAAAAGCACCAAGTGAAGAAGAAAGCTTTTTGCCCTTTTAAATAGTTTAATGTCATCTTTACATGAACTTACAAACATATTTTCCAGCCCTTCTACAATTTTAGCAAAAATATTTCTGTGCCTGATAATGACAACAATCAGGATATGCCACTGTCATCTGCTGAACTTTTAAGAAATAGTTATAAAAATGTCTAAGCTACAAAATAGTAAAAATACTCTCTAGCAACATAGTATGGTGGTTATGTAATGTCCTAAACATGTTACAGTTGATTAAATAAACACTTCTCTTACTTTCTACTGTGTTTTTACATGTAGGCATTTCACATATCAGCAATAGGTAGTTACTAAAAATCATTAGAAAATTACACTCTTGGTTTGCACATGGACTTGCCCACAACAATACAAGATATGAGTTATGAGTCTGCAGGTGCACGGAGGTGTGCTTGCTTAGGGGACCATTAATTTGGCACCAGGGTAGGAGTGTGGGAAGGTGTGGGGCCAGTTTCGAGTCCTCTCCAGCATGGTCACCCCATGCTGAAGGTAGGGCTGTTACTGAGGAGTGTTGTGAAAAAGCTGCACAGGAGCAGTTGTGTCTTTGGGGACGTTCCAGCCGAGCACCTGATTCTCTGATAAACCTGGGTTTGCCCTTTGCTCCCTCCATGTTGTGGTGATGGCTCATGGCTTTGCTGTGATGAACACTGCCACTGCTACCAGTGACAATGACTGCCATCCTAAAGCCAGGCCCTCTCCAAGCAGCCAAAACAATCATCATCTCTGGTTCAGGTGTGAATGGCATGTAACTCACTAACGCCTCAGTAGAAGAAACCTCAGTATAAGCAGGAATATCGTATTTTAAGTCACATTCTCTTTCTTTCCTTTTTTTTTTTAATTGATTTTCAGAACCTAACTTGCACTATAAAACCTGTGGCAGCACTGAATCCAGTTTCCAAATACACTTGTCAAATTCCATTGACATTGATTTATTACACTGCCAATGCAGTCTTTTATCATTTCCTGTTCTGTGGATTTTGCAGTTTTAATTATGGGCAAATTTTAAAATAAAAACAGTTTGACAGTGGTGAAAGACACTGATGAACTCAGTTACCTTTTCCCTTTGCTGAGAGCAGGAGGCAGGACGAAATAGGGAGGTACTGTAACCATAAATTAACTCTACAGTTCCATCCTGGCCTCCTCTGCACAACTGACTCCTTCTAAGAAGTTTACTGTGAGGATATTTTTGTTGGAGATACTTCACCAGTGGTGCTCAAAGTGAAAATGATCTATTATGAAAAATATCTCCCTGTTTTCTGCTCACGTAATATAAGTATTAAGCTCTCATTAGCTTGCATTGCTTGGTTAACTTCTAGTAATTATCAGGGATACCTCCATCGAAACAAGGCAAAACAACACTAGAGAACAATTAATAATCTTTAGGATGGAAATACTGCATAAATTATGAAGAAAGAGCCAAGGTCAGGTCAGGATTTGCTAACCTCAATTTAATTCTGATCTTTTTCTTTGTATCAGATGCAGCTTAGTTTAGCTGTAACCCAACCTCCTGCTCGTCACGGTATCATTAAACGTCAGTCCTTTCCCAGCCACTTCTTTACACTTCACATCCTTGACTTCCCACAAACACCTTTTCACTTCCGAAGTGTGTCTGCTGTCCACTTACACTGATCTACTGTCTGGAAACCATGCAGAAACTTCAAGATACTGCCTTTTTTTTCTGTCTTAGGAAATACTTATTTTGGAGGGAGAAAACAACAAAATTTAAATGGTATTGCGTAATACAAAAAGGAAACAACCCAAATTCAGGCTTTACACAGTGAGATAGTCATCCACAACTTCCCGGGTAGATGCCAGTATCTACTTTTGGTTCAGTAGTTTTTCCAAGTTTAGAAATCCCATTTGCTCAAGAGAGAAAAGTGCTGCTCTTTTGGTGAACATCTACCACTGCACCGAAATGTAGAACAAAGCAGGATGCTCTTTGTCCCTAAACCATTTAATGTACAGGCACACTGTAAATAGCAGCTCTTGCACTATGCAGATTCTTGTACATGAATAGCACAGATTTGGGTCTGACCCCCAACCCTCCTCTCATCAAACTCTCCAAGCATTTCTGCTAGGATAGTACCAGGCAGGCTATCATCACTAACTTGCTGAGCTCTTGAAGAAGTCTTTACTTTCCAGGATCATATAAAAAGCAAATAGAGAAACTTTGTTTTTGCTTTTCCTTCCCTATTTTTCATGATAATTTCTATAACTGGTAAGAGGAGCAGGGGGTAAATTCCATAGATCAATGAAGTCCTGAAATCTGCTCCTGAGCTGGTGTAGAAATTATGTAGGCACCTCACTTCTTAAAAGAACAATATATTAAGAAATCCTTTTTTATAAAGTATTTAAGGATACAGTGTAAACACAGTATATTTTCCTCACTGACAAATGGCCTCAGGACATAATTAACCTGGTAAGCAAAGTGAGAGCCACAGTCCCATGTTCTGTGGTGTGAAGGACTATGGTCAACACTTGCTTGAAGTGCTGCAGGAGGTGGGCTTTTTTTCCCCCTCACAAAATCAAATACATCTACATTATACCACCCTCCCCAAAATTTCAATATCTATTTTAAAAGAAAGGAAGTTAAACTGAAAAGACTTGAAAATGAGAACTATATACAGATGGCTTGTGCAACCTGAATTTTACCTCATATGCCCACATTTATGCAACGCAGTATTGCTGCCTGATTCAGTGAACAGGAAGCCTGCAAAACTGGGGAAAATTGTGAAGAATCAGAGTAGTGTGTATCTGCCATTTTCTAACATTTGAGCCTATGACTTTGTAACCTAAAGGACACTCCTAAACACGGTTTCTTGGATTCTAATCCATCAGTTTCTGGATTATGACAACACAGTTAAAGACAGTATCAAAATGGTAGCAGGACTATATGCAGGTGACACAAACTGCTTCATCCCTGTCATTCCACCACTGTACCCATCCATCCATCTGATCCTCAGCTTCAGCCTAGGTGTCACCAGCAGGCTGGGTTAGGTGCCATACACCTCAGCAGAGGCTGAATGCCTGTGTAGATGTTTGGATTTGAAACAGAACTATGTAGAACTCTCCATGTTCTGTGCTGTCTTGGTACGTCAGGGTGTAAAAGCTGTCTAGAAAATGAGCTTATAGTCTTTATCTCCCAGGTCTGTGCTGTTCTGCTTTTCCCACCCTCTTCCTGATACATCACTGAGTCAACTCATGCCAGGTGCCAATTCAGACACCCCACGAGATGCTTAGAGGGAACAACTGGTTTGGGACTGCTCTTTTATCTGCCCATAAAACGCATGTTTAATTTCCTACAAACAGAAGTGAAAAAGATAACTAGCCCCAGGAGAGATCAGGAGAAAGAAGTTCTGAGCATGCAGTTCCTGGGTGCCAAGTCAAAACAGTTTAAATGCCTAAACCTGAGGATGTGCAGGACACAACAGTGGGACATGAGAAGGTGAGCAACTGCTGAGCCCAGGACTGAAGGTAGTTTTATGTAAAAAGCCAGCTGAAGTGCTGGCAGGAATGCAGTCCTCACGGCAGAGAACTGCAGCAGCGACTGCAGCTGCACAGCAGGAAAGGCAGGCTCAGACTGGCCTGCCCCTCGCAGTTAGAGCTTCCCCCATGCCCTCAGTGGTGATTTTGTTCCCTCTAAACGTCACCATCTGCTGCTGACCAGAGTGCAGTGGCAGGAGCAGGAGGAGCTGTACATCAGGACAGCCAGCTGTGTCCTGCCCGTCCTGGTTTGGGTGACCAGGTATGAAACTCTTCAAATGTCACTTTTAAATTAACATGCACCTCACTGTGCTTCTTTCCATCTTGCCTCATTGCTTGTGAGTGACATGCATTGTACACTAAGGCAGGGATGTTCTGATTATTATTTAGCATTATCCTCCAAAATGCTAAAGGCTTGGCATTTTACTTCCATGTTATTTCCCCTCTGTATTTCGGGCAGGTATTATTTATTCTTAGAGTGTGTGTTGTTTCCTACACACTGCTATTCTAAACACTTTATCCCTTTTTAAATGTAGGACTGTGAAGGTACAGTTTGTGAAGAGGGTGATGGAATTTACATCAACTGTGATTGCTGCAATAGTTGTTTTAAGGATTTAATGGAATCTTTGACCACAGTAATTTTTGCTCTTAGCAATAACTCTGTGATAGGATGGCAGTTTTGGAATTCTGAGCTGCATTTTCATCTCTGCAAAGTGGAAAAACAATACAGTTGCTCTCAACTTCTATTAGACCTAAGTCTGAGTCTCCTGGCTTTAGAAAGATTAGATCACTGTAATTTCCCCACAGCACAATAACAGAATAGAGCTGCTCCAAGGCACTGCTCACTGGAATGGTGACTATTTCAGAGAACCTACAGCTGCGTGATGGGCTCCCTCAGGAGCTGAAGTCAGCAAAAGCCTGAGGAAAAAATATTGTTTTACCCTGTACTTCTGAGCCAAAGTAAACTGTTATGCACAGAAAATATCAAAGGAGTGGCAATGTGCCAGATTTTGTCCAGAAATTTGCTGTGAGCTTTGTCTCTTTGAAAATGACCAGAATCACTCATATATTTTTGACTTATATTAGGATGGCATAAAATGCCTTTTCCAGCACATTGTATCCATACAGCCAGTTTGTGTGACAGGAGTATTTGTTTTGATGGCTGGCAAAATGCTGATCTGCAAAGCTCCCAAATAGAACTTTGCATTTATTTTCACTTGTCTTATTTATGCTAATGTGATGACTGACTAAATAAAGACTCTTGGACTTCTTGTGATATACAGATATAAATGTGTGTATATATATATATTTACTGGCTGTAAGGTCCACTCATCATTGACCTCTCTGTTCTTTAAAATTGCAATTTCTTAAATCTTGTAATTGCAATACAGTTTCAAGCACCTTTTTTTTTTAGAAAGATAAAAACAAATAGCTGTGAAATGATAATCTAAATAAATATTCCAAAATGTCACATAAGATTATCCATTAGCTAATAAGGAAACAAACTAATAGTTTTGGAGATCCTAGGAATTTTTTATCATCTAGGTCTGGCAGGACTTGTGTGAAAGGAGGCTGACTGCAGACCGTTTTTGGAAGCTTGTGGCTTTGGTCACTTCACCACAATTATTTAGTGAAAGAAAACTTTTATAACTGATACTTGAGGCCTGTATGGCTGCAACTCGCAGTATAAATTCTACAATATAGTTCTGATGCATGTGCTTATAAGCTGCTATCAGGTTTTCCCTGTGACTCAGGCTTTGGAGAGTAGAGGTCTCCCTACAGTGCATCTTCAGACATTTGGGCTCTTGGGCAAATTCACTGCATTTGATGGGAATCTTGTTATCAACAACTCTGGGACTGCCCCAATGCATATGCACATGTTGGGTGTAAAACTTCCTTCACAGAAATGACCTTGCAGCCATCAAGGCCAGGAGCAATATCCTGCCTAATATTTCTACCCTTTGCTTGTCTCTCATTACCATTACAAAGTTAATTTTTTTTCTCTGTCACCACTTTAATTTATGGACTGGCATCAAAAGGAGTTTTTACTGCAGAATGAATAGAAAGTATTACTGCTTGTGCAAGACTACAGAGATTTCTGTAAAACTTTATATGCCTGCATTAATCTTCTTAATTTTTTTTGATAGGTCTTATTATGCTTATTTATCTTCTTTCTTTCTGTATCCATTTAAATGTTAAATAGAATCTCAGAGGACTAGATAATATAACTGCGACAGTTAACAGATCTGATTTCAAGGCCAGTCCAAATAAAAAAATGATAAATATAAACCAATAAAGCATAATTGATACCATCATTTAGCTTTGTTCAAGTTAATCTTGACTTTTTCCATTTCCTGTATTTGAAAATTGTTGGTATGGAAAAATTATGGTTCCATCAGACTGTTGCAGGAGCTGGTATTTTAAAGGAGGATTTGTTCATGAGCAAAATAATAAGTAGTAACCTGAAATCAGTTTGTGTGTTGCTCAGAAGCCAGTCCTGCGCCTTATGCTTTTCCTGCATCCTCTGACCTCCTGCTCAGCAGGGTGGGCCTGTTACTGAAATACAAGCACAGCCTGGAACAATACATCAGTGACCAGGCTGCTCCAGAAAGAAAAAGACAAAACTTTATAAAAAAATACTTTCAAATTTTAGACACTTCCAGGGAAAAGGTTTCATAGAAATTGTTGGAACTTCAAATTGCCTAAATGCAATGATACAATAAAGTTTTAAGTGTTGTGGTTAATTATAGGCCAGACTCTGCTAAATAACTCAGCAGAAACAGAGGTCAGTCCCAAAAGGTTTTGTTTAAAATGACTGAAACCATCACTGGCTAAGAACACTGTCCCAAATACACACCAAAGAACATAAAATATTTAATGGTTTTGAAAAACAAGCTGTTTAACAATGAAACCAAGGTGAAAGACTGACTCCCTGCAGCCCCAAATTCCAACTGTCTTGGCAGTCTCTGCCCAGGATAGTTTTGGTAAGCCAAGCCCGCAGTCTACAAAGCCAAACATATGAATTCTTTAATCCTATAAGCAACTGAAGCAGGAAATTATGATGATGATCGATTTACAGAGAAGAGAACATTGATGGTACATTACTAAATGAATGCTCAGATTTCTGGGACAGTTGAGTATTTACTTACTGTTTTCTTTAACACACCTAGATGCTTTTATTTGGTACAGCATTGCTCTAAACTACTATAAAAATCAATTATTTTTCTCAAAGACATTTGTATGTTATGTAGAAGCACAAAATGAGATTAAAGCGTTATAAGTACTTAAATCCATTCTGCTTATCTGTGCATGGCAAACTGTTCTGTGGTGCTCTACAGGATTTTTCAGTACTTGAGAAAGAAGAGGAAGTAAATGTGGCTAAGCCTAATTAAAAAATGCAAATGATTTTGCTAAACAAAGATGTCAAGTGAAAATACTCCATAGCAGTGACTATGAGAGACTGATTGGACTCAAGTTCCGCCTGCTCCAGGTCTCCGGGGTGTCAGAATGAGCAGGTATTGCCAAGGTGCAAGTGCAGCTATCAGCGGATAGAAAGAGCCAATTGTGCATTATACAACTAGAGATAGGCTGTCAGATCAGCAGCTAAGACACCAGTATCTGGAACAGTGTGTTTGGTTTTGGGTTTTTGAACTGAGCTAGTTCTTCCTTACTTGCCTCTACTACTCTAATTATACTTATCACTTCATTCTAATACCCAATGTGTTCTCCTCCCCACCATCTTTTTAAGTAAAATGTTAGTATGCATATTAGTTCAGACCATGTATCTCGTTTTTGTTCTGTTTTTCACACAGTGGGGCAGGTCTGCTGTGTTTTGCAGTCTCCCAGGCTTAGGTGCCTTTTGCTCTGGACTACAGTGTGGGAAGAAGGAATGGGGAGGTGGCACTTTGCAGGGTAGTAGGAAAAACCAGCAGCTCCACAGTTGTTACACCTTATGAAACTCTTTCTGATAAATCTCTACTCAAAGCTTTCTGTGAAAGGATTTCCACTGGATCAGAAACTGTTGTCTGCAGATGAAAAACAGGCCTCTTTTCTCCTCTGATTAAAAATTTTTTCACTAAAAGCGGATAATTTTTTAACTTCTCTCTGCTTTTCAGAGAACGAGGTGAGAATTAAGGAAGGAAGCATGCAGGTCTGATGATGGGTTTTGACTGAGCTCAGCTGTATGATAAATATGCACCATTATGCACCGTAAGAAATTAGGATTGTAAAATCTAACTGATCTGGATCATTTCCTCAGCTCTTCCTTTTCTTCACCAGGACCATCCCTGCCCCAGTCCTTCTTCTTGCTTCCTGGGTCATAAAATTAATTTTTTAAACCAAGATCATCATGTTTTCTCCCCTTGAAAAGGAATGATTCATCCTTCCTTTCACGGGATATGCATTCAGCACACAAAATATCCAGCAACTGCTGACCACTATTACAAGCAACAGAAATTACAGCTCTTTGATGGATACAGTTTGGTGACAGTGATGGTTTCAGTCATTTTTAACTAAACCTTTTGGGACTGACCTCTGTTTCTGCTGCAGTAGACCTGCACAGCATCTGTCTGCTCATGCTGTACAAATTGCAGGGCAGCTCTGCCCCAGCTGTTAGACAGATTATAAATAGGTAGAGCTCTGAGGCAGCAAGATTACTTGAAAAAGAAGGAATAGTACAGGTTCTTGTGCTTATGAATCAGTCTGGAAAACAGCTGGCTGTCTGACTGGCTGTGTGAGTGCTGAGATTAGAAAAGTCTGCTTATCTATGTATTAACATCTCAGGGTTAACTTTTCAGCATGTTGATGCGTAAGCTCTGACTGCCACTTTCCTCTCAGTAGACTTTATTAAAGTGTGGCTCTGTCTGGTTTCTCTGCTGTATAAGGAAGATTTAAGTTCACACTCTTACAATTTCTCAGTTTCATCTGTATTCATGAAACCTGTAGGAACTCTGGCTCTGGAACCTCTGGCCTATTGTCAAATTAAGACAGATATCATCCAGTAAGCTCAAAAGTGACTATTTCACTTGAGCCTGGAGTTACTTCTGTTGGTAAACAGGCAACCAGAAACTCTAATTATGCATCTTTACTGAGGCTGTAATCCTAGGTGTTCTCTTTATACTTCAAAAAAATTTAATCAAACTAATTTAAATCTAATTCAAATCTAATTCAACTAGTCTGTCAAACTCTTTTTATTCACACAAACCCGCAGCTGCTTTGGGAGAATGTTTTGCCTTATCACACATATTTTTGGACAGATTTAGGTCTTTCCCCAGTTGAGGTCTGTTTTACTGAGTTTCAGAATCCAATATGAAATAGTAAAGCTAAATAATTTCCTCTCAGAGTTCTTCAAGCACTTTGAAGGAAATAAAAAAAGGGTGCAGGGTTGATGTGTGCATCTGGAAGGACTTAGCTCACCCAACTACACTGTTTAAGAAGCAAACGGGGAAGTTCTTTAAACTCCTCATAGTAAATAAAGTGATTTCAACTGGGAAAACTCATTTTGGTGGACTTGATACTAATTCTTCCCATACATTTGGAAAAAATTACTTAAAAAATATGACTAACCACATTTGCATACTGACAGTTAAATAGAGCATGGAATATCTCAGTCAAACATCTGCTGCAGTCTAGAGGAGGTGGTCATCACATCAGAATTACTGAATCCATCCCTAATCCCTGTATGTCAGGCACAAGTACCTGTACTTCTGCACACTCATCCACTCTCATAAGCTCTACATTCCCAAAGCCAGACCATAGAGCTGCTGAAATCATAGATGTTTTTCTACTAAATTACATAGCAGCTGACATAAATAAAGATCTGTCCATGAGTCAGTTGGATTATTAGCTTTATCATTACTATATTTAAGCTCTGTAATTTAAAAAAATTAGTTGTTTGTTCCACATACTTAGTTGCATACACAGTTGGAGAAAAAAAATACCTGAATAACACTTCTGAGGGGTTTAGAACATACCCCTGGAATAAAACAAGAATCTCATAGCTTTCAATTTCCTGTATCTGCAATAGTAAAGCTGGGAATTAGAAAGGTTTTCTGGTCTGAACTTCTTTCCCTAGACAAGCTTCTACCTTGAAGAAAGCAGAAACATCTTTCTTCATGGTCATCTTAAATCTGTAGGTCCAGACTCATTACAGAAAGGGGCCTGGGAACTCCTATAGTGATGATTAAAGCCTGGGCTTCTGGAGTTCCCAGTCTCTTTGCAGAAGACCAAAGAGATGAGAAATCTTGGCATCTACTTGAGGATGGGATTGGATCTTTTCGGAAAAGGAGCTGGAAATCTCAGCCTGAGCTAGGTTCCTGCAACAGTATAAGGAGTGGTGTTTTTGGTAATTTCAGTGACAGTGAAATGTGTGGTGTGATTTCTGTTTGCTCTCTAACTCACGGATGTTGTATGGACAGCTGGAGTGGATCTTTCAGTATACAGGGCACACAGACACACCCTTTGTCTATACAAGGTCCTGAGAGAAGCTCTCTGGAGAAGAGAGTACCTGCGGCAAAACACTCAGCTGCAGTTAGGTGCAACCTACAGTGGAAGCTGAGGATCCGTGCTAAGAGCACAAAGCTGGGCAGCAGAACTTCCACCCTGGTTTGTTCCTCAGGTTCTCACACTGTCATGGGGCTTCTGTGCTTATCTGTGTGATAAACAACTGCTCATTTCACTCAGGAGGAGCTCTGCTGCCACAGCCAGCAGCAGCCTCAGCTGGAGCAGAGGCAATTACACACCCTGCCTGGGGGCACACCGCTCCTGCACCCACTCAGGCCCACGCACAAACTTCTCAGCTATTTAAATATACAACTGCAGTCACACACGGACACTAATGAAGAGGAAATGAGGATCATCTGAAGCAGGAGTGTGCACACGTGGCTTTCTTTCACATACGGTTTCATAATGCCCAACGTGTAATCTTCATTCATCTTCCTTCTGGTTTTATAGTGGGCTTTAAAATGCCTCCATGCAGAGCAGTGAGGCTTGTGACACTGTCATTATAAAGTATGTAATGGAAAAGACACTTTCCTGTGATTTCTGGGAAAGAGAGATCTCAACCATTAACAAACTACTAGCCAAAATGTGTGGGTTTCAGGTAATATTATTCAGAGTATTCCTTCAGAGTGTTCTTCCACCTTTTTTTTTTTAATCATTACTATTATTTCGCCTCCTATTACTCCACCTCAGAGTAGTTTTGGGAAGCAGGCGGGATTTTGTTTCATGCCTTGCTATTGAATTGGTGTGCTGCCCTGGGATGGAAGAATGCAATCCAGTAACTTGCAAGTGTTTCCTTTTCCTGAGCAGACAGTTAAGTATCTACTGAACAAGTATAGATAGAGTATATAGTATATAGTGCTTTAAGGACTGACATCTTTTTGTGAAGATCTGCAATATTATAAGAAATAAGGAAACTGAAAATTACCAGTTGTTGCTTTTCTGTTGCAGGTATTTGTTTTTAGATTACAATTTCCTTTCCTCCACTGCACAAATTCTGGTGACTTATTTTCACTGCCACTGGCTCTCACCACTTCTTTTTGGGGTCATTGGCAGTTATCACTAATATGCAGAGTGCAAATTTTTAGTAGATAGGAGACAAGGAATGGTATAAGAGATGTAGCTCTCTCCTCCATGCACAGTAAAATCTGAGCTTTTATACTTAAATAGTTAAAGAAGATTTTGAGCTGGAATATGTCTTATATGAGATGTTTGAAATAGCCTGATAGTGACTCAGAATTTGAAAAAAAAAGTTTCTGGAAGACAGAGCTAATCATCCATTAGCATTTGGATACAATGCTTGTCTCGCATTAATTTCCATGCTTGCCAAAATGATTCTGGCAGAGGAACCAGCTGTGAAATGTAGAAATTAAAATATTAGTTTGAAGTACTAGATATGCCCTGTAGCTGCTTGCAAAAGGATTTACATGAATGAAAAAGTGAGGCAGCAGTACTATACAGATGGTGGAATTTCTGCCCCCCCCTTTTCTCCTTGTCCCCTCTGCTTTATATGCTGAGCATGAAGTCACATCTATGGAACATCCCTTGGGCCAGCTGGGGCCTGCTGTCCCAGCTTGCTGTGCACCCCAGTGAACTCACTG
Organism: Melanocharis versteri; assembly: GCA_013397845.1. Classification (NCBI taxonomy): domain Eukaryota; kingdom Metazoa; phylum Chordata; class Aves; order Passeriformes; family Melanocharitidae; genus Melanocharis; species Melanocharis versteri. The sequence continues at coordinate 265,082 of VZTG01008820.1, read as the reverse complement.
CTGGGGGCAGAACAAGGGAAAAGGCCTTGATTCTGTGCAAGCCCTCCTCAGGAATAGCAAAAGCATCTCTGTATTATCAACCCTGTGCTCAGCACAAATCCAGAACATAGCCCCACATCAGCCACTGTGAAGAAAATTACCTCCAGCCCTGCATACAGTGGTAATCTCAGAGTATGAAGCAGCTCAGGCACATCTGCTGCGCTACAAATAACTCAAAAGGCTTCATGACAGGTACCCTCAGTGGTCTACAGTGGCACCTTCCTTATCTCACCAAAGTCAGATCAGGCTACCGTCAAAACATCCATTTGTGTCAAAGTAGGACCATGGCACTCTACTGACAGTTTCTCTGCCCAAAATTACAACAGGATGCAAGGCAGGTTGGGGAAACATCAACTCGAAATCAGGTCTAAGCCTTCCTTCTGTTGTGCGGTCCTTTGCATGATTAGAGAGAGGCAATTTCCATCTCTAGCTGTGAGTGGAGGAAGTATTTTTCCTATTTTTGCCCTGTATTTTCATTTGGGCAGCCACAAAAGCCACATTACTCCTTTCAGTTTCCATGTAAAAATCTCTCCTGTGAGCTGCACAACTGCCGTCTAACATGAGATGAGGTTTCCAACCACTCTTCTTGCAGGCCCTAATGGAGTGTTTCCAAAAGCAGACAACTCAGTGCATCTCCTGTGAGTCACTCAAGTTCACCCAAATAAGGTCCTGACATGACTTTCCCTTGTCTCCACAGCCCAGCCACAATTCTCTTCTAGGTACATTTCGTATGCTGTCAGAAGGATGTGTTATACTACTCTCCTTCCATCACTTCTAGCAGTAATGTGTCTGAAATTCAGTCCCAATTATTCTTCAGAAGGTGCTTATCTCAAATGACTTGGTGGATTTATGGTTCTTGATATTTTAGAGACTATCCCTATTTTAATGGCTGTACTGCATTAATGAATCTCCCTGAGTTATCTCTTCATAATCCATTGCTTCAAAAACAGCTGTGAATATTTTCTTCCCATTAAAGCTTATTCCTTTGGGTTTGATATAATTAATTGCCACTTATGACTTAGAGAAAATATTCCAATAAATATTTATGCCACATGCACCATCTACTCTCTCCAGTGCCCTGTATACTTAATGTTTAACAAATTTCTGCAAGCCTCAGCCTGAAATTCATGTTAGAGAGAGCCTGTGGTTATAACAGCAGCAGCACAGTCACAGATGGCCACCCTGGAGGTAGCACAAGAACCCCATTTCTTGATAAAGCAGGTCATGGAGGCACTAAGAACATGCCAGAGTGGAATGCTGGAGAGGATACAGCTGCAATGCCACGCTTGATCCTCCCAGTGTTTATTTATAGCTTTGTCAGAGTAAGGTTAAGCATCTGCTTCTCTTAAGCACAGACAGAAAACCACTGCAGTATGAGACTGTCACGGAGGGACAGGAAAGAAGATGGCAGATCTAGACAGAAGATTAAAGAGTGTCCCAAGTCTGAAGTGACAGGAAAGAGAAGAAAATCTATTGTCAATCTTTCACACTCTGAAATTCATGAGGCAGCTTTTGACTGCTGTATGATATATGTGTGGTACTGAAAATGTGGAAATACAACCCTTTAAGGGCATATTTGAATTCTGTCTTAACATTAGTTCATATGTGAAGATATATTTTTTAGAGTCAAGTAGGTACAAGAGCAGAAAGTGAAGCATATTTTACAGATTATACAAGTAATTCTTTCAGCGGTCTTTTAAGCAAGTGCTTGGCCTGCCTGCACTGTGCTCCGTAAGGCAGAGAGCAATTGGTGAAGAGGAGGGGTTTTATTTCCCTGTGCAAGCCAGAGAGGGGCTCTCTGGAAGGTACAATTCCTTACCACAGCAGCATGAACACCCACACATGCCTGAGAAAGGACTACAACTCAATGCCACAATTTAGCCTGCTGCTGTTGATTCCTGCACCTTGTCAGGATGTAATTAAGGTATCGTCAAGCTGAATAGAAAGATGAGACTTAAACCTAAAAATATCTCTAGTAATTATGGTTTAGATCTGGAAAGCAACGGATGGATTTTGATTTGTGAAAGAGACAATGCTGTTCCTGAAGATGGTTGAGTAATTATGGAGTGAAAGGTAAAATAAACACCCTTGTAATTCCCTGTCTATTGACATAGTGCTGAGGTGTGCAAGCAATCTCATGAGGGAGGGAAAAGGTCTTAGTACGTAGGTCTGGTGGTTTTAGGCAGAAATAAAGGGCTTTGCTATGTTTGATAGCAAATGTAAAACTTCATTCAAACACAATAAAACAAAGCACCTGTTTCAGCTGTGCATGGTCACTATTCAAGAACACACATGGCTTTGTTTCAAAACAAGCCAACAAACAAAAATCTCCTCCTTTGGGATTCAAGATTGCACCTCTGTATTTGCCTGTGTAAAAAGCCTTGCTCACTACTACCAGCCCTGGGAATAATCCTTCTTTCTGAGCTCCTGTAAGACAACACCCTTCCTCTTCAGTGAGGGCATGCTCTCATTCTTTGGACACTCTGAAGAACATACTGGATACAGGGGCCCTGACTAAGGGATAGAAAATGTCCTTGACACAGTGTCTGATCTATTGTTAGCAAGTTACCTGGAAGTAATCTAGCATCAAAGACTGATGTAAAATACGAATCTGTATACTTGTACCTAAACATCCAAAAATATGTAGTGCCATATCTTTAAAAAGACTTGGGTGAAGAAAAGAATGAAAACCACTCTACTTTAATTCAAGTGAAAGCTGCTGTCCTTTTTTTCCTCAAAATACACCTTGCCAAGATTTTTTCTTTCTGCATATGTTATCATTCAGTTTGAATTAATTTGTGGGAACTGTTTCCTGGATGTTTTTGTTCCATCCTTTGAGTGAGCACTGGCATTTATCTGACAATATGGTGAGATGATTCAAGGAAGAATTGGCTAGAAAAACTAATTTCTTAATTTCATAGTTACTTTTCTCTCTGAATTGATTTACTGCATATTTGTACAAATGCCAGGGCAGTAAATGAGATGAAGCAGGAGCTGGAGGAGGAGGTGAGACCACAGAAGCCCTGACTTGACTAGCTCAAATTAGTACATAATGGCATCCTTAACCTCCTCCTAAAGTTGTTTAAAAGCTTGATGGCTAAATTGCAAGGAAAGTGATAATGCTGAAATACCTGCTTAGAACTGCAAAGCAATGCAGCTGCAAGGCAGGCAGGCAGTTCTGAAAATCCAGCTGCTACGATAGCAAAATGACATTCTTCACTATCTCAGTTAACAGAGAGATCACAGACAGTGTGATCCACCATTACATCACCTGTTTGCTTTGGTAACGATCTGGTTTCTCTCTCACTTGTCACTTCAGTAACATAAGCATTGCTTCCCTTCTTTGAAAAGCTGAAGTTTGTCTCCGTGACTGGGTAGGTTCTCTTGCACTAAACTAACCAGATTACAACCCTTAACTGTAATTCTTCCTCCTTCTGTGCTGCAGATAGATTAGGATTTTTCCATGTGGCATAAGCCCACTCAGTGGTTGTTGCTGCCTCCACTGTCCCACTCCCCCAGTCATGTTGTCCTCCACTCTCCTTTGGGCTTCCACCATCATCATCAGACCGCTTCCACAAAAAGTGCCAATGGCACAGGGGCACAGAAAAGCAGCCAACAATTAGAAGAGAAGGTGTTTTACCGTGACTAAATTTGACTGAAGTCTGGGTTGCTGTCCTTGTCCTTTCCCTGTGCTCAGGCCATGTGTTCCTGCTGCTCCCTTGGGCTGGATCTAACCAGTATCCAACTGCCTATGTCCACGCATACAGCCTGCATTATACCCATCCCTGTATGGACCATTCTGGAGCGAGTATTTATGTAGTTACAGAGTAGGAGCATTTGCAAATGGAAAATCTGCTGGACTATTTCAAGAATGTTTCAAAACTTTTAACACTTTATTGAAACTGTTCTCTCATCCATCTGCCTGCAAAGCCAGTTTTTTTCTCAGCTTTAAGGGGATAGAAAACAATTTAAAATGAGCCCTTGTCACATCCTGACTCTTTAAAAAGTGTTACCTTGTTGTGCTAAAGTAACTAATGAGCACTGTTTCTTAGTGTTTTGTTTCAACTGAAAGGCAGGTATTTTCCACCTTCCAGACCTATCACTGCCATTTAGGGGTGTAAAGTTTCTGCTTCTCCAAGATATTTGACAAGAAGTTTGCAGAATTTCTGCCAGTCTGGAAATCCACTGCCCCTCACACAAAGACACACTGCTTGGGAAGGGAAAGGCACACTCCTTGTACCTTCCTACATCAGTGGTTCTCAAGGACAATTCCTTGTTAGGCTGTGTGCAGCGGGAATGTCTGTCTCCCAGCCTCTGTGCTGGGACAAGATAGTCATGCAAAGAGCAATGGGGCGTGATGATTTTGTGGGGAGATCATTGGAGCCTGGCTCCATTTTGAGAGAATTTTTTTTTTCGGTTCAAATATAATTTCTAATGGCTTTTCCACATGTTGCTGGCCTGGAGCATGAAAGGCCAGAGAATTCCTGGAAAAGTCACTTATAATATAAGTGTCTTGAACCAAATGAATGCCAAATATCTCGCAGGGCTATACCACAATTTTTTTTTCTTCATTTAGTTTTGAATCCTACTTTTTTCCTAAATAGTAGCTTCATGACTATTTTTATGAAGAACTCTTAAAAGACAATTAAGATACATCTTCAGAAGTGTGGCAATACCACCTTAATCATGGAGATGCTGTACAAGCATTGTAAAGAAAAGCGTTAAATCTTGGCAACTGCTAAGATAAAGTCAAAATTGACATTTCTGTGTGCAAGAGGAAGAGATTGTGCTTTAGGAGAGTCCAGTGCTAGAAGAAAACTAAATTATCTAATTAAGCAAGAATTTAGATATCTTAACTTGTACTAACATAAGCCAACCACAAATATTCAGCACTGGTAATTAATCTAGATCTAGATCTTTGGAAAGAAAGTAGGGACAAAGTATCTATCAGTTTTTTCTTTTCAAATAAGGTCTTCATAAAAGCATGTCCAAAGCAGGAAACATTTACTGTAGGTCCAGAGAAAGAAAGCTGGCAATAGTGGAGTAAGTAAAAGTATATATTTTTATGTGAAACTACATTTATTTTATGAGGCCACTCCATAGGATAAGAAGAATGTCAGATTACAGAAATTTTAATTGCATTTATAAATCACTATGTGGAGCTTATGCGTGATTATGTCTCACAAATCCATGTATTTTATTCTGTTAGGTGGATTTTGATCAAGTTCTCATTCAGTAGAAACAAACAAAACAAAACTTCCATAATTAAACTACTTTTAAAACACTACCTGATTAAATTAGCAGGAAACTATGTATCCTAATCTCAGTGGTAAATTGCTGCTAAACAGTACCATTGTTAATTGAAGTAATTTAATGAGATGTTTAGCAATTAGACAAATATCCTCCAAAGAGGAAAAAAAACCTTGTAATATCAGTGTAGAGGAAAAAGCTCTTTGAGGTAGTTTAACCTTTTAAAGTAGGCAGCATGGCAAAATCAGAAAACGTTGCCTGAAATAAGGAGGGCAGCAATGGCATAATCTTTCTATAACAAGTTATCTTTCCTTGGTACGTCTAACCCGTCAGAGATAGATATAATTTCCTCTACGATTCTACGGAAAATTAAGCAGAAAGTCAAAGCTCAACAGGTCAAAAAGCAAGCCATAATTAATTTTTAAATTATTATTTAAGGTAATAATTTCCTCTGAGAAAATAAGCCTTTTTTTAGGATATTAAATACTAAATAGTAAAATTAAGGGACTGTAGTCAATATGCTTTGCATTAAAAGTAATCCCTTCCTATATCAAACAATGAGGATACCACTGATTATCTGCCCAATGAACATGCTTTGGTTAAGAATGAGTTCAGATTCCCGCCTTGTAAGGCTGCTCACCTGCACACTGGGATTAGGTTGTGTATTTTGCTCACTCTGTCTTGTGGAAACTGATAGAGCAGTGCTCAGTATGACTGAAGTGAGCCCAATAACCTCTGACCATATTCCTAAATTTCCCAACTGCAATGACACTGCTGTGTCACTCCTGCTATATTCCTAAATTTCCCAACTGCAATGACACTGCTGTGTCACTCCTTCTATATTCCTAAATTTCCCAACTGCAATGACACTGCTGTGTCACTCCTGCCGCTCTCAGGCACTCTGCACCCCCCCAGGCAGGACGCAAACCTCGGTCACGGCCTCCATGGGATGGAGATTCAGCTTCCTGGCAGCATCAGTCCGGTTCATCAGCTGGAGCTGAATGTCCGTGTCCTTCAGGGAATCCCAGCAGACTCCATGGGAGCTCCTCCTCATGGAGCCTCATGGTTTTTAGGTTGTGTGCAGCACAAGCAGTGCTGGGAACCCTTTACCTGAGATAAAACTGATCTTTTCTACAGCCCTTCTTTGCTCACTGGACCGGGGAATAGCATTCAAATAGGATTCTGAGTAAAGATCTGCTCTTCCGAGTCCTTCATCGAGTAAAAAACTATTAAAAACATAGCAATGTATTTCCATCCAGTTTCATGTAGATAGTTCATAAAGCAACATTAACTTCTATTTCTTCATGCACATTGTTAAACAAAAGCTGACCTTAATTGCATTATAACCCACAATACTGAGACTTAAATTTAATTTTAAGTGCAAAATAATTCTTTTTGAGTTCTTCAGCAGCTTCCCCTCACCTAATATGGAAAGAGGTTTTTCTTTTTAATTGTGTCTCTCTGCCTTCAGGAACATTGAGCAGCCTTTCAAACATCTGCCAAGCCAAATGTGAGGAAACCTCTGCAGCAGTCTTTATTTATGTGGTCTGTATAGCAATTTGTATTTTTAGTTTATATGTTTGCTTTTAAAAGAAGTCTGGAAATTACAGACTTTTTTAGTTTAACATGTACTGTTGTCAGCCTCACACCCTATCCAAATACCTCTCAAGGAACTTTTCTCCAGAGGAGATGGCAGTGAGTACTTACTGAGGCACAGGTGCTTTCCGACTTGTCTTCTAGAAAGCCAATTTGGCATGGTGTCCTCTGATTCTGCAGCCAGTAGTCTGTTGATTCTAGCAGACTGTTACTGCAGAGAATCTGTTAAAATAGTTAAAAATAGTTAAAATAATTACAAATTTTTCTGAGCCCTATTGTCCTAGGTTAAAAATAGGTTTATTCTATTATCATCTCCACAACCGTTGAAACAGCTGTTAAACGGTTAAAACACTGTTATCTCCTGCTATCCGGGGGCCCACTATCTCTGCTAATGGGCCATTAAGAACTCACCACATGACTCATGAGTCATCTCAATCCCATTGTAAGAGGCTCCACCCAGGGGGAAGGAGCCAAGCATTCCCACCTGAATATAAGGTGGATTCTGAGACACACCAGCAGCTCCTGTTCCTGGATATCCAGAGGATAAGAGCTTTCACTGGACCATCTCTCTACCCGATCAGCGCTTCAGAGCCATTTTTCATCTGGACTGCTACCACCACTCTGAACAGGGTGCCAGGTTGTATTCCTGACTCTGTCAGTGGGTACTGTTGTTGTCTATATTAATAAAGAACTGTTATTCTTTTTCCTCATATCATTGCCTGAAAGCTCCTCAATTTCAGAATTATACTCCTGTCTTTTCAAACCAAGACACCTATATTGTGCTTTGGGGGCCTGAACCCTATTGTTGTAACTCAACGGAAATTTTGCCAACAAAATTTGGGGGGCTGGGCGGAGAAAGATGGACCTGTTTGTTTTGGACCCATCCAGTTACTGCACCTTAAGTCAAATCGCTTATATATCCCCGTAAGTATTAGCCTATTTTCTTCCAGAACTGAGAGTCCTTGGAGATAGACACTTGAAGGAAATGCCTAAACCCAATATTTTTATTGGAAAATATTGCTATGAGTTTTGTTCTGCGTTAAAGTGATAAACAGAGATGTTGGGAAAACTAATTATTCAATTACACCAGAGTACACAAACTTGCAGCCTTTATGACTGACTGTATCTCTCCACAGTAGATCAGTACTATTCACTCTTCCAGCTGCCTCATTTCTGGGACTTCTGAGGCTCCCAACTCTTTTTTCTTAAACAAGTTTATCTGTTTTCTGAGAAGCTGAAGTGCTTTGAGCCTTCTGTAATGAGTCCTGAGGTCAGTCAGCACCCTGAGACCAAAACTTTGGGTTTAATCTAGATGTTGACTCAGCCTCACAGCCTGTGCCACAGCCTCTGCTCACACAAAACCAAAATGGGGCTACAGAGATCTGTAGACTTTGGAGAGGCAAAGCCAGTTTGCAAATCTGATGCTTAGATTAAACTGAATTCTTTACTTTCTGCCTCTGTACTAACATTCTAATATGAAAAAGAGGGACCATTAGTATCTTTAAAACAGCGAGGAAACAGCAGGAAAAATATTGCTGCACCACTGATACTACTACTTACAGAACATTTTCTATGGCTTATCATCTTCCCCAGGCAGCAATGTTAAGAAGTGTGTCTGTGAAATAGATGTATAAGCCATTCGTACTTCTTGCAATTCTTGTATTGCATGGAAATACACTGTACTCTAGTTTTTAGACTTGTATTTTAGTAACGATATTTAAAAATATAAATTTGTTGCTATACCTAGGGAAAAAAATGCATCTACAGTAGTTTACCTGGCAGCATGTTTTGTATTGACACACATTTGCCCTACTTCAAGAACACTTGATCTGTAAGCCTAGATCCCTTCCTTAGGAAGAGAAGTGAGAATAACTTGTGAGGCCTTCTCACTTCTCAGGGAAGATGAATGACTGTGGAAAGCTCATCTGGCCAGCTGACACAGTTTTCTAATACTTGAGGGCATCCAGAATAAGCTTATTACCACCCACAGACTAACACCCACTCCAATTTTGATCTTTCTGGTATAAAGTCAGTTACACAGTTAATATTTCACTCCCTGCATTATACTTATATTGATTTCTGAATAAAAGTCACGAGGAGAGGGATGAGGAGGTAGTGGGGAACACCACAGCCCCTGAGCTTGACCGGCTTCAGTGCCCTTTTCTGGTGCCCTCCATGGAGACTTCCCACCTTTGTGGCTGTTCCTCGGTACACCAGCCCTGCTATGGGTTTTCTTCCAAAGAGCTTTCGAATTCAAATTTAAGGTTCACAAAACACTCAGAGAAAGTACTGTGCCCAAAGACTTTGTTCTGAGAATGCCAAGGGCTCATGAATGCTTCACATGAACACCAGCCTCTTCTTGGGGGCTGCTAGCTAATCTTGTTTACCAGTGCAACGACTCTGCACTCAATAAATTTTATAACCTCTTGTCTCAGTGCAAAAAGATTCCTGCCATCATAACTAACTCTGAGACTATATGGGGAAAATAATATACTCCATATCCCAAAGAAACAATTTCCTGTTAGTGTAATAAACTGTTGTGTGGGTTTGGTTTTTTTGAGGACATCTTGAAGCATTATGAACTGGTTGGTAAAATCTACAATTAAGCATTCTTTTCCTCTTTCTGAAAAATTACCATCCTCTGAGGCTTTATGAAAACAAAGAGAATTGAACATATACAAAAATGGACACATACACACACGCACAGATATATATATATATTATTTCAGATTTAATTAGATTCTAGACATTCTTATCCTCAAGGGCTGAAGTCCTAATAACCTGTTAAAACATAATTTTGCATAAACAGGAAACAGTTCTCTTTAGCTCAAACAGCTTTTGCTTTAACAAGCGATCTTGTTTCATTTCCTTAAAGATCACAGTGAATTTGTCTTCAACTTTAATCACTTTAGATCTTTCTTTCCCAAAACTCAGACAGTTTCTGAGAAAATGGGATAGGCAGAAATTTATCATGCAGAAACAAGCTGCAGATATCCTTGGTGCTGCTCTTCTTTGTCTCAGAAGGACTTGGTGTGCATTTCAGAGCAGCTTGATCATAGCAGATGTATATTGTACACAACAAACCCATGAAATGAGCAGGGCAGTCCACACTTCACCTGCTTTGTCTCCTGTGGGATGTTAAATGACCCTTGGTAGCTCTACCTGTCTTTCAGAGGATGTTTTTGTTTTTATCAGGAAGCAAATACTGGTAAAGCAGCACCAGAAGAAATAACTCTTCTGAACAAATGTTTTGGTCAGGTCAGGTCAGGTCATGGTTGCCAAGCTTGAGTCGCTCCAGGGTGGTTTATGAGTTCCAAGGCTTTATATTGCATTCAATTTTTTGTATGCAGCTTTTCATTATAGACTTTGAAGTCAAAGGTAGAAATTATTACATGGAAGTTTTGGACAGCATGTGATTTTTAAGTAACCTCAAGCAGATGAACAACACTAGTAGGATTATGTTTTCCCTGGGCCAAATTCTGCTCTCCTGTGCGTAAGTAATTCTGCACACACACCTGAGGGTGTATCCAGAAGTGTGAAGAAGAGTGAATAAGCGTAACATTTTTAATACCGGAGGTTGGGGAAAATAATTTACAGCAATCTGGATTTGAAAAAGGTAGGTGAGAAAAACCAAACCAGATATACTTGAGTCCACGCAGCAGAAGCTGGCAGAGGTCAGTGATCTAAGGAACAGAGGTTGGCCCAAAGTCATCTGGAAAGTCTTCAGAAGTTACTCCGAAAAGACAGTGCTGTGGGAATGGGGGAATGCAGGAACATGTGCCAGAGATCTGCTTGCACACGGTCTGCTTTTACACAGGTCTGAGTGGTGCTCAGGAGATGGAGGCGACATCTGAGTCAGTGGTGGCAGGGGTGAGGGGTAAACTTTGGATCAGTGTAAACTCCACCTTATGAAACACAAGTTCTTGCATTAGGACCATTATAGACATGATATTGCTCAGAGCTTTCCCATTAGCACTTCTGTGGAGGAAGGATAATTTGGGCCACTCTGCAATGCTGATCACAGGCAGGGTTACACACACCTGCTGTGCAAAAATGTATCTCTAGAAGCCATGTGAACTTTTGGGCATATTTCTTTGGTAACAGACAGTATTATTGTGGTCAAAGACACACATATTGTAAGAATAAATGGAATATTTCTTACAGCCTCTTGCTATTGTAAGGCAATTCTCCCTGTTAAATAGGTTCATGTGTGTAGATAAAGTGGGAGTCTGCACATGTATGAAAACTTGATGGGATATTCATGCTTTTAAAGGAACATACCGAAGTCCTTATAGTAAAATAATATATGACTGCAATGATCAAAAGTGTATAAGCTTGAAGGAGTTGATCTAAATTAACAGAGCTAGTTAATTAATCAAAAGCAATGGGAGAACTGGTATTCTTCATATCTGTATCTCTACCAGCACAATACCATTGCCATTCTTGCATTTAAGCATTTTTTCAAAATATACTGAGGTGATCTGTACCAAATGACAAGAAAACTAACCCTCTTCTTCAGCTGTCAGTCTGCAGTCCTGCACTTTAAGGCAAACAGTATCACTTGCCAAAATTTCATCCCCCTGTCTTGTACTTCTCTTCATTCTAATTTAATTAAGACAAGTGCAGGGCCAATCCCACTGACACATTGTTAGGATTTTTGCTATCAGCTGAAAACTGAAAAGCAGCTGAAAGCAGAATTTGATTCATTGACCATACTCATGTGACAGCTGCACACACTATACTGCTGTATATCTGGTTTGGAGCAGGATCATCACACTCAGAAAATAATTCAGGATGAATCTGCATCATGCACTAAATGTGAAATCAGCAGTAATTCATGGTTCTAAAAAAAAGTTTTCCACTCTCATCTAGAGACTCAGCCGTCAGCATTACTCAGTGTGTTGTGAATCAATGAACTAAATCAGCCTCTAGCAGAGTGTGGATTAGAAAAGTCACTCTTTCCCAGAGGAAAATACTGCATATGAGTTTAGTGTAACAGCTTCCTGCTCCCTGATTTAGATTACAAGACATTAAAATACTGTAAATATCTATAACCGAGACAGCATTAAAAAGGCTCTGCTCCACAAATGAAACATCTGCGTCTTCGTGACTGAACATCTTAATTGCTTTGGTTAATTACTACTCATAAAAAAAAAAAAGATAGGAAAGTGGGACATACAGAATAAACCAGATATCAAGGGGTACATCTTCTGCATTCGTTTAGGTTGGTCTGTGTAGTAACAGGCTGCATCTCATATGGTTCCTGACAGGAGCCATTCATGCCAAATATAACTACTCAAACCTGCAAGTCAACTGCTCAAACTGTTCCCTTGCAGCAGGAACCCACAGCATTTCACTCCGCCACCAATTACACATCTAACTTCAAAATCACCTAGCAGAGGCTAGAAAAGAATTCTTCATCCTTTTACACACACACACACACACACACACACACACACACAAGGTAAACACTTCCTCTGACAATGGTGTAAAGAAGCCCAAAACATCCTGCTGTTTGTCAGAAGTGTTGTCAGGAGTGAGTAACTTCTTTTAGGGTGCTGACAATCATAAAATTGACTTGTTTTACAACGAACAGCTCAAATGTATGGGATCGGACAGGTGAAGCAGCTCTCAACCATGTGATACAGGCTACCCTTTAAAAGAGTGATACTTCTGAACGTGACCAAGCAGGAGCATTTGTAAAGCCAGGGGTGGCACTTAGTCCTGTGCCACTGTCCTTCACTCTTACATAAAGAAGCCAACTCTGAAATTAAATGAAAATTTCAGATGTTTTCCCACACAGTAGATTTTCTGTCTATATGAGGATTCCAATTACAGTCAGCAGCACTTTTAAAAACCAAATGTTATTTTGCAAACGAACCCTTTGATCAAATGAAATATTGACACTTTATCTTTTAGCCATGTTGGGATGAGGAGGAGAAGCCCAGTCCCAGAATACACATCTGTCTTACTGAGTTCTCTTTTTATATTAATGATATTATATCTAACAAAATTTCTGTGCACGGTTCTCAGGATAAGGAAAATAAATCTTTAGCATCTACATGTTTTATCCTTCTCTCTTCTTACATAAAACAAATAAACAAAAAACTCCAAACCCAAAAGGAAAGCATTATTAAAATCAGAATTATGGGAAGACTGAATGAACTCTGAAGGTTTAAAACAAATGCTATCTTTTCAGCTCTAGAATTACGCCTGTTGGAGACAGTAGAGCTCTGAGGTTTATTGCAAAGTGAGAGGTGAAAGACAGCCTGTCCTCAATAGTCTCTGGTAGTGCCCCCTTCCCTCAGACTGTACTGCCATAACAAGGTCCTAGGGAGGAGGAATAAAAGGTCTTCACCTTTGTATTATCAGTTGTACTGTAATTAGCAACATGCATAAAATGACATCCGACCCCTCCTAATGACATACATACACGCCCAGGTCTCACTTTTTTCCTCCCACATGCTATAAATTAAATTAGTACATAAAAACCTGGTTTTAGGAAACAGTAACAGCAGTCTATTACCACCTCCTGTTGTAGAAACCATTCCAGTCAAAATTTTTTCATGAAGGACCCTCCACTGCATCGACCTGAGAGAAGCAAAGCTCTGTCCGGGTTCCAGAAACTTGTCATTTATTGAAGAGCAGTCCTGAAGGTATTAATGCTATGCACTGCTTTTATTTCATATAATGAAATGTCAGTTAATGAGGTAAATTAGAAATGTTCAATGGAGTTTACCTCCCATATATGTATAATGTATTTTTGGACCAGGCAAGCATAGACCAGGCAGACAAAAATTGCAAGACACCATAACAACACCACTAAGTTATTTTTCTGTATCAAACCTCTTCCAAGTATCACTTAAATTTTGTATTCCTCACTAAAGCTGAAAGCTAAAAAGCAAAGCTATATATATATTTGACTTGGAATATAATGTAAGCTTAAAAGTTACCTTCTTACATGCTGTGACAGAGCTTCCCAAACTGCTTGCAGAACTGTCTGTGCTGCTGCCTTGGCGCTCTGGGACTTCATGCATCAGTGGAGATTCAAAGTTGCTGAAGAACAAAAAAAGAAACAAGCCCCCAAAAACATTTCCAGTGACTCAGCTACATAAATAACTCAAGTAATACCAAAACACAGGTCAGTAAAGAGATGTAACATAGAATACAAGATGCTGTCTATACTCTCCTACCTGATGTTACTTGTCTATTTTTTGCTAATTTTCCCTTTTTGGAAGACTATCCTGAGCTACACACTTTGGATATAAAACAGCAGACTGATGTCTTTTGAAGACTAGAAGAAAGCACAAACTGCCTATGACCAGACCTGTCTGTCTTGAATGCCACTGTAAAAAGTGGTAGTAGCTTGTTTTCATAAGCAGGCAGCTTGGAGCAGCCAATGAAATACTTGCTGCATTAATTCCACTTGGTAAACAACAGAAATATTTGCGGCATTTTTACCTGCCAGGATGGAAGTAAAGGGGGAGTGATTACCAAGTAAAAAACACAATAGGAGAGGCAGTATTCTGTAATCCAGATGGAACAGCTCGATACACTGTAGGTTTGGAGCAAAGGTAAGTCGCGCACATATTCTGTCTTGTGATTCAGCGGTACACAACAAGTATGTTTACTTTGGGACTGTGCAGATGTGCAGTACAAAACCATAAAAACAAGTTCCCCCAGCTGAATTATTTGCACACACAGAAAGAACCAACCCTCACACTTTTCTTTTGGAATAGTTCAGGCCAGTCTTCTATGATCTTTCATCGTATAATAACCACATTGGGCCAAGATTAATGAAGCTTCTCCTTCTGGTCATGACATGATCACAGTTAAAGGCAACATGTGCTAAAGGACTACTTATCCAGAAACATACTAGGGAAAAAGTATCCTACATGATCATGTTCTGCTTCCCAGATTGGGTCTTTAGACTGCTTTAATTATTGCAAGTCACCTATGAGAATATATGGAACATGTGTTGGTGGACCATGAAGAGTGACCAGGTTACCATGGCTTGAGTAATAATCTCTCATCATTTCCAATGGCATAACAGACCTTGTGCAACTTCCTGCTAAGCTCAAACCTAAAGTGCATTTTCCTCTGTCACCTTTACTGGAGTGTAAACCAGTATGTTAAGAGGAGGCCACTTGCACATTTTTTTTTTCTGAAATCCAGAGCCAAGCACAACTAAGGCTACCTTTCCCTCAAAGATTCATGCATGTACCTTCCACTTGATACTTCTCAGGACTAGCTCTGAATACACGCATTCCCACTGGTAAAGAACTTTGTCAATGAGAATTCTGCTGATGTGTGTGGTGCTATTCCATAGTAATTTTAAGAAGTATCTAGATGTGCTGGAATTAGAAGAATGAATAAAAAATATAAAACTAATTTAGCACTTATTAATTGCTAGCTGGGGGGAAGCTTCATGAATCACATGGGACGACAGAATACAGATGCACAAGTGAGACCAGAGGGTTAACTGACTTCACTTGGAAAGTGTGTTACCACTTAATACTCTGGAAGATACCAGCATCATTTGTACTTAGAAAAAAGACTTCTGCCTGTTAGCAAAATTCTGCTTCATTGCTCAGATGATATAGATACACACTAATATTTCTGGGCAGTAATTTCTCTGGCATTGGACACAGCAAAATAGCATTTTATAGGCCTTATACTGAGTTCTTTAACAGAGTGAGGGAAATTAAACACATGAAGTCAATTCTGCCTTTCTATCTTCATTTAAAGTAGGAAGCTCATACTCAGAGGGTCAAATCTTGCATAAGTTAAGTATCCTCCTTGAAAAGTCCACATCGAGATGCAGCCTCTGTACGAGGTAAAACTCACCACTCCTGGCAGAAGCTGCACACTGCCTCTTTGTAAGATGCATCACTTCTGCAATCTAATAGAAAATTACAGATCAAGGCTGACCTGCAGGTTGAAGTACAAGGCCTGTTGTTTTCTCCTGCTCTTCCCTGAGAGGAAGAGTGAGTGGCTCTGCCACTGCTTCGCCCTACAGGGAGCTGATGGGCTGCTAATGACTATTTGCTCTCAGTTCCACTGTGTGCAGGGAACTGAACTTAAGTGCACGAAGTGTTGCTGAGTCTAACGGTAACAAAGATAACAATTTGACAACTACCCGAAGGCCTTCTTTGAAACTTAATTAAACAGTACAAATAGAATTGCACATTAAAGCATAGCTGGAAAATGTAGTTGAAGAGTCACATTCTGGAATATCAACAAATCCGTGCTATCTCTGGACAGTATTTCAGCAAGGGGTAGCACATGACATGTCCCATACAGAAGAAAGCTCCCCTCCAAGTCATGCGGAAAGTGAAATGATCTGTAAAAGCTTCTTAATTCTCTAAAATCTGTGTTCTTTTCAAAATAAGCCTACTTTTCATTTGTAAATATAGAAAACCTTGTTAAAAGTACATGATGACTGAAAGAAATGTAGAATGTCATTAAATGTTTTAAATGAGACAAGGCTCCCACTCAGACTGAAGTTCAGACAGGAAACCCAACTGCCTTTGGTGTTCCCAAAATTTGCTAAACTTAAATCCTTGTCACCTATCCCAGTCCTCAGAGTTGTATTTCACATCCAGCTGATAACTTGGAGTACAGGAAAAATCAACAACTGTGTTTCACAGGACAAGGGACAAGGCATTTACAAATATTTCTAACACTTTCAGAGCTTCTTTTTTGTCTTTTTTATTTCCTGTTCTGTAGCTGCAGAGCAGAACCCCTATTCTCATGCTGCACTGCAGTTCAGCTCCTGAATCGTGCCAGGGACAGGAACTCTTGGCTACCACCACTTGTGAACAGCTTCAACCAGTCTGGGTTCAGTCATCGAAAAGCAGAAAAATTTTAACACAGAAGTGTTAAAATAGGAGAGCTACATTCAATTTTAGACTCCACAGCCTTATCCTTGTTGAGTTTACGGGTACAAAATTTCTAAAAGAAGCACAGAGAAACCCCCCGGCCACTCTTGCTGGTCAGTCAGGTACATGAGCCCCTCTAGGTGTCACATAAAGGAGATCTGCAGCAATGCATGCCAACTGATGGGAAAATGAGCACCCAGTTGTGCTTCTTCAGGCTGGGAATCCAACACCACAAATGTGAGTCTTCCAATACTCAGGGAGGTGCAGTGTATGAGGTCCTGCACAAATACTTTCAGGTGCACAGGTCTTTCTTCCAACACAGAACAGGGATTTGGCTTTTCAACATCTCTTTTTCAATTATCTCAACTCTCAGTTAGGGCAAAGTTTCCTCTTCCCTTTATCCCGTGGGTACCCATTCTAAGCTTTCATTTTCAACAGGTGTTTTCTCAAGAGACCCTCCTCAGGCCATACAGCTCTGCCATCCTCGCTCTGTAGCAAAGGCAGTAATATAAACCTATTTTTCATTAACTCTCCAGGGAAAAACTATTCTGGCTTTGAGAAGCTTCCTGCTCTCATTAGTTCCTCAATAGAAGGAAGCTGAAAGAAACTCTTGCAGAGATGTAGCCAGCTCATCATGAAGTGATAGCTCTGCATTCACGTACTATGCTCGTCACTTTACAGTAAGAGCTTACACAAAATGCTGGACTTAAGACATCTGGCACAGATTGGAGCCTTTTCACTACAAGATAAAGAAAGCTGTTGGAGCTTTTAAGTCTCAGTTCTCAAGTTTGCTTGGCCCCCTTATTTAGTATGTGATGGAGAATGCTGATCTGAGTTAGATGTGCTCATCCAACTTGGAGGTATCACAAAAAGCTACAGGCATAGCAAGCAATCTCTGTTAAGGGATGGCTCATTTTGGGAGTTTTCTGATGTGAAAGATCCTAATCTATAATTCAGCTTTTGAAACTGAAGTTGGGAACCCAGACCTATGACTTGGTGTTAAGTGTACCATTTTCACTTTAGTATTTCTATTAACAGAGAAGTCTCCACACTCATTTGCCACCAGGTGCTGTCTTACTGATTCATGAATTTTAACTGATAATTTTTTTCCTACAGGCTATATGCACTCACAAAGAATACAAACAAATTTCCTGGAAATTAGAGGTCTGTAGTAAATAGCTATGAGGTTTATATATCACTAACTGTAATAATAACACATCGTGAATTACTGTCCAAAATGCAAACCAACTGCTTCATGCTTCCTATGTTGAATAATTCAAAAATACTGACCTCGATGACTCAAGACTTAATCAAAAAACCCACAGCTGCTCCTAAAAATAATTATCTTCTTTGCAGATGTGGCAGATGGTGCTACATCAACTAAGATGAGGTAGTTTAAAGAATTCCCCAGGTTATCACTAAAGAAAATTAATCTTGTGAAATACTATCAGAAACTTCAATTTCCTACCATCTTGAACAAGCATAACCAGCTTCCCAAAACTTGCTGCTCAATAATAATTCCTAAGGAGCAAACTCAATAAATAATAAGTGACCATTACATAGGCATTTTTTGAATCAATCATATTACAGCCTGCTGCTCTTCCTCTTTTCATTATGACTCCTAATCTTGGCGTTCTGAACATAGAAAACACACTGATCCATGAAAAAAATAATCTTGAAGGAAGCAAACTGAATGAACACAGGGAGGTTTCTCAGTGCAATTAATGCCAAGCTATAGTGAGCTACATTTCTCATGCTCTCCTAATATTTGTAGCGAACATCATGAACAACAAAAAAGGGATGCATCTCATTTTGAAATAGAAATATGAGAGAAGTGAAAGCAGAGCAAAATACCTTAGCATCTTCTTACTTCTACCCTCCCAAAGAAACCCGAAAGCTACTGAGCAACTGAGGGAAGGCAGCCAGCTTAATCCAGACCCTAAGCAAGAAGCAGTTTAAAAAGGCATGCAGTGTTCAAACAGCATCTCTTAACTTCAAAGCCTTTTTGAAGTGGACAGACTAGTCATACTCTTTCTTCATGCTACCTTTCAGATTTTACAGTTTTAAAATTTACCTTTGCAAGTAAACAGGCCAGCAAAGTCACTAGGAACAAAATCTTTAGATGTAACAGTGTCAAAGTTACTATTCTAGTCCATATAAATGGTTTTTATTCAGTCCGGACCATGTGTATACTTCAATCAGAGCACAGATGGTTAGTCAAACAGACGCTCTATAAATACCTCAAACAAATGTCTTTCTGATTTTGTTATGGATTTGGAACCCATGTGCAGAATATAATCACTGGCAATATCAGGATCTCATCTTGTAAGGTATTCATAGACTTGTTTCAGTCTCCCATGGCTGCTATTGGCTTCACTGGAAACTAAAATACTGAATATTTCCCTTCATTGTCGATGCAGTCTAACAGGTAAAGGACTGGGTTTTACAGATCAGCACAATAAAAAGACTAGAGGTTTAAATGCTCTATATTCAGCCTGCTCATTTCATAGTGTCTATTGGGTACTCTTGATTTACATTTCATTTTTATCAGTGATACAGCTGCCAAAAGACCAGGTCTTTAGCTACATGCTGATGAAAAACAGATACAGAGAAAAGACAACCCACGCTGGGGTACACTTCCCAATGCCCAAAGAGCCCTAAATGACCTTTATTCTGCTCCAAATTAAACCAGTAAATAAATCTAGAAGTCTCTGTAAGCAGTAGCAATCATCACCCTTCTTTCAAACCATGTTTCTAAACTATTATAAAAGGACAAGTTTTACTGAAGAATAAATGTACTAAAAACTAACTAATTTTTTTTATGATCTACTTAGAAATATTCCTTCCTTCCTGAGTTTACTGATTAAATTACTAAGGGTAAATTAACAAGGCTTTATGTACAAGTCTGACAAACTCCTCCACATTCAATAGCTATGGCAGAATATATTCAGTTCAGAGAGCTGACAATCAAATCAAAGAGTTGGCACTCAGGAGCTGAACGACAGATGATGGGGTTGGTGGGTTTTGGTGGTTAACTGTATTTCAGTAATTCACTGACAGAGAGTCAACCCAATAGAAACTGGCTTTTGCACACAGCTGATAGGCATCCTGCCTTTTTCCCACCTATCTCTGGGTTTGACATGGCTTTAGGACAATTCCAGACGGACCTTTGTTATGCTGGTAGAATGGCTACTTACTAAGGAAACCTAGGAAACCTTCCAGAAAGAACAGGCTTGGACCTTAGGAGACTACAGAAAAGAACAGGAGGAACTGCGGGATCTCTTCTGGTGGGAAATGCCTACAACAACTTACAGGTAACAGGAACTTCTGCCGAGTTCCTGAGGTGGAGGGTATTTTAGAAGGTATGAAAAGATGTCCTGGATCAACAGCTAGGGACCAGAAAGGTCTGATGAAGAAAAATGACTGAACTTGGGAAAGATTAAGGAACAGACCCTTAAATGCAGGGAAGGCTAAAGGACTTTACCTTATGGAGACGGATTGAAAGACAATTCAGACTGCTTTTCTGCCCCAAAAGCAAGGAGTCTGTACTCAGGTCTGGAGTGCCAGCCAGTGGGAAACTAAGGCTCTGTTGAGGGTTTGACTGCAGGAAAGATAAGAAATCTTGTTAAAGGAAGGATTCTTTGAGCAATTAGTCTGTATACACATAACTTAAGTGAGCAGTGCTGATTGTGAAGATGATTTTAGATAGATACAGACATAGGTATTACAGAAACATCAGAAAAAGGCAGTTTCATTTCCTCTACAGCAAAGCAATGGGCCTGCTACTATTTGAGCCTACTGAGTCAGCAAAAAAACTATATAAAATCTGAAATACTCTTAAAAAGGCGTCCCACAAAAAACTCCTTACTCACTTATAGCATATGTAGGTGTACTGTACAATAGCACTGGTCCTTGTGCTGTGGAAAGGAGGACAAAAGAGGAAATAACTGTTTTTCCATTCTAGCAAAAATGTTCATGAGTGTGTATTTATTAAGAAATTTATATTATTTCTGCATTTTTGATGGCAATGCCTATTCTTAATATAGGGTATGTTGTTACTGCAGCACAATGTAATAGTCCAAATGTATGATGTTATCTGATCGTCCTATAAAAAGAATGGAAAAAACATCGTGACACAGCTGGAAACTGGTGAAATTTGGTCCAAATTAAATACATAACAAATGTGCAAGCAGCTCCCACAGATTTCAACTAGAAATGGAAATTCTCAGCACTTTTCGAGATGAAATCCAAGACGTTGCAAATTAGGCTTTCATGCCATAAACCACTGGGTAATTTTTCACGGCCTGTTTTATATGTTTCTTGTGTCTAACAAATAACTTGTGTTCACTGCCTGCTCCTCTCCTCCTTTTGCTGTGCACAAACTGTCAGCTGGGCATTTCAGGACAACCAGTGGAACACGACATAGGAAGACACCAGTGTTTTTATGTGGAGGATGTAAATCTTGCCTTAACTTGTTTGTTAACTATTTTTGGCATCCTATTTATATCATATAGTCGAACATCACAGTCAAGCTTCTCAAACAGTTTTTGTCATCAACAAATGTGATTCTCATTCTGAGCATCAGATCAAAAACCACATACTGACAAAACAAGCCTCAAAGCACAGCACATGCAACCAAGTATTCCACTATCTGACAACCTCTTTTAAAGACCACTCCTTCAAGAATCTCAAATTTAATTTATAAAAGCTTTTCAGTGATTATATTCAAGACAGATATTGAGTATTTCTGAAGGGAAGAGTAATGTGATGAAGATGTTAATAACTTAGAAGTAAATGCGTATGTCATGATTTTATTTGAATAGAAAATGCGTGTAGCTAATCAAAACTTGCTAGCTGTTCATGTGTTTTCCTTTTTAGATTGATTACAAATCAAATAGACTGTACAAGCATAATTGAAATGTGGTAGGTAGTCAGGATTATGTGCGTGATCAGAAGGTGAACATCACTTCCATCTTTTGAATGGCATTTTTCTAATGTTCAGAAGACTTTCTGAAATTCTTTGTACCAGCTCTCCACAGAAATTATGAAACTGGCTTTGAAATTACGAGATTAAGAAAGGGGTGACCAGTCTGAACCTAAATACATCTGTCGCAGAATCACTTCCAGCTACTTAAAAAAAGATAAAGGGCGAAGCTATTAGTGAAAAGGGACTACTGATACTGGAAAACCAGACTTTTCAACACAGAATTTGAATTATGGAACAGCTTGAGGTCTTGGAAAAAGAAAAGTATGCGTATGACAAGGCAAGTGGCCATAGTATCACGCTGCACAGTGTTCTTTATTACAAACCATGAAAATTGACTTCAGTGTAGTGAAGATGCACCTTTCCATATCACAGAAGTTAACGTTTCTGAATACTACAGGAAATTATAACAAAATATTTATTCCAAATGCCTGAAGACTCCTCAGCCACCAGCAAGCCACAGAATTGACCAGTAAAGCATGACAACTTCTTTTTTCTTTTCCTTTTTTTTCCTCTTTTTTTGAAGGGGGGGAGGTGGGGGAGAGAAGCATTTCTGAGATCTAAGTCAATCAGAGTAGAGGGAGAAAAATATGGTGAGGTGATCAGGAATTCCTATTATCAGGAATCTGTAAGGCATGCAACAAGCTGAAGCAGTGTTACGCCATGCCTTTTCCAACACAGGGTCAGTGACACTGCAGAACAATCCCTGCTACCAGCAAATAAATAACCAGGTTAGTCTGTGTGGATGTTCTGTCATGAAGGAGGGAGTACTTCAGGTGAAACAGTCAGATTAGCCTCACCCTCAACACAATGGTGGCTTGCAGGTGTTTTGGAAGCCACCAAAGACATTTTGATCCCCTGTATGGCAGAGCAGATTTAAGCAGTGTTTTGCACCCAAATGCTTGAATTCGTCTCTTCTACTCAACCACAAGAGAACCAAGATTTTGCTGCTGTGAGCAATACTGCGAGATTTGGTTTATATTCCTCCAAGGAGAGTCAGCTCTTCCTCCTCTGTTGCCAGTGATAACACTGCCCAACTGTAACACCATTTCTACAGCTGTAAAATGAAGGCAGTTTGTAGCCCACTGTAATTAATTTCTTTGGTCAGGCACCTATACCAACATATCTATAGATTAAAAAAATAATGACACTATATAGTTGTGATATTGGTCCCTACTAAACTCAATTTGATTATGGTAAATATTTTACCTTAACAGTATCTAAAGTACTTTCAAAAGAGCCTATCCAGCAAATGTATTATTTCTAGTAAACGTATATATTTCTTCAACTGCATTCTGTTTCTCAGCCCTTTCGATCTGAAAGAAAGCCAAGTTGGTTTAGATTCCTGCTAAACCTTCCAAAACATTGTTTAGGATTATAATAGAGTTCAGAAAGCAATATGTTTTTACCTTGACTAATGATACTAGAAAAGTAAAACAGTAGTCTAAAAATAAGTGTTTCCATCTAAAATATTCACAGAAATTTCCTATTCTCTTTAATCCAGTATTGTTTCTATGACCACCTGCAGTTACATTCGTAAACTATCTAGTTAAAATATCAGGGTACATTCTGCTTATTTTAATGCCAAAGAATACATTCTGTCATGGCTTATTCACAACAAATCTTATTTTAACATATTTTACATGCCTGAAATATTCTTGAACAATTTTGATTTGCTACTAATATCCCAAAGAAACACAAATCTTATCAATTTTGATGCTGTATTAATGTCAGTGAGTACAATCTGTGATTAGACAGAAAACAAAATCTCAAAACTCATTAGCTTAAAAGTATGTTTTTTTAAAAAAGCGTGATAATGTTGTCAGAGATGTGAACAAAGTGAAGCTGCCTCTAATCAATTTGGCTTTTAATATGATAAAACATACTTTTGTGCAATTCTGTCAAGATACTGCAAACACTGTGTTTGGTTTAACTTGCTTCAATTTTTGAAACTTTTTTTTCCATGGACTGTAATGTGATTAACAGGACTGAGTGGTAGGTGAAGGCAACATTCACAACTTTTTCCTCACTTATACCAGCTTGAAAAAAGCATGAGATTTCAGTCCAGGAAACTATGATTGAGCTCTTTCGGCAAGATGAATGCTTCTTTCTGCCCCCTAAAATCTACAGCCTTTCATACTCTATATAACGAACATGGGACATGATCTCTGGGAGTCTAACAGTGAATCAGATCAATCTGTTATTAGTTTAATTAATCTGATTTTTTTTCCTTGGTGGAATGATGTAGGTAAACTGTCACTGCTTTGCAATGAACTTCAGATTAATTATGAAACTGTTGTGATACCCAGGCTTGACATGGTTAACTTCTTCTCACTGGGATGCACAAGGTCCAGCAGGACCATCTGCACCACCAACTGAGCTCAGGTTAAGCTCTCAGACAACCTTATCAGTGCCTGCAGCGTGATTCTGTGAGTTCTTGCCAAATGAGAATTCCTACACTTTCACCTAATGAAAAAAAATATAAACCAGCTCTTCCTATTAACTTCATTAGGAGTAGAGGCTGCCACTTGTTTCATGTCTTTGGGTGTGTTTAAATTTTGCTCTGATCAACATTAATTCAGAGAAATTCAGAGAAACAAAAAAAGAAGTAAGCACCTAAACCAGGTTTCACTAAATTACTATTGTTTCATTAGTGAGGGTCATTTTAACAACTGCAGCTACAGAAAGACAGAGGTAATACAGAGCTCTGGTTCTGTGTTTCCAAAAGCAATTCATGCAAAGTAAACCCAGCCCTGCAGCCTCTTTGTTTGTTTCATTATTGGATTTGGACTAGTATTTGTATTTATATTACTTGTTTATGGTCTGTCACTATTTTTTTCAGTAATTCATTATTTTTGTAATACGTGGTGCCTTAAAAGCCTTGCCTCCTGAATCCGAAAATCACCTGTTGCACTCAAAAACTACATACTTACCTATGAAGTAATTTTTCTTGTATGAAATAAAAATTTGCTACTGCTGCTAGTACCAAAAGACACCTCTCTCTTATAGTCAGATGCACTATTCCATAATGCACAGATTTCCAAAATCTCAGAAGTATAGGTATATGTGTAAAAGCACCAAAACTCCATGCGTGGTAGCTATACTAACATTTAAATTACATCATGCAAACACTGATACAGGTCATAGATATGCTGCCTCTAGGAATGTGGATAATACGACCATTGGATTTCACTGAATTTATGGCATGTATTATGTTTAGGATTGAAGGTCTCAGCAGATACAATGTGATAATTTAACAAAGCTCCCTAATAGCTGTGCTATTACTTCTGTATTTTTGCATATTCAAGAAGCAATTTCTTTTTTATTCTAGTTGAGGGGAAGATCTTACTCCAGAGTTTATGTAAGGATAATGGGTTTTCATTTCAACATCACAGAATGCAAATCTTTTCCTTTTAAAAATAAATGATCTGTTCATTTTTATTAGATGTCTACAATGGTAACACTATTTTTCACTGAGAAGGAGGACATTTCCCTGACAACACAGAAGAGGAACAATCTATAAGTATGTTGTTGAAACATTACCCTGCTGATTTGATCTCTTCCCTTTTCAAATTGAAATAGCACAGATGGTTATAAATGAGTCTTAGGGGAAACGGACTGGGACCTAATCTAAACACAGTTCTGAAAACTAAGAGACACCGTTTCTTTGTCCCTTTAATATTCTGAATAGCCACTGCATGTAACGAACAGCTCCACTGCTGACGGAATGCCTGTTTATGAAATTCTGATAACTACGCAACCTCACGGGGACTACATGAGGACCACAGAAGATTTTCACTGCTGAAAGGAAATACAAGTCCTATGGAACCCTGTGGATCTTTCTGTTTAAAAAGTTTTAACTACACCATAACAATGTATTCGTTCAATGAATTTCAGTTTTTCAGCAATTCATGCAATAGACCAAAACTTTTCCAGAAAAGAAGAAGCTCCTATAATCCTTGGAAGATAGTTATTGCAATTGCATGGAGCCAGCTCAGGACAGTGCACGAAGGGTAAGTTCCCGTCTTACAAGTTACTGCTTAGGGTTATACAGGACTTGTTGACCAGTTCGGAATTTCACTAGCAATGAAATACGTACTGTAACATCAAGTTCTGTGTTAGCAGTTTTAGAAAAGAACTTTTTCTTTCAGTCATAAATTAAATTTAATCAAGATTTACAAATGAAACTTTCTTACACAGCACTCAAGAATAATTAGATATAGAAGAAATTATGATGCCACAACCGAGAGGAAACATAACTTTGATAACAACCAACTACCTATTGTGTGTCATGGGCACTTGCAGTAGCCAGATATTTAATAATAACCAGGCAAGTCTTGAAGTGAAGAAAATTACTGAGGAAAACTAAAGAGATTAATTAAAACAATTCAAAGGTTGACAAGACTAAAAAAAGAAGTTTTAAAATTCATTCTGGGCAGCAAATAAATCCCAGATATTGTAGTATTAATCTGCACACGCTAACTCTGTAGTTCTGGTTAACAGAAAACCAGAAATATGCAATATGCAGTAGTTTTTCTCTGTTTCAGTGAAGTGGGAGGAAGGGAAGCTGTACTGTACATGCAGTCTGAAGAACTATTGAATCTACGGATAAGCAAAGAGGTTGTCAAAAAATTGGGAAACAACCCCCACAAGTTTCTTACACTGAGATCCTGAGAGATGCGAGGTTTTTCAAAGTGCCTCATCCCCGTGAGTGCAAGGCAAGCTTCCTCTTCCTCCTTCTCCCCAGAGAGCACAGCCAGGAGCCAGTTGTTGTGACCAGGAGAAGAGGAGCTGCTGCTGCATTTTATCCAGTGAGTTGGTAATTACAGCTATTGTTTTGATGTAGAAGTTTAATTAATTTTCCTTCTTCTGAGAAAAAAACTAAAGCTGCCTGCTGCACTTCTGAGTAAATGCTCAAAATGATATGGCTATTAGTGCTTGCATTCCTGGTCCTTCATGCTGAAGCTGTTTCTCCACTGAAATAAGTCACTACCATGTCTGAGAGCAGCTGCAGTGAGTGTAACACAGAGCAGCGAGCCTGGAGGGAGCACTGCTGGGATCCTGCCATCCCAGGGTGGTATCTTCAGAGGAGGGAGCTCTCTCAGCCTCCCTCTCAGCCTGCTCCTGCTCATCAGCACCTCTAGCACACGTCACTGCTGTCTGCATATGGGACTTCTGGCTGTTCAGGTGCCAATCATAGCTTAAAATACTGTTCTTTAGAGGGTGCTCTTATGCTCAAGTTTAGGGAATGATAGCTGCACGAGGAGTGACCAGGGTTATCCACGCTGCAGATAAAGGCTCCCATGAATCTATGCCTCCCTACCCACCTCCTTCTCAGGTAGCAGCTGAACCAACCACAGGTAACAAGAAAGAGTAAAGTGATTACTGTAGGGTTGAAGAAGGCGATGGCAAAACCCTGATGAATGAATGAGTGTGCCTACAATGATTACTAGGAGGTCATAACCTAAATCATATACAAAATGAACAGCATAGCAACAGAATATGGATGTTTCAAATTATCACTGCTAGTCATTAGTATTTCTCAAGTCTGTTCTAGGGGAAATATGTCTGGAGAAGGAGACAAATGAATGAAGGAGGAGAAGGGCTGGTACACAGGCAGACTGTGAACAGAGTGACTGACACTACTGCAACTATTGCAGTCCCAAAGGGGGGAAGGGATGCGCAGGATTAGAGACGGAGCTGAGAGGAGACTAATGGATGTCTTCAGAAAAACAGTGAGAAATTCATGTGGGAGGCTAGGGTAGGCAGGATTAAACAATTCAAAGCAGATGGGATTGGTTAAATAAAGGAAGAAGTGGAGGTGCCAAGCCTGGACATAAGCAGTATGGTTTTGTCACTGTAGTGTGCAAGTGGGTTAGTGAAACAAAGCATGGAAATTCTATAGTTAACTTCTTTACTACTTCTACAAGCCTCCCTCCTCCCTTCACCCACAGTCCCATTCCTCAAGGGATCAGATTCCTCACGCACAGAATTATGATCTTTGACAATTTACGCTCCTTCTGGTTTTAGCTGATTTTTTCCTCCCCTGACCTCACTGAAGGAAAGCATCTCTGAGAATTTTGTCTATGTTTAACAACACAGGTTAGCCAGGTTAATGAACTGCTTAAAGTAATTGCCCGTGAAAACGGGCACAGCATATCATTTGAGGAATTCCCAATACTGACACTCAAGCTAACATTGGAAAAAGTTAGTGAATATTGAAACTTATCAGATAAATTTTCTGGCTGCTCCACTCATAATATCTGGTAAATTCATCTGCTAATTTGCAAATAAAAAGCATACCCAGCAAGTATTAAACCGATTCCTCTGGTTAGGCGGCCGCACTGGTTCTGCATGAGTGCAGAAAAACAAATTTCATCCTCATATGTGACGCAAGCTGCTGCTCTAATGCATGTAGTTTCCTGATACTGGGAGTTCTGACAGTACACACTTGTTCAGGGGATTTATTTGCTCTCTTTTATTTAAGTAAGGTATGTAATACATTTGGTTTTCTTTTACTCATAGAAGTGGAAAAATATGGAGAACAGACCTGTAAGATGCGGTCTATGAAGTCAGTCCCACCAAACACTACCCACCGCTCCTCTTCACTCATATCATTTCACTCATCACCGACAATTTTTCAGAATAAATTTTTAGTATTTATTTCTGTTTATGTGTTGCTTTTCTGCTTATTGTATTTTTGTTGGCATTCTCTTTTCCTTAATGATTTATTCAAATTAATTGTTCTCTGTAGCTTAGTCCCATGGCTGTTGTGGAGTCCTTGCCTGCAATCTTGTCTCCTTAAAGCATCGAAGTTTTATTTCACTCATTCCCAGAAGCATCTTAGTACAAAGCCACCAAATCTGTTTTGTCTGTTATACAAGATCCAGCCTGCCTTGCTGGAGCACAAGAGAGCTGTCAGCTCTGCCTGTGACAGTGTTATGGTGTAAGTTTCAGTGGCACCGAGCGTGTGCCACATGTCTGCTGCCCGTAAGGAAGCTCTGATACAGCCACAGCTTTAAATATCTTAACTTACCTCTTTACATCTGTGGTCAGCCCTAGCACATTCATCAAACGTCAACAGTGCTTGGTTTCCATTAGGATCTTGTAAAAGCAGAAAGGCTTTTCCTAGCCATTCTTTGTGCACTATGTGCCACACCAGTTACTTCTGAGATAAAGCAAAGATCCCTTTGTGTTGGTGATCCAACACTTTTTTTTATTACACGCAGAGCAAATTCTCAGAAATAGCCAGACTTTCTTTGCGCTCGTCTTTTGACTTTTTAAAACATAAAACCTGCTACTTCTCATATCTGGTGAGTGTACAGGCATTTTAAATTTTTCTGAATTACTATTCAGTCTAACGTTGCTTCTAAACTCCACGGCTGTTTCCAATTCTGAACTGAAGAACACTTTTAATTCCTCCATTTCTTTCTAGTATTTACACAAAAGGTGTGTTGAAAGCAGGTGCCAGTCCAAAAGACATACTGGAAGACTTTTATTTGGCAGCCAATATTTCTTTCAGACACACAATTGGCCAAAACCTGCACATGTTTATAGGTTTGGTTTCATAAGCTTGAGCAGAGAAACTGCAGTTTTACTGAAGGGGGTGGTTGTATGTCCTTAGGCAGCTGTGCAGCAGCATCCCAGATAACCCCTAATCCAGGGGGCAGAAACAAGGAAGTTCCTGCCTCATATGTAAAAAGTTCAAGCATTTTTCTTCCTGTCTCCCACCTGAAGAGGCAAAATGCAAGCTGGTATATTTAAGATTTTAATGTGGGGGTGTTTTTCCTCCACCATAAAAACCCCCACCAAACCAAAACCAGCCACCACAAACAGACAAAAATCCCAAACAATAAATCCTTATAGATCACATTTCCAGCTCCCCAACTGCAACATGCATCAAAAATGTCTTTTAGCTGCTTGAAGGAAAAGTGGCAGCTACCAGTTCTGTGCAGTTCTCTGCAGCTGCTCATATGACTCCCAGGCTAAGTGTCCACTGCAAGAAGCTGCTGCTGGAAATGCTAAATTATCAGTGGAAGCCTGAAGGCCACTTGCCTGCTCTGCAGTGACTGCTGGCATCCCAACCCAGGGCTTATGGTTTTGCTTTCAGCTATGGAAGCCAAAGGAATGGAAGGTACTGAGAAGGAATTAATGTGCATCTTGAGTTCTTGTTGAACTCCAGGAGTGATGGTAGCGTGCAATAGTCAGCAAGTGGGCAGAGCTGTGGCCTTGATTTAGGAAGATGTGTGTAGGTGACTAAGATCAGGCATAAATAGCCACAAAACCAGGTTAACGCCTGAAGTGATTCTATAAGGAAAATGAAAAGTACCTTTGATTTATAACAGTTTGACAGGGAAAACTTTCTTTGGTGAGGTCAGTAAAGCTAACTCCTAAATGCTAGCATTCAAAGTTTGTATTTCTCAACAGCTGCTATAACTACATCGCAATTAAAAGTTGCCTAACTATCGTATGGTGGGCATAACGAGCTGAAGGTGTATGATGACAAGTTATCTGTCCCATGGCTTCCCAGATGTGCTTTTTTTTCAACAAGACTTCCTGGTAAAGACAGGAATAACCTGAATAAACTATTTGCTGTTCTCGTCCCCCTTCCTGGAGTCCTGCAATCCTTATGCACAAACAGAAAGCTTACAATTAAAGCTTCAGCAAAGAAAGGGTTACCTTGATTAACAAATAACAAGCAGCTGTCAACAATAAGCCTCAGGAGATAAAAGAGAGTAAAGAGAGAAGGGTAGTTCTCGGTGTAGGGAAGTCTGACATGCTTAAACTCTGGGAAGAGAATCACTCTTCAGGAAGATGAAAGAAGTACGTTGCTCACATGAATAGGATTAGCCTTGGCCATGCTACAGAAATAGGCAATTTTATCTGGGTTAATAGGCCTACAGCAGAGGTGAAGAGATGACCAGAAGGCAGAGCTCTGGAATGGAGTAGGATTGGTTTCCTCAGTTTCTACACACAGTGATGAAAAGCTTAGCAACAACCATGTGGAGTTGGAAGATGGTTGTAGGCTTATGAGGAGGTAAATTTGTAACAATGAGAACAAGACCACAAGCGAGGAAAGCAGCAGCTTGTCCAGCCCTCAATACCTTTAAGACTGTCTTGTTGGTTCTGTTTATCCTGGGGTTAAGATTGCATTCTACCCATTTTTTCTAGAGTGTGAAATACAAGATATCATATCAGATAACCTAAAAGTCTCTCTTGCCTTAAAGTCTCCATTTCTCCCTCTTTCAGACTGTGACTTCCCACAAAGCACTAAAGTTTTTATAATCTCTTTGTTATTCATTGTGTAAAAAATGCATAAAAAATTACTAGCCATGATTAATAACAAAAAATAAAAAGCTAAATCCTTTTCATTTCACTCTGAAATGCCAAGGGAAAAATCGGGAAGGACTATTTCTAGATCAGGCAATTCAGATCAAAGTACAAAAGCATTATTAAGCTTTGGTCAGTAAATATTTATTGATATGAAACACTATTCAATCCAGTCTCTCTAAGGGATTGCTTTAAAGCTTTTTGTTTCCTTCTAGTAAATAGAAGCAATTTCTCCTCAAAGTAATTATCACCCACTCAGGTGTTTTTGTCTCTCCCTCCCCCAAGTAGTTCCTCTTGTGTATTTAGGTCGTTATACATCGTTTCACCATCTTCCTTTTAAGGCTGTGCATCCTCCAAACTTTATTTCTATCGGATTTTACGACTCGTTGCACTGGGAGCAACTAAACCAAAACGAATTGTAATAATTGACAATACATGCTTTTTATCTATGATAGTCTTAAACGGTACAATTTCTATAATACTTCTGTCCGCCTGCTACTATCAAAATGCAATTTACTTGTGATTGTTGAAAATTATGCTTAACCACATCTTGCATCTCCGGTAGGCTCCGGCTATCTGTGTGTCCATTTCCGTCTTGCAGGAAGTTTTGCGCTAATCGGTTGTTCATGACCACTATAAATGCGCGTTTGGTGGAGCCAGGATAACAGAACCACAGTGATTTTTAGGTTTTTCTTTCATCATGAAACAATCTGATTTACTAGTCAGCGGACACGCGTCGAAGTGATTTAAGCACAACATCCTAAAGGTATCATTAAGCACTAATTAACTTACCGACTCTCTCGAGATGCTACGGCATGAAAACCAGCTGTGAGAGCAAATTCAGATGACAAAGTCTGTTTTTTCTTTCTATTGTAAGAAAAGCCCTCTAATTCCCTCTTTAGGCGGAGGGGCAAAGCCCCGGTGGGTGACCGACCACCTTCTGGCAGGTGCAGCGCGCCGCCCGCCCTTCCGCAGCCGCGCGCGGATTGCCGGAGCCCCTCCGCGCCCCCGCGGGAGCCCAAGCGCGGCTCCTCCGCGACCGTCCTCAGGCCGGGGACTCCTGCCCGCCCCGCGGGCTCCCGCCGTGCAGAGCCGGGGCGGGGTGCTCGGCACCGGGCGGGGTGCTCGG